>KZ451888.1:2230391-2453692 GCA_002786265.1 Apostasia shenzhenica | reverse complement strand
GTAAAATTAATCTATAATTATATTTAATAATAATTCAAGCAACAACAGACAACAATGCAAGCTTAAATGCCACACTAGGCTGGGGGTCGGCTACACTGAAATCCTTTGTTTCCTATTAGCGCTTCTATCAGTTACCTAAATTCCTTTTATCTTAAGTTTAAAATATAGACTAAGAATCAACTCCTATATATTTATAATTATTCATTAGTCTCCAAAAATATATTTCATTATCAATATTTATGTTTGTACGAAGCTGTGATGGTAATTAATTATCTCATTAAAAGGGAATTATATATATATATAAGTATATATTGTAATTCAAATTTAATCACATAATCAACCTAATAAAGCCTTTAAATTTCAAAAAACTAAATACATAAGCTAATCCTACTACCCAACAAAATAATTTTCATTTAAAACTAGGAAAATCAAAAATCTTCAAAGCAAAATTATGAGTTTTTTATGGGCTAGAATGAAAAAACTTTATAAATCATGATAGAACGGCAAAAAAACATACCAAAATAAAATTTAAATGTAAAATATAAATTTTTTCTTGAGTATATCACTCCTAATTAAAATCTTTTTAGGAGCAAATAAATATTATTTTTAATAGAAGTAACCATTTAGCAATCTTTTGAGAAATGCCTTACTTGTGCCACAAAAATTCATACAAAATTTTAAAACGTGTCATTTAAGTCATAAAAAATATTAACAGAATATACATAGGGGTCTATTCATTAATAGAATCTGTTAGGAGATATTTTTAAAATGATAAAAATACATTTTTTTTAATCTATTAATTTTTCCAAATATGTCACCTGTAGCAACCACTGTTTTTCAAGGCCTCGTCGAACTAGCGCATGCAAGCCCTTGTCACAACCCTCATGTTTTTAAGGACGCATTATCCATAAAATAAGGGGAGACTATCATCAGAAACACAGAACAGTATTAATAAGAAAGATTATTTTATACATTTCAAAACAGGTCATTACAAAAGTTTTAAACACACGCAAGTTTGTCTCTATAGGTCACCGCAGAGTAACCTTAGATTTGGGAAACTAAAAGTTAAAAGCAATAAAAGTGGGTTAAGGGCTCACACCACTCATACAGTGGGTCCATAACGGGATGTAGTGGATAAGCATCTTTCTTGGGATTTTGCGTCTTCACTACACACTTGCGACAGATTATTTAACCTGAAATCATCAGTCAGTCACAAAGACCGAAGAAACGACTCTTCACCTTTACTATAGGGCCCAGGTGAGGTGCCTTATAAAAGCTCAATTTACAACAGATACAAAATATCAAGAATAAACTGTAATTAGTTCAAATATTCAAAATTTCAAAGATGAAAAATAAATCATAGCTTCCTAAAAATCCTCTCCATCATATTCCCCATTCTCTTGTGCTTTTTGTTGACCTGCAGTACTTGCCATAAAATGGCGTCAGTCCGAGACAACGTGGGCTGAGTGAGCAAATTCAACTAATAAACTAAAATAAAATATTACATACAACATTCAAATATTTATCCCACTAGGTGGGGTCGGCTACATGAATCCTTTGTTTCCATTGCGCTCTATCAGTTACCAAATTCTTATCTAAGTTTAAGTAACTAAGATCACTCCTTATAATTTATAATATTCATAGTCTCCAAAATATATTCATATCATATTTATGTTGTACGAAGTGTGATGGTAATTATTATCTCATTAAAAGAATTATATATATATATATATATATATTGTAATTCAAATTTAATCACATAATCAACCTAATAAGCCTTTAAATTTCAAACTAAATACAAAGCTAATCCTACTACCAACAAAATAATTTTCATTTAAAACTAGGAAAATCAAAACTCAAAGCAAAATTATGAGTTTTTGGGCTAGAATGAAAAAACTTATAAATCATATAGAACGGCAAAAAACTACCAAATAAAATTTAATGTAAAATATAAATTTTTCTTGTATATCACTCCTAATTAATCTTTTAGGAGAAATAAATATTATTTTTTAGAAGTAATTCCATTTAGGCATCTGAGAAATGCCTATTGTGCCACAAAAATCTACAAATTTTAAAACGTGTCATTTAGGTTCATAAAAAATATTACACAGAATATCATGGTCTATTCATTATAGAATCTGTTAGGTATTTTTAAAATGATAAAAATACATTTTTTTTAATCTATTAATTTTCAAAATATGTCACCACTGTTTTCAGCCTCGTCGAACTAGCGCATGCAAGCCCACCTTGTCACACCCTCATTTTTAAGGACCATTTATCCATAAAATAAGGGGAGACTATCAGTCAGAATCACAGAACAGATTATAAGAAAAGATATTTTATTCATTTCAAAACAGGATTACAAAAGTTTAAACACACGCAGGTCACCCAGAGTAACCTTAGATTGGAAAACTAAAGTTAAAGCAATAAAAGTGGTTAAGGGTAAATATCAGTGGGTCCATACGGGATGTAGGGAAACATCTTTCTTGGGATTTTGCAGTCTTCTCCTTGCGACAGATTATTTACCTGAAATTCAACAGTCAGTCACAAAGACCGAGTAAACGACCTTCACCTTACCATAGGCCAGGTGAGGTCTTATAGCTCAATTTAACAACAGATCAGAATATCAACTTATGTCCTCACAGTATTATCATGTTTTCATAGCATGCATATATGTATATATATGATAATAATGAAAATCAGAACCACAGGTATTCGTCACCAGTGTGACATCAGATTAAACAGGTTCATCAGATACGTCACCAGTGTGACATCAGAATAACAGGATGTAGGTACGTCCCCCACACGACGCCACGCGTCCAGAAGGTGGTTCGTCAACCACCGGGATCCCAGCTTATCACATCATTGTATATCTCAGGATACATGGGTCCAGTTTAACCCAGTATAATATCTTGGCACAAAGCCCAACAGAATATCGGCACACAGCCAAACAGAATATCGGCACACAGCCAGAAAATGCAGAATATGTAGAGTATAGCTCATAGAATATAATTGATATCATTTTGTATATAGTCATGTTAATTTAATAATCACGATGTCCCAAGTTCAGTGAAAATCGCTTACCTGAACGAGAGATGGTAACTGTTTGCAGGCGGATGACGTGTGCCCTGATTACGTTCAGTGAGAATAATTACTATCGCGCTTAAGAATTTAAAATATGACAGGCCAAATAGGTCAGACAAGCCAAGTGGTTTAAACAGGTCAAACGGGTCGAACTGGTCAACGGGTCAAACGGGTCAACTCGGGTCAAACGGGTTAAACGGGTCAAATGGGTCAACTCGGGTTGACTTAAACGGGTTGACTCGAATATAACAGGTTAATTCATAAGTTAATGGATCGACACGGGTTATCTTGGGTCAAACGGGTTAACTTAGGGTTAATAGGTCGACACAGATTTATCGGGTTTAATACGGGTTAAGTGGGTCGACACAGGTTAATCACCAATCAAATTGAGTTAACAAGAGAAATCACCGAATGAAATATAATTTTAATAAAATCAGAGTTCTTACCTAACAGAGCCTTGCCGCTGGAAGAAAGATGCACCAAGATGAGCTAAAACTCAGAGGAGATGTAGAGGTTGTAATTCTTTCTGAAGGTTCTGAGGCCTATTTATAGGGCTCCAATGAACTTATTAGGGCGGGTCCGTCGGCGGTTAGTAGTTGGTGGTTGGGGAGATGATATTAATAGGGCGGGACCCGTTGGTGGGTGAGAAGGTGGAGGAAAGTCAGAGGAGAAATAAATATATCTATATTTTATTCAACTGTTTGCAGGGAATACGTAACAATTATTTTGAAGTCCTCAGATTACATATGTACTTATAGTAAATCCAGAAGAATAAATATTTACATATATACATATATGAATATAAACAGATATTTCTTAGGCGAGTTATTACACACCTGATCGAGTAGTCCTTTGTTGTGATGGTGGCAGCCTGAGCTAGAGGCCGCCTTGTGCGTGAGGCTGCGAGCAGCTGCAAGGATGGCCACCTGCGCGTGAGGCTGCGCGCGGCCACCTTTTCACGGCTTCAAGCACGCAAGGCCGCCTGTTCAACATTGCCTGCGTGCGAGCCGTGCCGATGGCCTGTAGTTGAGGCCACGCGCGTGACGCGCAACCACGAGGGTGACGACGTAAGTGCACAGAGGTAAAATAATAAATTTTAAAAATATTTATTTTAATTTTACTTTTTTGGACAAATTAATAGTATTTTAGATGGAAAATATTATGTTGTCATGATTAGAAGTTTTTTAAAAATAGTTAGGACCCTATTAAACTATATAATAATTGTTATGAATGTATATGATATGTTTTGACATTTGTGAACTTTTATAGCAAACTAGATAAACCACAGGGGCTTAAGTGGAACTACTCTTTTTTTTATTTTTTTACAGTAAACTATATAATTTTTTCAAAGTTTATAATGTTGAGAATAATGTCGTTTAAATATGAGATTTTTTTGATACCCAGGCAAGTTACTTTTCTACTGAGTTCGAAAAACATCACAAAATATGTTTTTTTTTTCTTAAGAAAAGTTTTTTTTTAATGAAAAGTCTCTAAGCAAAGGATCATAAAAGAGAAACTGATAAAGATTAAATAAATTAAACTAAATCCTAAATAAATTAATCCTTCCTCTCCTCTCGCTCCTCCGCTGTACCTCTCTCCATCTGGTATGAAAATTTGATTGTAAGTATGTATTAACTATCTGGTAATAATATTATTTTATAAATTTTTTATTATTCTGTTATGACTGATAAAGATTAAATAAATTAAATTAAATCCTAAATAAATTAATTAGTTTCTATTAGTGTATTCTAAAGATATTTCATGAGGGAGAAGGTGGGGGGTGAAAGGTGGAGGGAGGAGAGGGAAGAAAAATAATAGAGTGGGTATGTGGGGGTGCATGGTAGAAGAGAATAGAAGATTTGAATATATATATATATATATATATATATAGACCTAACTTTAATTAGATCACATATATAAATATATATTTAAATTGTTCAATATACACTAATTTGAAAATAGTGCAAAAACTTAATAGAGTAATTAAATGTCAATTAAAATTTTTTAACACCACAATAATATACATTAGGCTTAATTTAAAAAAAAAATACATAAGGCTTAATTTGAGTGTTATCATATGACCAATATTTCTTTTTGTTTGTATTGAATATCTACTTCTCTCAATAAAATATTTAATTAATATGCTTCCTAAATTTTAAAACGTCAACCCATATGGAACTTTAAAAAGCCATGGATGAAAATATTATCAAAAAAAAAAAATATTAGTATTTTATTTAATTTAATATTAACTCATTTTTTTAACTCTAAATTTACTTGCTCGAAAAAATTTATTTTAACTCATAATCGATTTATTGTGAGTAAATTGTACATAATTTGAATATTTTAAAATGTAAATGAAAAATATTTCTAGATAAATATGGTAATTTAAAGTAAAATATATAATATAAATATGCCTCAATATATATATATATATATATATATATATATATTAAATTTTCAATTTCTACATGTAATTATGGTACTATGCTTTGTCTTCTTGAATTTTGAAAAAAAAAATTAAAACTATTTTTTAAAATAAGTTAGAATTTTAAAAAGAAATTATATGAATAAAATTAATTAATATTTTAAAAATTATGTAGATTGTAATTAAAAATAATTCTTTTATATCTTAATTTATATAGAATAAAATGAAATTTTATTTTTTAATTATATATACATATATACACCCCAGCTCATAAACTTATGTGACAAGTTAGGTTTGAAAAGGAACATCCTATTTTAAAAATTCACTAATCTAATTATATTATTAGATATTATTAGAAAATTCAATTCTTAATACAAATTACAAACCCATAAAATAAAATAAAATTGAAATTAAATAAAAATGAAAATGTTCAAATGTTATAAAAATTTCAGTTCCTTATCGGCTGCCGTTTGACGCCGTAAAACTTTCAAGAGGCAACCACGGCGGCAGCACCGTCGACCCACGCTGGACGCGGGACTTCGTTGACGGCGCCGTTAACCTCCTTGAGCACCCTCTCCGCGTGCTCCTTAATAACCACCCATGCCGCCCGCACGTGCCGCTCCTCCGTCATCGTCCCGCCGGCTGCGAACCGTATCACGTAGACTCCGCCGACGATGGCGTGGGTCATGCACAGCTTCCCCTCCGCGTTCATCGCCTCCAAAAACGTCTGATTCATCCTGTTCGTGCCCATCAGAATCCCTTCATTTTCCTCCTCGTCGAAGTGTCGTTTTCTCACTCCACGGGGACGCGGCGGCAGGAGGCGGAAGCAGACGGTGGCGAAGTACCTCGGCACCACCACCTCGAACCTCCGGTCGAGTCGGAGAAGCCCCTCGAAGACCTTCGCCATTCTAACGTGGCCGCGGAGGAACTGCCGGAGGTTGTCGGCGCCGTAGCTCCGGAGGACCATCCAGAGCTTCAGCGACCGGAACCGTCGGCTGAGGGCGATCTGCCAGTCCTTGTAGTCCACCACCAGCTTCGACTCCGTCGCCCTGTTCTTCAGGTACTCCGGGTTGGTGGAGAGTGCGCCGGCGAGGGCCGCCGGCTCCTTCACCCAGAGGCAGCAGCAGTCGAGGTTGTTGAAGAACCATTTGTGCGCGTTGAAGCTGAAAGAGTCGGCGCCTTCGACGCCGTTGATGAAGTGGCGGAACTCCGGGCAGATGCATACGCTCCCGGCGTACGCTGCATCGACGTGGACCCACATCCCGTGCTCCGCAGCCACCCCAACGATCTCCTGCAGCCTGTCCACCGCCGTCGACGAGGTTGTACCTATTAAATAAATAGTTGTTCTTCAAGTAATCATCTACAGATTCAAACTATTGGGTAGTTTGAATTGGATGTGCGATTAATTAATTGTAATCGTGTTTGGTTGCTAACTCGATTAATTATTTTAAAATTTTAGTTGGTTGATTGTTAGTAAATCCCACATTATCTCAAAATTTCTGCAATAAATTAAATTAAAAAGAACTTGGGTGGATTAATTAGTTGAGTTAAGAGAACTAATCTAATTCATGTATATAATTTATTAGTACAAATTTAAGAATATTATACCTATTGTGGCGCATACGAACAAGGGAAGTAGGCCGGCCGCAACGTCAGCCTCGACGGCACGTCGGAGGGAATCGCCGGTCAACGCGAACGCGTTGGCATGGTGGGTTTTGATGGCACGGAAGTTTGCGGGGTGGATTCCGGCGATCTGGGAGGCCTTTTGCACGGCGCAATGAGTTTGGTCGGAGCCGTAGACGACGAGCCGGCTGATTTGATCGTGGCCGTGGCGGTCCAAAGCTCGTTTCCTAGCGGCGGTGAGAGTGCAGAGGATGGCCTCGCAAGTGGTGCCCTGCAGGACGCCGCCGCCGCCGCCGGAGAAGAGGAAGGAGGGGGGGAGCTGGAGGAGCTTGGCGAGCCAGTCCATGACGATGCTTTCGAGCTCGGTGGCGGCGGGGGAGGAGATCCAGTTGAAGCCGACGACGTTGAAGCCGGTGCTGAGCATCTCGCCGAGGAAGGCGGCGGTGCTGCCGCTGGAGGGGAAGTAGGCGTAGTAATTCGGGCTCATCCAGTGGGTGATGCCGGGGAGGATGTCGTCGGCGACGTCTCGAAGAATTTCGTCGACGGGTTCAGGGTGGTGGGGGGCGGAGTCGGGGAGGCGGCGGCGGAGGTAGCCGGGCTCGACCTGGCTGCGGACGGGGAACTCGGCGATGTTCTTGTAGTAGTCGGCGATGAAGTCGACAACTTTGTGGGCGTGGCGTCGGAATTCCTCGGGGTCCAGGGGTTTCTGGAGGCATCTGCCGGCGAAGAGCGAGTCGAAGACTCCTTCGTCGTTCAGACTGCCCATTGTTGATCCGATTATGATGATGAACGCGCAAATGGAAAGCTTGAATTATACTGCAGATCAAATGAAGATGGAGGAGGAGGACAAGAAGATGAAGACGAAGTCGATGAAGAAGAGAAGGTGGGTGAGGGATTAATATATTGAAGAAGGGAAGTGACGCGGGAGAGCGGAGGCTGAATGGGTAGGTGTTGAAATCTCAAAGAGGAGTGCTCATTAGCCAACCTCTGGGTGTAAACATTCCAACTCCATTGACCAGCATTCCTAAATTTGCAAAGGTTAAAATTTGAAGAAATAATTATATATTTGCTATTAAAATTAATTATTTTATATATTAAATATTTAAATTTAATATTACATATTAATTATAAAAATTATATGACTAAAATCTAATATTAAAAATTTAAATATTGAATAGAATAAAGATTTAATTGTTGTTAGTATTATTATTATAATATTAGTTATAAAAATTATATATATGTCACAACTTTATGTCATTAGTTGTGCATAAATTGTAATTTTTATATTACTTTTGAGTCAATATATAATATCAAAAGTTTAAATGTTAAATATTGTACATTATTTTTAATGGACAATTATATATAGGATATTTCATATTATTATATTTATAATAATGTATACTTATGTTTAAGAAATTAGAATTTAATGTCAAAGTAATTCAAGACATATAATTTGACAATTTAGATTTGGAGTTATGATTTTAAAAATTAAAACTTTTAGAGTGTAACAGAGTTTCACTTTAATTTTTAAAAATTGATGCAAAATATTATTTTTTAAAATTTTTATGCCCTATAAATGTCCCTATCTAATTTTAATCATGCTAACAAATTTTAAATAATGTGTGAAGTAGTAACATATCAATTTACAATCTTAAGTTATGTAATATAAATAATATTTAAGATTTAAATGATGGATGCAAAATTGTGCTTTTGAAAATAATAATTAGAAGAAAAAAACTGATTCCAAAATTTTTTATTTGCTAATGTAAATATATTTTTCTTTTAAAATTGTATAACCTTTCAAAAATAATTTGAAATGCAAATCTATTAGCAGCCTTTTGTAAGATGCTTAAAAATAAATCAATAATTTTTATGCTTATTCTGCACCAATCAAATGAGCTTTTATATATATTTGAGTTATTGAAGATAAAAATTATGAACAAATTAACTTTTTTTAAGTACATTAATGTGTCACCATAAAAAAAACATTAATGTGTTCACTAATTAATAAATTCATTTATCATGTTAAATTAATGAAGATTATTCAAACTTTTTTTATATATTAAGAAATTATAAGATATATTAAAATATCTAAATGAGCTAGGCTAATTAATTAATCTCCAATTGAACTTCATATCAAACCTTTTAATTAATTATATATGTTCATGAGATTCATAGAAATAATTCAATCACAAACAATAACAAATGAAAAATATTAATATGTAGTTCACCCTCATTTTTTTTGCTATACAATCAATTAATATCATATTCAAACATGTTCTCTAAGTTTGACAAATTAAATATAAATAAATTCTTACCGAATTGAGTATCTAGTGGTTCATTTGAAGACTGCTCGTTTATAACATAGGTAACCATGAACATGAAGTTCTCTTAGGTGATAGATTTTAACGTATATAAATATGAGATAAAAAATAAATCCACTTACTTTTCGACTTAGAACAACCCAAAGTTATCATTTTTTTCATAGGTCTGGAATTAGAAGATGAAAGAATATGAAATTGTATTAAGAACTATGTAAAAAAAAAAGGAGAATTTATATACAGAATACTGAATTTATCATAAATTACGCATTTCACCATCTTTTAGTAAATATTACACATATAACACTCTTTTTATATTTTTATTGTTACAATAGAAATGTAAAACACATAAGCAGAGTGTGATATGTATAATATTTACTAAAAATGATAAAATGTGTAATTTGTGATGAATTCAGTGTTCTATATGTAAATCCCAAAAAAAAGAATATTAATTAATCATATGTTTTATTTCAATGAGTTCCTATATTTGAATAATTAGTTTGTATGTGGTGAAGGACTCATTAAATTGAACATTTTTAGAAGTCCTTAATTATTGCATGGTATTGATAGCAATCCAATACTAATGGCAATTAAGCTAGCATGATTCTCGTTTTAAAGCTCATAAATTTTATGTTTAATAAAATAAAGGCAAATTTATATCAGTCATCCCAAATAATTTTTTTTTTTTATAAATGACCCTTAAGTCAAATATTTAAATGCAACATTCTCTGTTTTGTATGTGAATTTACAAACATCTCCATGCTAATTTTCGTTTGTCATCTGTTATTTTAAACTAACTAGAGTTAACATATATGACTAAAATTACATCTATCCTTTTATTAAATATCTAATACTTGCATAAAATTAATTATCTCAATTCTATTTTTTCCAAGTATCTTGTATCTCTGTTTGATAATAAGAAAAAAGAAAGAAATTTGTTTGAAATTTTTAGTTATTTTTGAAAAATGTGTATGATATGAAATAAAGTGAGTTATATTAAAATTTGTGTGGGATGTGAAATAAGTTAAATGTGAAATAAAACGATTATTTAATATTAAAATTTTTGTGGGATGAGATATAAAATAATTTTTTAAGTTTTTTTAAAATAAATTTAAAATTTTATTCATGGATAATTTTAGTCATGATTTTTAACTCATTGTCAAACAGAACCTTAATTTTTTTATTTTTTTTAAGATCTCCATTTTTTATAATTTTATTATTGTGAATCTTCTTAAAAATGACTAGATTTAATCTTAATTATATGTATTAAACTTAATTGGATTTTAAAAAAATGGTAAACAGAAATTAGCATAAGGTATTGCCAGTAAAAAAAGACTTTAAAATAGGAGATGTAATATATAAATATTTAATTTAAAGAGTGAAGTTTATAAAAAACTATATTCTATCTATCTCAGTTGTAGACTACAATATTACTAGCTAACAGCAAAGTAAGCATTCAATTCAATTTAATGTGTGTATATATAATTAATTAATTAAATTATCAAATTATTAATTAATCTGATTGATGTTAAATTCAATAAAATTGAAGTAAGCATTCAATTCAATTTAATGTGTGTATATATAATTAAATTAATTCAATTATCAAATTATTAATTAAACTGATTGATGTTAAATTCAATAAAATTGAAGTAAGCATTCAATTCAATTTAATGTGTGTATATATAATTAAATTAATTAAATTATCAAATTATTAATTAAACTGATTAATGTTAAATTCAATAAAATTGATCAAATTTAGTTGATTCAATTTTTAATTTTTAACTTCTTAATGCTCACTGGCCTCTATAGTTTGATCTAAAAATCAGCTTCAAAGTTACATATTATTCTGTTTCCTACAAGCTACAACACTCTTTATGATGTACAAAGTTTTCTACTTAATTTTAAGTACTTAAATTAATTTTGATCACAAAAAAATTAACTTGAATTAAATCATACATTTAACATTTTACTATCTTTGCAAAGCACTGTTTCTAAGGGAATGCGATCATTTTTTTATTTTATATTATTTTTTAAAATAATAATTATTTAACTTGATGATCATATATATATATGTAAATAATTTTATAAAAAATTATAAAATTATTATTCAAATAATGACACCTCAATCGTAAGATATATAAATAACATAACATGTATTAATATAACATTAAACCAAATAATATAGACAAATAATATTATTGAAATAAAAAATATAATTTTTTTATATAATTTAAGTCCTATTTGTAACTATCCCAAAAAGTTCATAACCACAAAGATCCTATGGCAAAACAGATTTTTTATCAAAAAAATAATATAAAAGTTATACTATATTTCATCCTACCAATAAACTCAATATTAAAATTAATCTCACTTTATTTCAAATCCTTCAAAAATTTTAATATATCAATTAATATTATTTTTACATTACATTATTTTTAATAACTAATTAATTTTATTTCATATCATATTGTACATCTCGAAAAATATTAAAAAAATCTCCAAATCCCTTTGAACTTATTCCAAACAGGCCCATAGCTTTCATTTCAAAATTAGCACAATATAACTATGGTGCAAGAATGAAACTATATAAGCATCTAAATAACTAATTAAAAGTATCAAACTTAAACATTAAACAATGAGCAAAACAAGAAAAATCAATTGGACTCTGATACAAGAAAAATCAATTGGACTCTATGATGATATCGTACCTTACATCAATCAATGTATTACATATCGCATCATATCATAAATTATAACTTAGTAGGTTGTACAATGCATAATTTGGTCGTCCCAATCATCTGTGAGCTCAATTCAATACAAGTGGCAACACTAATCTTTGGTGTATATGGGTATTATCGGTAAACAATAATGAAGTATAATATGATTTTCAACTGACAAAATTATATGACAGAGAAGAAATTATTAACGTAATTAGTGATCATACTTTATATCCTTCACATAAGGATAGTGTCAGAGTCAGCACTCTGTTGGACTACAGCCTAACCATATATAAAACTAACAAAAATATTAAAATTAAAAAAAGGGAGCAATTACTTATGATAATACAATCAGAAGTATCTTATATGAGGAACAAGATGAAATAAGCATAGTCATAAATTTATATTCCTATCAAGCATAAAAAATAAACTATGAAAAATTAAAAAATAATATAAATGAGAAAATTACTAATAGATTCTTATAATTTATTTAAAATTATATTTTAGTTTATATTTTTTTGAAATACTCAAATCACTAGAATTTAAAACAGACTTAAAAAGTAAAAGGGGCAAAAAGTAGAGTCATAGATCCCTACAATTTTAAAATAGAGATTTAAATAAATGATTTTAAAAAATATGAATCAAAATATAATTATTGATAAATTAACGAGACTAATTAGTATTTTTCTCAAAATAAAATCACATTAACCCCTGCAAGTTTTGCATATAATTCATGTTGATTGCCTTGTAAAAAGTGTTATAATTTATACATGTTAGCAGGATAATTGTAGTGGCTGAATATTTGAAATAAATAAATTTCAGATGAATAATAAGTTAAATACAATTAATTGAATTTATATTTAAAAATAATTTATTTATTTATTTTTGTATAAAAATGAAGATAGTAAGGAATTTTTTTGTATTTTAAATTTAGAGATGACAATTTTAAATTTGTTCTGCAAATCTGACTAAAATTTTTTAAGATTATTTTTATATGAGTCAATTATATAGATCTAAACTATAAATGAGTTGATATGATTAAGACCAGCATATCATGCTCATATTTAGTTATTTTTTATTTTTAAAACTAATTTTAGTAATAATTATTAGATCAATGTGACAAAAGTTAATTTTATTTTAAAATTTATCCATGATGAAAACATTGCATTTATTATGTTTTATAACTCAAAAAAATATAATCAACTGGTTGATAAATTAGGTCATTAATGAGCTGAATCTTGATATTTAACTCATTTAATAAATGGGTTAAATTTAAGTATCGGTAAATAAATAGATTGACCTAAATTTGAACCCGCGGTTATCTCTAACAATTAATTTATAGTATTTGGAATCTCTAATAATTTATTTAATTAAAAAAAAATTTCTAATAATTTATAGTGTTAGGCCATGAACAGTTTAGTTTCCAGGGATTAAGGAAAATAATAATGTATTAGGTGTGCAATCATTATTTTGTGACTTCACATATAACAAAAGGACAATAATAGAATTTATTTTCATAGTATATTAAAATTTTAAATTATAATAAATTAATAGAATAATTAACTGCATGCCACATAATTTAATTTTATTTATGCTTTACTCATCCATTCTTAGTTAATTACGTTATTCACACTCAAAACATTATAAAATCTTACATACACACATTTTAATTTATTTTTATTATAATGAGTAATCATAATTTTTTAGTAATCTAACTATAATTAAATTACAAAAAATCTGAGTCATTCATAATATTATTTTAAGGATATTTAAATATATTTTGAGTGAAAATCCTAAAACCTTAATGTTTAGGTGGCCGCAAAAGAAGAAGACATCCGCGATGTAAATTAATTTTAGGACAAATCAATGCTTTAGTGTAGTATTGAGAAAGAGAAAAATATATACAATTAAGAGTAAAAATATAATTTTAATGATTTACTAACAGAATATTTTTTTCCAAATAAATTTTAATTAAGTTTTAACTCAAATGCGTGTATGTAAGATTTTGTAATGTTTTCAGTATGCATAGTATAATTAATTAAGAATGGATGAGTAAAGCATAAATAAAACTAAATTTTATGGTATGTAGATTATAATTATCCCTAAATTAATTTATTGGTGAGGTATTATATAGAGTTATACAATATTCTAAAAGAAAATTTAAAAATAATAATATTTAAAATTTATTGACAAAATACATAAGTTTTTTAATTTTGCATATAAAATCATCATCAATCTAAATTTTCTACATTTGATAAACGTGGAGTTTTTTTGTCTCTCTCAATCTCTCTCTCTCTCTCTCTCACCAACCAAAGGGATAATGAATAAAATAAAACGTTGGTAAGTAATTGATGACATGGAGAAGCTCACCAACCCACAAGCTGTGATCATTCTTTTATTATCATATTCATCTAACTCGTTTGACCAAATATTATTTAGTATAGGGACATTTAAATGATGGACACAGAAATTATGTTAATTTACAGATTTCATCATAAATCTTAAAATATTATAGATATCACATCTAAAACAGCTATTTTTTGTTTTTCACATCTTACGGTAAATTCTTTCAGAAGATTTAATCATAGTTAAATTTCAAAAAAATCTCAGCTATTGATTGCATCGTTTAACTATCGACCTTTATGTTAGGGCATCACAAAGTTGTATTGGTTCTGGCGGCAATATATTCAAGCGAGGCGGCAGCGTATTCACGCGACATTACTCTACTATTTGCATCTTCTTCTTATGCGGGCATCACAATTGAGCATCAGACCTTTTTGAGATTTAACTATGGTTAAATCTTCTGATAGAATTTACTGCAAGATGTGAAAAATAAAAAAATAGCTGTTTTAGATATGATATCTGTAATAATTTGAGATTTATAATGAAATTCGTAAATTAACCTAATTTCTATATCCACTATATAAATATCCCTTTAGTATATTTGCGTTTAAAATAAGTAGTAAAGAAAAATTCTAAAAAATTGTTTGGTTTGAATATTATTTTGAAGTGCATTGAGTTTAATTGAAACACGAATAATTACTTTTTAAAATGAATCTATTTTTAGCATCTCATAACGTGTTTTCAAAATGGTAACAAATTTAACAGTGCTATCTCGAGAATCAATGAACGACCTAATTAATCCAAGTATATGTATTGGATTGAATTGAGCCGCATCAAAATAAGAAGAAGAAAATTTGTATATTCGACATCTGTTTGCCTATGATGACTGGATAGGATTAAAAGAGGTTCAGACACGTAAAATGGTATATTTGAGTGACGCGAAGTTATGCCACAACTTATGCTCCTAGTCATGATTGCTAATATCACTTTATAGAGGCTATAAAAATGAGAAGTTCAAATAAAGAGTGAAGCTTCTTTCCCCCAAGTAAACAACAATTAAAAGCTTTGAAGAAATTCCTCACATGTTCGATACACACGACTTGAGGATTGTTCGGCTCTAACTATTGACCTTCTCTACTCAATTTGTTTGTCATCGTATTGTATTAACTATTCCTTTCTTGTTTTCTCATTGTATATTACAATATTTTTATAACGGATTTCAAACTATTGAGTTTGGTGTCATGCATATATAGTTTTCTTTAGTCATTCAGGTTCAATATAAAAAATCTTATCTTCCAACTCTGCCCTGTTTGGCGTGAGAACCAAATCAGGACCAAAATGATACTAATTTAAAAAACAATAATAATAATAATAAATAAATTTTTTTAATCATTCTACACAAATTCTAATATAAAAAAATATTATTTTACTTCACATACTCAATAATTTTTAATAAAAAAATAACTTTATTTTATATCCTAGACTAAAATACTCGATTCGAATATTTTGGTCTAGATTGTGAAATAAAGTATATATTTTTATTAAAAATTATTGAGTATGTGAAGTAAAATAATATTTTTTTATATTAGAATTTGTGTAGAATGATTAAAAAATCTATTTATTTATTATTATTATTATTATTATTATTTAAATTAGTATCATTTTGGTCCTGATTTGGTCCTCGCGCCAAACAGGGTATTAGTGATTTACAAAACTATTTTCCTTTTATATTCATCTGGTTTGTACGATGTGATTTTACGTCAACAAGTAATATATTTAGTGATCCATTATAATTCTTTAGCATCACTCATCTTCCAAGGCTTTTCCTAATAATTAGTGAAACCCTAACTACTTTCTTAAGATTTATATTAATTAGAGCATAATGTGGGTGATTAACAGAGTTTTTATATGGTCAAAGAAGGTTATGCATGTTTAATCAAAATTGTATGCAAATATTATTTATTATATGTTAGTTCACTAAGGTTTAATTAATGTTGGTCATATTTTATGTAGCCATTGAGGTTAAAATGCAAATTGAGTCTTACAAAATAATCTCTCATATGCATGCAGGAGTAAAATGTAATTTATCATTGATAATAATATTTAAGGATGACATTTACATACATGTCAAATAAAATTTTAATATTACTTATGTACTATCTCCTTAATCAAAATTTGAATTATGAGATTACATGTATTTAAAAAATAGTATAATATTTAAAAATTTTATGAATGTACATTTAAATTCCCCTAAAATTAAAAGGTTGACACGATTGTAATTTTATATAGTAATTGAACTTAGGAGGCGTTTGGTTCAGTGTTACCTAATGTTATGTTATGTTATTTTTAAAAAATAATTGTTTGGTTTAATGATATCTTTAAATAATATTATAATTAATTACAAAAATGTCATTATATGCTGACATCTAGATGTCACCCCAAATCGGGCGACAACTCAAGATAACACCATCAATTTGTCATTATAATGTCAATAACTTCCAACTAAAGGGGCGTTTGGTTCATTGTTATGTTGGTGTTATGTTATGTAATCTAGATATCATGACATTTAGATGTCATCTTTTGACTAATAATTTTATAATCTAATAGAAAATTATTTATAGATGTTATTAAACCAAACAATTACTTTCTTTAAATAACATAACATAACGTCAAGATAACACTGAACCAAACGCCCCCTAAATAAAAATTATTTGGATAGCATTTATATTTTCTAATATCATAACATTGAACCAAACAAATGTCCATTGATGAATGACAATGACATTTAGATAACATAACATTTAAATAACATTGACATTGAAATAACACTGAACCAAACTCCCCCTTAATTACATTGAAAATGCAAAGTCAATGTATAAATATTCAGCCTAACTTATAACAATTAGGTCTCGTTTTTTTCGAGCTTTTTTTTAACAAAAAAAAAAATTAGGTCTAACTCCTCACTTAAGATTGAGAATCAAATAATTGATATAAAGTTCTTTTACATATTAAATTCTCTCCAAGCTCCTCATAGATCTAAGAGGATCTTTCGAATCACGTAAATCTAGCTAGTATTATTATTGCATTATTATTATCATTATATTATTATTATTATTATTATTATTATTATTATTATTATTATTATTATTTGTTCTGCAATGCACTAAGACTTGGAGACTTGAGAAGGATCTCAAACTTCTGGATGATCGATTATCTTTTACTGCACCTCAGTGCTAGATTTCACCGTCAAACTTTTAACGTCGACAATGAATCACCTTCAACAACTCTCCGCTCTCTTCTCATCTCAATAGTAATGAAAGCAATCTCAACTTTTCATTTCCATTTTCTTAATTATACACATATATACAGCAGAGAAATGGAGTAATTTCATGTAATTGTTCAACTTGCATTAATTACTACTCCAAATTAATCTTGTCTTAGGCCTTGTTTGGCATGAGCCCAAAAATGGGCAAAAAACATATAATAATAATATTTATTATAAATTTTAATAATTTTATTTCACATCCAACACAAATTCCAACCTTAAAAATCAACTTTATTTCACATCCAACACAAATTCCAACCTTAAAAATCAACTTTATTTCACTTCCAACACAAATTCCAACCTTAAAATCAACTTTATTTCACATCCTATACACCTCTCAATATTAAAAATAATTTTTTTCCCATCAACTCTATAAAATAAATTATTTTTTCTTTCCTTACCCAAATTCATCCTCCAACCAAACAAGCCCTTATACAATCATCAATCAATTAAACTTGCAATATTGTCAATATGTGCATTAAATGATTTCAATCACAAGTTTTTACACAAATATTTTTTCACCCCAATTTTTACTGAAAACTGTTTTTATAAACATATTGCATAATATTTCAATCAAAATCACAGTTTGTGCAGCATAATTGCGGGTGAGAACGATAGTTTTTTAAGAATCGAAACGTTTCTAAAAAAAATTACTTTAATTAAAATATAAAATTAGATTAACTATATACTCAGAGCTGGATCACTTTAAAAATATTCTAACAATAACTGATGATACTTATATATAAATAATTAAATATATTATTTATATTTTTTTAAAAATAGAGATCGAGCTAAGACGATCTGATCTGATCACGAATTGTGGCTCAGCCTAATAAACTCAAGTTGAACTCTACTCAAGCTAAATATCAATCCGAATATTGAGTGAATATCGATCTTTGACCCAAACTCTCACCCTTAGATGCAAGTATCTGCATCACAATTACGCTAACCAAATCTGACCTCAAGCAAAATAAAACCTTTACAAGTTTTGCTTGAGGGGCTTCGAGCGGTGCAGGTAGAGCTGAGCTGAACCTTAATTGAATTTAGAAAACTTCAAGGTATCAAAAATTATGAAAATTTTGAGCTCACAGAGACTTCCAAGATAAGAGTATAACTCACGTTGGTAGATTGATATTTTCTACTCGTCTTAGTATAATTATACGTGTAAGTAAGATCACAAATAATACTGCCAACTATCTAACACATGCACTGATATTGCTGATCATTTTTTTAACATCGATAAGAAGGATGTCTCAATATAAATATCTATCTTGGGCTAAACCTGCAGCAAATAAAAATTGCAAATTAAACACGTTTTTCCTCAATATTTGCAAGGGTCAACTCAAAATTAACCTGCACCATAAACTCCAACCATGTTCACATTCTATCGTCAACAATGAACTTATATAAATTTTGTTCCACATTTATAATGTTAGGTGAATTCGAACCTTGTTAACACGTGGTTCCAGCGCTGCATTCCTGCCATACACGTTGCGCCTAGCTGGCTTTTGGCCTTTATTTTATTTAACTAATTCATCTATCTGTTCTCACAGGTCAGGCCTCAGTCAACCTCAGACACAAAGATTCAACCAAGCCTCGTCCACGATGAGCCAGAACCATCCCTGGTAACATCGTCCTCGATGTTACTCAGCGGTGTTTGTCATAATCAGCTTGGCCCGACCGCGCCGTTCCCCGTATAAGGACACTTTTTCCAGACCCGCAAATCAAGACTCTGCATACCCCAGCTATCACTGATTCCCAGAAGTAGTACCAATATTAAAAGTTAGCATTCTCCTTTTCTTGCTTTTAGTCCCTTCGGCGGCCAACAAACGGCGCGAACCCAGAACTTGTTCACCTCCTTTTCTCCGGAAAACCAGGATAAAGCCGCACCATCTGCTGCCTACAAATACCTCTGAACAGTCTTCATGAGGGAGGATCCAATATTACAGATAAAAAATCAGATTAAGGAGACCAATAGGGGTGGCCAGAGTGCAAGCAGCTTCCCTGATTCTCTCATTCTCATTGTATTAGAGCCCAGACTGAGGAGCTCTTCCCCTCTTTCTTCCTCTTTTCCTTTCCTAAATGTTGTATTAGCGTTAACGGCTATCTTTTTCCTTTAATGAAACTTCTTCGCTGATCGCTCGGTGGATGTAGGGGATCTTCTCCATGAACCACCTTAAATCTTTGTGTGCTGTTCTGGATGCCTCGAACTCTCTCTCTCTCTTAAGCCTCCGCTAATAGGCTTACCTCTCTGCGCGCCGCCGTCTTCCAGAACTCTCTCTCTTTTTTTGTGTTTCTTGGGATCCCCTACATCCTACGTCAACAAACCTAGATGTATTGTTTGTTCAGATTAATGCTCTTCCATGCATGTTCAAAATTGTATGGAATTTTTTTGGGTTTAGGATGATTTAGAGGCTCTAAGTGTAATTTATTAGTTTAAGAGGTGGTAGAAACAAATAATTTAGATGGATTCAGATTATATATAGTTGTTGGTTAAAAGAAATATCAAAGTGACATTAAAATTAAAATTAGGGTAAATAACAACTGAGTCTCTCAAGCTTAGGATTGTGTGCATCTGGATCCCTTTGGTTTTAAAATAAACCATGCTTATCTACTGATTTGAGATAAAATGAAAATAATTCCTCAAATTATTTAAAAAGACAAATTTGTCAATCTCTTCTTCTTTCTCTCTCTCTTTCATGTCTCTATATTTCTGACATCTGCAAAAGAGATGGCTCGCTGCTAGCCCCCAGGCCACCACCAATGAAGGAGGGGTAGTGCAGCGGATGTGGTGGCTCTGGAATATAGAAGAAGAAAAAGAAGAATAAGAGAGAGATTGAATGACCTTCCTAGAAGTAAAAGCGGATAATATTTCTATTATTAGATCATGTGATGTTACACTAATTGTTTGAAACTAAAAAATTAATGTGTAATTTATCCATTAAAATAATTTATAAAACAAGTAACTTTTTCTTTTCCTGCCAAAAATGGAATCAAAACATGTTGCAAAGGAATTCTTAAATTTTTAATTTTTGAGATATATAAGGCCTAGATTTTGATATACATTATTAGGCCAAATATAGATTAAGAAATGATTTTGGTTCAACCAAACAAGAAGAATGGACTACATATTATATTATTTTATATATAGAATCATGAAATGTTGAATTTCCAGCTTTTCATTAGAACCACTCACATAAATTTAAGAATCAATAGCATCAAGTTCACCTATTTTGGGCTCATGTGTACTAGAATTTTTCTAAATCATATGTTCTTTTACTTTGGAATAACTAGAAAGTTCGATCATCTCAAGCACGCCTAATTATAAGTTTTTTCACTGTTAATTAACTTCACGCTTTTTTTTCCTAAAAAGCATTTCTATCAATTGGAATCACGCTATTAATTACTTTATATTTTATGTGAGACGATTCATTTTTGTTTCTCTCTACTTAAAATCTCACATGCCAAGAGTGGCTCATTGTATAAGTGCGATTCTGATTCACTCATATGAGTATTACCTCAGCAATTACTCTTTAATTTATTTTCTTTAGTCTTGAATCATCACAGCCAATTAGTATTGTTTGAACCAATTTTACGTGAAATTTCTACGATATTCCAAATATTTCATGCAGGTTAATTGGTTGGTTAGCTTATATTTTTCGTTCTTACATCCCCTCTTTCTCCCACCTGTCATATTGTTATGTTTTTCATTAATATCTGCATTATAAAAAGAAAAAATGTGCTTGTTGTGACACAAAAGAGAGAAAAAAAAATTATTTTAGTGATGAGGATCATAAAAATATAATACAAATCGAGTACAATCCATGTGCACGTCTTTATTTTTGCGATTTTGCACGCTTAATTGTACTTGTTTAGATTTCCGAACACAGACCACATATATGGTAGGCAAGATGCGTTGCGATAAATTCGTGTTTGATTACAATTTTGTGTTCGTGCAATGAAATTTTTTAATTTTTGTAATAGGTGCAGGATCAATGCATGTGATAAACACGACATATTGCGAATGGTTATGATTTCATATCACTGCAATGAGAATTTTTAATTCCTGTAAGTATTTAAATTTTATACACACATACATACATACATACACACACATATATATATATATATATATATATACACACACACACACACACAAAAAAACTTTGTTAATGTGAAGTATGATTTTCATTCCCCATTTCTCACGAAAATATGATTATCATTTTCTCTATTATTTTACAAAAGAATTATTAAATTAAATTTTTTAAATTAAAACTGCTTGAGGTGGTGATCACATTTTCATAAGAAATGAGAAATAATAATTACATTCCATATTAACATTTTGGTGCATGTACATATAAAAATATATTTATTTGTTTGTAGATATAATTAAGTTGAAATAAAAAATACCAACAGAAAATAAAAAATTTTCTCATGAAAACATAAAATCATGATCGATCATGATATGCAGTATCTCTTGTATCTCACCAAGTCTACAATTAATCAAAAAAATTTGCTCGTAACGATTAAAATATATGACCTAGACGTAAAGTTGAGAAGAATCTAAGAACTTTATTTAATTTTGTTCCAAACATTAATGCCTTCATCTCATAACCTAGTTGGTCAACAAAGAACTAATTTCAAAGAAACCGGCCACCTACAACCATTAGCAATATAATGATCTCTTAATGCATGCCTCTTCATGGAGATGCATGCATAAAGGCAATTAGCTAAAACACAAAGAGCATATCCTCCCCAGCAGAACTTTCGGATGCTATTCACAATTTGCTCTCTTTTCAATTTTGTAAAATATCTCATATATACAGGCAAGCCAATATGGCCGCCGACTATATCGCTTCCTTTGCTCTTTCCTCAGATGTTAGTTGGGAGTGGAATACGTCCCTCCCTTCTGATTTTTGTGCAATCCTCCTTAAAGATTGTTTGTCCTGTATTTGATACTTTATTTTTATTACTTTAATGCATAAGCTACGGCCGACTTTCAAATAAAAAAAAAACACAAAGAGCATATTCGTAAAATTTCTAAACTCCTCCAAAAATATCGAGTTGAAAAAAAGTTTGAGCTGCATCCAGCAGATAGGTCTATCTCACATACACACTAATTTAGTTGGAGATCAAAAAAATCTCTAAACTCCTCCAAAAATATTTTTATCAAGATTTTATATTTATTTCATATCATACAGAAATTTAAATATGAAGAATCAACTTTATTTCATGTTCTATACATATCTCGATTTTAAAATTTAATTTTATTCCATATTCTATTTGATTTTATGTCATAAAAATCTACTATGGAACCTATTTATCTATTGATAAGTTAAATGGAGAAGTTTAAGGAGAGAAAGAAAAATTTATATTTGATTTTTATTAATTTAGAAAAAAAATTATGATAAAATTTTAAGAAAAATACTTTAGAAAGTCTTAGAAAAGAAAGAGATTTTACACTGTTTATATTTAAGTTGATAAAGACATATATAAAGAAACTGTTACTTGTGTTCGGACATAAAGAGGTTTTACTAAGGATTTTTCTATTATAGTTGTATTACACCAAAGCTTAATTTTAAATCCGTTTCTTTTTGTTTTGATTATAGAAGTCTTGATTAGACATATCCAAGAAGAGGTGCCTTAGTGTATACTCTTCATAGATGATATTATTATTATTGATAAAACTAAAGAGGGAGATAAAGCGAAACTCGAGCTTTAGAAGAATACTTTAAAATCTAAAAATTTTCATCTCAGTAGATCAAAAATTGAATATATGAAATACACATTTAATCAAGAAAGAAATACTTATATTAATAATATGATAATTAGCAGTCAAATTATCAAGAAGAGTGAATGCTTAGTTATTATCTCACCTAGTGGGATTAAAACTTAGTTATTATTGTTGTTATTGTAATTTTATTTTACATTCTCTTCATATTTTAATAAAAAATCAATTTAAATTTTATAATATTTTTATAATAAAATAAATTTATTTCACATTCTAATATATTAAAATATTTCAAAACATTATCCAACAATGAGGACGGTCAACATCACTGGTCAAGGCCCACAGATTGCATCCCATCCGTGAGATCAAGATCAGACGGTGATCAATTCCCTAACGCTTGTGAGACCATGCAGCAGCGTCATTCAATAACAATCCGCCACGTGGCAGACTATTGCGTTTGCGGTCCATCGCAGGTGCTTCGTAGGCTGTCGGCAGGCCTCGCTGAGCTGTTCACCGGCGGTCGCAACGATGTACATGTGGCTCCTGTCTATTGGTCCATCAGAAGCCCTGGTGCCTTCAGATCCCGCGCTTTTTATCGCCGGTATAAATGCACGATCCCCAATCTAGATTGTCGGCAGCGAAGCCCCTAGGTTCCGGCTAGCTCCGGCGATAGTTTTCCGGCGGCGTCGGCGAGAATCGGGCAGCGGAAATGGTTAGGAGTTCGCCATTCGGCGATGGATCTGGCGGCACAGCGGCGGATGCGGCGGCGGAAATGGAGTGGGAGATAAGACCAGGGGGCATGCTGGTCCAGAAGCGGGTCGTCAGAGCCGTTACGCCGCCGCCACCAATGGTTCGACTCCGGATCACCTTCAGAGACGCCAAGATCGAGGTCTCCGTCGGATCCCAGGGTACTTTCTGTAAGTTCATTCCCATGGTATCGGTGGCTTTAGGGTTCTGTCAAACTTTTCCCCAATTCTTAGGGTTTGTCGTCGCAATTGTTCGTAGCAAACTATTAAGCGAAATTGGATCGCCTCTAAATGAAATCGACAAAAAATTTCTAGTTTCTTTGAGAAAAATTAAATAATCTCGGCTGATTGAAGCAAAGAACTCTGAAATTTGAGAAGGCCATTATGTAGTCGTACTGAAATAATGCATACTTATGATTGGTTTCTAGAGATAATTCGACCGTGAATGAGTTGTAGATGTCGCTGTGCAGTGGAGTTGAAGAAGGTGCTCGAGGTGGAGACGGGCCTCCGGCCGGCGGAGCAGAGGTTAATCTACAAGGGAAAGGAGAGGGAGAATGGGGAATATCTGGACCGATGTGGGGTTAAGGACCGGTCCAAATTGGTGGTGGTGGAGGACCCATTGAGCCGAGAACTGCGGAATATCGAGATGCGCCGGAACGCCAAGTTACAGAGCGCCGCCCGGGCCATCTCCTCCCTGTGTTTGGAAGTTGACAAACTCGCCGCCCAGGTGAAGTTATGCTTCTTTCTCCAAAATGCTCTTTCGTTTTGTGTAAACATATAGGAAATTTTAGTTCACACAACAGCAAGATAGCTTGGTAGCTTGTGCTAAATGTTGATCGCTTAACTCCTGATACGATTCGAATGATTTGAAGCGTTATCTTTTGGTTTCGTTCCGTTTAGAATTCAACAGCTCATTCGATTCCAGTGCAGTAGCCGTGCTGGATTTTGAAATAACTCCCTTTAACATTCATACCTCATTAATGTAGAACCAGTTTTTTTTATTTGATTGCTGAAGGATTTTTATAACATTATCACAATTAGTTGCATTCTTTTATCAAAAGTCAAAACCTGATCGTTGAGTAAACAAATGCTGGTTAAAACATGTAAATTTGTGTGATTTTTCTTTTCTTCAATTTTTATGTTGTTGTTCATCTTTTCTCTATGAGCATCATGTAGTAGTTAGTGTAAGCTTAAAGTGCATATGCAAACAGGCATTCAAGGTTCAATCCAGGAAAGAGATATGCCCTCAGACATTACAAGTAGTCGCTATAAAACAACTCGTAATAAGAAAATGAACTATTGGCTCGGTGTCTTCCCCAAAGATTTTGAAAACGATTGTATAACATACATCATATGGGAATCGAATAGTGTGACTAGCCAGGATCAAAATGTTAAGATCAACGGCACAGCCCAAAACAGGGAAGCTTGCTACTCTATGATAACAAGTTGGAAATACTGGTAATCTTGAATCTTGCAAAAGATATCTCCAAGCTTGATGCATTGTAGTCTTGGGAGTAAAAATAACTACAATGTTTCCTGCATGCATAAAGTTTCTGAAAGTTCAGACTTTAGAATCTCTCTCTACAATGTTTATTATTTCTCAAATCTTTTTAGGTCAAAACAATTGAAAAATCCATTTCCACTGGGAACAAGGTGCCGGAATTGCAGATCTCAGGATTGATAGAGTTGTTTATGAGGCAAGCAGTCAAGCTAGATACCATTCCTGCTGAAGGTGATGCTTCCTTCCAGAAAACATTACAGGTATACTGCCTTTCTTTCTAAATCTTCTATCCTGTAGTCAATCTTCTAGGAAATTCTATCCTGACTATTACATGCTGAAATTTTTGATAAAATGCTCCAGAAAAAAAAAAAACTTGAAAGTGCCAATTCAATTTTCTTTTTCAAAGAAATGGGCAAAATTGGTCTCTCTTATAAGAAATACTTTTCGTAGGCCGATTGAAGCTTCAGTTAAAAAAATTGAATTATTGAATTTTGCCCATGTATAAAGTGGATGAGGGAGACCAAAGAAGACATGACAAGAAACTATAAGAAGTGATCTTAGTTACTTAAACTTAGATAAGAATTTGGTAACTGATAGAGCTCAATGGAAACAAAGGATTCATGTAGCCGACCCCACCTAGTGGGATTAAGGCTTGATTGTTGTTGTTGTTATAATAAAGGTTACCCAATTATTTGCCAACCTTTCCCTTAGTTTGTTCTGGCAGCTTATGGCCCATCATGTTCCCCAATTTCCTACCCAACTAAGCTGAAAACACATGATTTAAGCATTAGTGGGAGGCGCCAATATCTGTCTTCTGCTGTTAGATTCTCTGAGGCACATGCAATGCCACATTGTTATGTGTCATGCAAATAATCAAACATTATAATAATTATCATACTTAAATTGGCATTTGGTTCAATTTTATTTTGATGTGATGTTATGTTATTTTTATTTTTCTATTCATTGGCATGTTTTCAACGAAATTAAATTACACTGTAACACAGGCTGAAAGGGTGCAGAAGTGCGTGGAAGTTCTCGATGTGTTAGAGATCTCAAATAGCAGGCTAAAGCCTGTGGTAGTAACAACGAAGTGGGAGACATTTGATCCTCCGTCAACTACACATTGGGAATTTTTCGATTGATCCATTTGACGTATTCATGATTTTATATGATTCGTGCATGTACTTTTTAGCTTAATTTGTAGGTCAGACAGGATTAGCTACGTGTGTTAGCTTAATAAGACTGCTCTTTGTGCTCTCCTTGAATATTTGTTAATATCTTATAAAATAATAATTTATTTTTGTGATTTTATGTTTTCTCATTTATAAAAATTAATTATTTGATTTTATGATATATTTAAATAATATTATAAAAGTCACTTAAATTATAATAGATAAAGGTAATATTGTGGAGTTGATGGATTGAAGTTAAGATTGAAATAATAAAAATAAATTAATAATAATGATATGAAATTAAATAAATAATAATTTGAAAATAATATAAATATTTAAGTAATATTTAAATGTCATTGAACAAAATGTCTATCAAATACCTTTTCTAGTAATAAAAACTTAACTTCATGAATTTGAATGTTGTTGTCTCACTGTAGAATATTGCATTTTGTGTCTGCTAGATATTTCTTAAGGATAATTTCATATTTCAAGCTACATGTGAAATTTAAAATATTAAATCAATGAAATTAAAAGAATTAAATCATTGAAAATTAAACATTTTAAGTTGCAAGAAGAACTGTGTGTGTAAAGGAATCTAGGCTTTTATGCTGGTCAAATTTCTTCACAAAACAATATCAAAAGAAAAAAAAAACATTTTATTGTTCTCAAAAGTTAAAATTGAATTTAGAGAAGCATTTGGTTCAATAATTTTTTGATATTATATTAAGTGATTCGTTGTAATGTTTACATGTCATACTGTGAATCACAATTTTATAATCTTTTAAAGATTATCTAAAAATATTATAAGATAAAATAATTATTTTTTAATTAATATGACAAAATATCATAATAATATTAAACCAAATATCTATAGAATTAAAAGTATCACAAGTTTATTTATTATTGGGAGATTTGTATTGTCTCTTAAAATTTCATAATTTACATATTAACTAGATAACATATTTAAAAAAAATACCTACAAGTGGTCGCCTAAAGTTTAAGTTAAAATTCATGCAATTTTACAAAAATAAAAACATATTATTCAGATCACTTCTGTATAAATTTTTTTTTTTTCATATAGATTCTTTTTAACAGATTTGATTAAATTTGATAGTTAAGTTGTTATTCTAAAAAAATTAAAAATATATATTTAAGTATTTCAAATATATTTAAATATTTTTAATTAATATTCTAATTTTAATTTATATTTTTTATATTCTAATTTATAATAGTAATTTTTAATATTTAAATATATTTTTTTAAATTTTTATAATTATATCTTATTAATGATTAAATTTAACAGAATTTGTCATGTGAAAAAAGTTTTGATAGGAGGGGTTCAAACGTTTTTTTTTACAGACCTATATAAAATTATAACTTTTACTCTTTTCTTTTGATGATTATCATTAAATCCTAACTTTTACTTTTTTTTCATGATTATCATCAAATCCTAACTTTTATATTTCTACAATTGTAATTAATATTCGTGTGCCTTTGTGTATATATAAAGTTTTAAATATGCAAATTGCAAAGTTTTCATCGGTGTTTGTAAATCCTACTTATTTATTTATAATCGAGCTTGAAATATTGTTTACTGCTTTTTGTTGAGTTTAAGTAACTCAAATAAACTAAATACTTATATATTAATAAAAAAGTTCAACATATAAAATTATATATGAGTTATAAAGAACATCAGATAAAGTTAAAATAAGAGTTACTAGTCAACGGTCAAATAAAGAACTAGTGCATAAGTAGATATATCATAGGAGTCGCATGAGATAACATACCAAATGACTTCCTTACGAGAGTTGGTATTAAACCTGCCTTATAAGATTTCCACAATACAATTCATTGACTTATCTTATGTCTAAATTATGAGGCAGTCTAAGGGTTCTGAAAGCTACATTTTTCATACCTATTCTATGGCGCAGTCTCATGAAAAATTTGGTAGCTATATTGCAACTAGGAGTTAGGCGCTCATCCTAAGATAGTGGGCTCGCTGCTAGTAAGTGCATCTCTTGTAGGAAACATAAATTGGAGATTATTTCCATTCCCTAATAAAAAATTTACGACTGTTTTGCAACCAACTTTCACTTGAAAAATAATTTTTAAATATTTTTTTTCATATTCTACATAAATTTCATTATAATTTATTTTTATTTTTATTTTTTGCACATATTTTAATATAATTATCAGCTTTATTACTGAAAGGTCTTTTCAATTAACCCATAAATTTATTTTTCCAAAAATCTTTTATTTAAGTTACTAGAATATAGAACAAGGTCCTAAAAGTAAAGCAAAATAGGATATGTAATTTCAAATTAAGGACCTAAGTGAAATATTTCCAAAAATATAGCCTAAGTGTAACAATTGATAAATTATAGGAACTTGTCAATAATTAATATAATAAATTAATTTTCTTTCAATATACTTTGGACCTTCATCCCGGTCATCAATGGCCTGATGCTCCCAAAAGAAATCACCACCACTACCAATAACCCCTTCCACCTCTTCGATCTCTCCTTGCTCAATCGATCCCCTTCTTTTAAACTCCTTCCCCTCCCGACCGCCGCCGCCGCCGCCGCCGCCGCCCGCGAGGAGGCCTGTCGAAGTTTTCTGCCAACGCTCCGCAGATGCATTGCTCTTCTCCAAACCCGCGACTCCCTCCCACATCTCCGCCAAATCCACTGCTACGCTCTACGCACCGGCGTTCCCCTCTCCCACCCTCTTCTCGCCAAACACCTCATCTTCTCCCTCCTCTCTCTCCCCTCCCCTCCTCTCCCCTACGCCGAGCTCGTCTTTTCCCAACTCAAAATCCCCAATGTCTTCACAGTAAACACCATCATCCGCGGCTACGCAGAGAGCACCGACCCCCGCCCCGCCCTCCTCCACCACCGCCGATTCCACGCTTCCTCTCTTCCTCCCGATTTCCACACATACCCATTCCTCCTCAAGGCCTGCGCCCGCCTCCTAGCCCTCCGCCACGGCGAATCCGTCCACTCCCTCTCCCTCAAGAACGCCCATGCCTCCTCTGTCTTCGTTCAAAACTCCCTCCTCCACTTCTACGCAGCTTGCGGCCTCTTCGAGTCCTCTCACCAGGTGTTCGACGAAATGCCAGTTAGAAACCTCGTGACCTGGAATTCCGTCATCAATGGGTACGCAATGAACGGCCGGCCCAACGAGGCGCTGACGCTCATCCGGCACATGCTCGATGAGGGCGACAGCAGCACGAAACCGGACGGTTTCACCATGGTCAGCCTTCTCTCTGCCTGCGCCGAGCTCGGCGCGCTGGTGCTCGGCCGGCGAGCTCATGTCTACCTCTTCAAAACTGGGCTCGACCAGAATCCTCATGTGGGTAACGTTCTGATCGATTTATACGCCAAATGCGGCAGGGTTTTAGAGGCACGCAAGGTGTTCGACGAAATGTCCCTGAAGACCGTTGTCTCCTGGACCTCGCTTATCGTTGGCCTAGCGGTGAATGGCTTCAGCGAGGATGCCCTTCATCTCTTTCAGATGATGGAGAGGAAGAGGCTTCAGCCCACCGAAATCACGCTCGTCGGAGTTCTCTACGCTTGCAGCCATTGCGGCCTCGTGGACCAGGGGTTCAGCTACTTCAACAAGATGGAACAGGAGTACGGCATCGTCCCCAAGATCGAGCATTACGGATGCATGGTGGATCTCCTCGGGCGCGCTGGGTTGATCGAGAAAGCCCACGACTTCATCCTCCAGATGCCATTAGAGCCCAATGCTGTCGTCTGGAGAGCACTGCTCGGCGCCTGCGCCATGAGCAAGAAGAGAGTGGACCTCGCCGAGTACGCCTGGTCTCGTCTCCTCCAGCTTGACCCCGGCCACAGCGGCGACTACGTGCTGCTATCCAACCTCTACGCCGCTGCCGGCCGGTGGTCCCACGTGCATAATCTCCGAAAGACCATGATCAAAGGAGGGGTCCAGAAGACGCCGGGCCACAGCCTCGTGGAGCTCGGCAACCGCGTCCATGACTTCGTCATGGGCGACAGAGCTCACCCTGACGCCGACCTTATATACGAGAAGCTCGAGGAGATCACCAAGCGGTTGAATAAGGAGGGCTATGTTGCTCGAACTGTGAATGTGCTGGCCGACATCGAGGAGGAGGAAAAGGAGACGGCTTTGTACCACCACAGCGAGAGGCTCGCTATCGCTTTTGCCCTGATGAAATCTTCTCCTGGCACTCCGATAAGGATCATGAAGAACTTGAGGGTTTGCGAGGATTGTCACCTGGCCATTAAGCTGATCTCCAAGGTTTATGAGCGGGAGATTGTTGTCAGGGATCGAAGCAGGTTTCATCATTTTGTGTGCGGAGCTTGTTCTTGCAGGGATTACTGGTGATCTTCTCTGGTATTTTATTTACAGTACCCAAATTAAACCTTCTGCTCATCAATCATCATATGGCATTTTGCATTTTATTCAATGATCCAACTTCATATTATTTATGGTTTTTCTCATGAATTCATTGCAGAGTGATATCTGTAGTAAAAAACCATGTGAAAGTGGGTGAAATCCTATAATGTGGCATGTTCAATTATGTTCTAGTTTAGAACCTCAACCATAATGTGGTTTGTGGTGTACCTTCTTGGAAATGAAATCTTGCTTGGCAACACAAGTTTTGCGGGGAAATCCCTCGAGAATGTCATGAAAATATGATCGAAATCACAGGCCGCGTAAGAAAATACGATGCAAATCACAAAATTAAAGACAAAAAACATGAATACACTTGATTTATATGAAAAACGATAAACTTAGGAAGAAAATCTCATTATTCTTTTCAAGTGTCTCCAGAGAAAATATAATACCTCTCCATCTCTCATTCTCAAACATTAAAAATAGACTATTTATAGGAAAAAGCTTATAACAAATTAGCGTGGATCACGAAAACCAATCGTCATCGAACCGTCTGTTCTTCTGGATCGGATTATTTTCTCTGTCGTCCATTCTTGTGCCAATAACTACACCTTGAACGAATAGTCCTAATCACAATAGCAAACTGTACAGTTACCGGTTCTTCTACAGTGCCATCTTGTCTATCTCGATACACTTGATATATCTGCTGTAAAAAATTTAAGTTCCTCACTTCCATCATACCTCTCATCATCACACAATATATTGCAGTTTTGTATCTTTTTATTATTATTTTTCATTGATCTCTTCTATTCTTATATTATTTTAGTAATTGATTCATCATGTGGTTGGTGACAGATTGTTTTCTTCCATTAGTCGAGTAATATATGTTATATTTTTGTAGCATATATATATATATTTTTATTGAAATTTTAGCAACATATGTTTGCTGCAGAGTCTTTGTGGTTTTAATATTTTTGCAACATTTGTTTATAATTATGTTGTTGCATCTGGATCCACGCTCAATCATCTGGACCGCACACGTGGAAGCTTACGTGGCATCAACGACACGTAAGCTCGACGTCGAACATGAGGCGTATCACCCCGAACAGCAGACGCCGAAGAGACCGAGACGAACAACAGGGACCAGAACTGACTGGCGCCTGGCGAAGTATCGGTGACCATACTGCTTTCAAGAGATATGGGCTCTCCTGCCGTCAGACTGTACCGTCCATACATCGTACAACAAAGGCCAGGGTGTGGCCCCCCTTACGGACATTGATGGTATGTCACTGGAGCTGAAGCTCATTCTGCTGAAATGACTCTACAGAGCAGACCAGGATATAAGTACCTCAATGTAACGGGAAAAGTCTCTCCCGGGCTGGACCCAAAAAAAACTTCTACCTCAAATCCCCTCAGCTTTCTTATTGTAATCCAAAAAAAAAAGATTAATTCTAGTGATTTTTTAAGCCTCCCCGAAAGGAGCCGTGGTTTTTCCGCTCAGCTGATTTTCCACGTAAAAAATCTGATTGTTTCTCGTCATAACATAACATATATTATACATTAAAATTGTGTTTGATTTGCCTTTTTTTAGTATGAATAAAATACTCTTTATATAGTTAAAAACTAAAAGAAAGCTACATTTGATAAAACAATTGCAAAAATATTTCATACATCAAAAAGCTTTAAGAAAACTGTCAAAGATGAACTTTTTCATAGAACTACTTTTAATAATTTAAGATAGTTTTACTTTCACACAATTTCATTTAATATACCATAATAGATATTTAAATAATTAAAAACAATTATAATTGTTATTATATGATTTCAATGTCAAAAATAATTATTTTTATTGTTATTATATTTAAATAATATGCATATAATTAAAAATAAAATATAATTAAATTAATTATATATAAAGTAATATATAAAATAAAAAATATCAACAAAATAAATATTATTTTTTATTAATAAAATATAATCAGCACATGATTTACTATGTAATACAATAGTTTCTATCAACCTAACTACCATTAATAAAAGTTTTTAATAATAGCTTATCCAATTAAAAAAAAGTTTTATGTGATAGCAAATTTTCATAAAAATATATAGCATAAAACTTTTCTATATTTATTCTCAAATCAATTCTAACTTTTAGATTTTTCCAATTCGGTCTCTAGGGTTGCTAGTCACCAACATTTAGGTTCATGATTTTGCGTTTTTGACGAAAAATATTTATCTCAACAAAAAATATTTTTAAGAATTAAAATGCACTTCTCTCACATATAAATATTGAATGACAAAAATGTAAAACACATCACATTTAGGAGCTCCATTCAAAAAAATGTGATCAAATGAACCAAAGTTCAAAAAAATTGTAAAAAATTAGGATCCACTTATCACCTTCTATATCTTCGAGACTCGGATGCAATTTACTCTATATTCTAACCTTGAGATACTGTGGGCTGGAACAGCCCAAGAGCCATTTTAATGGGCTTTAAGCCTACAATTAAATTCATATGTGAACTTATAATATATACATATATATATATAGTTAATAATTATGTTATATAATAAATTTTTTAAGATTTAATATAATGATGCCCATCCTTAGCATGGTGTCATTGGTTTATGGATGAGAAAGTTATTAGACTCGGCGTGCAACTCACATCATTTTTTTGCGGCCATCAGCACCTCATCGTGTGGACAACACAGAGCTCACACTGGAAGACTAAGCGGAACTACGATTTCAAATCATATTTAATATTTTTTTAGTTTATACTTATTGTATTCTATCTCACACTTATTATATATATGTAGTCTGTAACTGTGGCCCACATATACGTAACTGATTTCAATCTATATTTACTTGAGCTCACAACCAGCACATTTAGGCCAATACTTAACAAGTTTTGACTGATACTAAGTCACTAATAGTATTATTAAGAAGCGTGTGGGGCTCGCCAGCTGCGCATAACGCGTTGCCACTGGATCCCGAAAAGGTGATGCGGCACGGTGTGCTAATCAAATAATTGCTTCCACAGAGTTAGGGTTCAATATCTCTTTCTTATTCTTATATGTCTGGTATATTTGAAACACATCGTCAAATTTAATCGGTTCTCTATTTAGGGTATTTTTCCTTAGGAGACATTAATCAATTCTTTAATCATGCTTAATGCCCACTTTAATCACAACCTTATCTGCTTATTATGTGGTCACATCATCAAAATAGTCACCTTGGCCCCATTGGCCATCTCTTCATAGGTTATTCAGATTTAAGAGGATAAGTATGTCCTTAACTTTCAATTTTGCACATTTTGTGTTGTTAACATAAGATATTCACAAAGTCGGTCTCACTAGTTCTTGTCAAAAATAGTGGCGGAGCCGCGACTTTGGATTAGGGGTTCAATAAACTATTTGGAATAATTTTATAAAATTTAAAATTATTTTAATTACAAAAAATATCAAAAAATTTAAAATTCTTACTAATAAAAATAATTTTACATAAACTTAAAGTATAATGTAATGATGTTACAATTAAGTTTGATGAGTTTTTATATTTTAAAAGTGTTACGAAATTAACTTATTATTAGCTTTATTAAATACGTCCATCTCAATAAATGTAATCAATCAATCATTAATTCAGATATCACACATCTTGTTTCGCAGTTGACGTTTCACAATATTTATTACTAAAAATATCATTTTTATAGTTGCAGTGGTAATTGAAAAAGTCAGTGTTAATTTTATAACTTGTCTATTTATTTATACCAATTTTTTAGCAAAGCTACTAGTTTCTTTCAAATAGATAAATTCACTGTCATAATATTATTGCGCATATAAAATATATAACTATCCAATTTTATCAAGTTTCAAGAGATTAACTGAAGAGAAATCCGGTGGATAAAATTGAGTAGAGGATCGATGGGGATAGACAAAAGCAATGCAAATGCGATATGGTCGGCAATTAGGATTTCAATTTGGAAGAGCCTTAATAGTGTTACTTGTTGGCTAAAGAGGAACAATGAGGTTGTGGGAATACTATAATAAATATAAAAATAAAATTAATATTAATTAATTAAATATATTTAACTTTATTTCACATCCTATACATACTATTAAAATAATAACTAACTTATATCACATCTTTCATATTTTTTAATATAACAATTAACTTTATTTCACATCATTCACAACTTTTAATAAAAAAATATTTTTATTTAAATTTAATTTTAATTTTATTAAATTTAAACTTAGAAGCAAACATACCAAAAGGTTGATTTTTTTTTATTATCTCAAAGGCCCAGTTTGATTGGAAGTTAAAAATTAACCTGGTTTAATTTTAACTTGGCATATCACATCACACATAAAATTTAATATTAAAAATTAATTTTATTTCACATCCTACACACATTACTAAAATAATAACTAATTTATATCACATCCTTCACATATCCCAACATAATAACTAACTTTATATCACATCCCTCATATATCTCAACATAATAACTAACTTTATTTTATATCATTCATAATTTTTAATAAAAAAAATTTTTATTCAAGTTTAATTTTAATCTTGTTAAATTTAACCTTACAAACAAACAAATCCTATTAAAGGTTGATATTTGAACCCCCTCTTGTTTACCACTGAAGATATTTTGTGAATGTTGTAATCATTGGAGTCCAATCACAAATTCCTTATTCAAAGAAAATGATGTATATATAATATTAGTTTCTTGGTTAGGTGAGTTGTTGCACTTCTTCTTCTTCTTCTTCTCTTATTTTTTATTAAAAAGTTGTTGCACTTCTTTACTATTTTTTGGGAGTGCTTGTTGAAATAGTTGTGGTTGAGCTTAAAATTGCTAATCTTTTACATGTTCAATAAAATCATATGGACCATGAAGGTGTCATCCTCCTAAATTGTATGTTCTTGGAAAAAAAATAATTTAGAAAAAGTATTTTTGTAAAATAAATATGCTTAAATATTAAAGTTAATAGCAAATAGATTTTTACTATTTATGAATTAAGTAAAGTGATCATCGAGATTATATAAATATGCATTTTAGCTTTTAGTCGTAACAAAAAAGAAGTAAATTGCATCTGAGCCCCTGAGATTGTAAGGGCATTGAAAACAAATTCTAATTTTTTAAAAACTTCAATTTAAGTTCCTGAGATTACAAAAGCTTTATAGCTTTAGTCCCAATTAAGACATAATTGTTAATATTTTATTAATATACTGTAAAATTATTCTCATTTGCTAATTTTATGATTTTTTAAAATATTATTTAAAATGTTAATATTTATATTTTAAATTTTAAATTTTTAATGCAAAGAAATTAAGAGATGAGAAATTAAATTTTAAATTTTTTGTTAAATTTTTAAAGAAATATGAGAATAAAATAGTATAATAATTCTTAAAAATATTTAAATAATTTAAACTAATTAAAATGATAATGTTCTAAAAGAGAGATTAGAATTGTAGTATTTTTATAATTTCAAGGACCTAAATCAAAATTTTTAAAAAATTAGAACTAATTTGCAATGTCTTTCTAACTTCAAGGGCTCGGATATAATTTATCCTAAAAAAAACATTCATGAACAGGAGCTTATTTGCTATTTTTAAATATTAGCAAGTACGTTATATATAATGGCAAATTAATGGGATCCAGTGTACTTTAAATTTAATTTTTTGAGATAATTATTTTCATGTTATAAAAAAATTTAAATATTACCTATTGATTATTTTTTTTATAGAATTTAGACTATAAGATGATATGTATTTGAACATGAGTAAATATTTAAAATTTTGTATGATATATATATATATATATATATATATATATATTTCTTTTTTATTAATGTACTTTAAATATTTAAAAGAGAAAAATGGTAAATTAACTAAGGGACAAAGAGCAAACTTTTAATTTGAAAATTGCATGCTAAGATATCATTCTTTAAAAGGATTTAGGGTAGGTGACAAACTGGCAATTCTCATCCCATATCATCATGTCCTAATATTTTATTACTAGGGAGTGCATGCTTTATGCCTAGAATTAGAGTTCTAAAGGGCACCTTTAATAATTTAAGGACCTAATATTATAATATTCAAAAGAATTAGAGTGTCCTTAAAAGAGGACTGATCCTTAAGTCTGATTCTAATGCTAAGGCTCACTAGCACTAATTATTTTTTTATTTTATAACGAAATGAAGGTAATATTATTCTAATCCAAATCATCTAAGTAGCAACCTAATTGACTATTATGTTTGATTAAGTCATATAACAGCTTTAATCAGAAGGGTTCTCATCAAATTTAATTGTGTTATGGCATATGTACCTCTTCTATCGAATACATTCTGACTTATCATCTTAACATTAAATTATCTCAGTAAAAATTTATCTGATATTTTAATCTCTATTTATGGCAAAGCATATCTTCACGGATTTGAGTAATTTAATATGTCTACTTCTGTTAGATATGTCCAGTAGTTGACAGCTCAAAAGATACCTTAGTATGCCCAAATCAACTAAAATATTTGTTTTGTTGCTTTCAAGTAGCATGTGATTTTTCACTTTTTTTTTTTAAGATTTTTCACGTAAATATTTATGTTCACTTTTATTTCTTCCCCTTCTTGCATCTTACCCGATACAATTCATATTGCATATTCGATCTCCTCGTCCCCTCGAGTGAAATTAAAGCCATTTGGTTTTACTACGAGAAATCTATTATTACCATCATTCAACTTATATGATATTGAAAATTTTGCTAACTTGTTCATTGACCTCACATAATCTCAAGAACTTTGATGAAAATATTATTACCATTGTGAAAGAAGCTTCTAGAAGATTAAAGATACGTCAAAAATTGAATTGAATTTTAGATCAAATCAAAATAGTCTTGATCCAAGCGAGCCGACTAACAAGCTGTTTCTATGGCTCGATATCTTTATCAATTTAATCTTGAGTTGACATAGGATCAGGTCAATTAAAATATATATAAACATATAGAATTGCTTTGTTATATTAATTTTTCATAATAACTTAATCAATGGTTATATTAGAAATTTTTTAGTAAACTTTTTTCAAACTCTATTGATTATAGATTTTTATTTTTAATTATTTTTAATCATTAAATTAAAATTTGACATTAATTATTTAAATTGATTGAGTAGCCAAATACATTAGACTTAAAATTTTGATTTGAAGATAAAAAATAAATAGAAAGTCTGAACGACTTTGGCCTGAATCGAGCTTGAATTGATAACAAATAAGTCAAACCTAGCTTAAATCGATATCAGATTAAATTTCTTTCATTCATATTTTGAATCAAATTGATATCGAATCAAAAATTTCTAACCCAATTTTGAGTTGAGGCCAGATCACTTCGAAATGAGATAGCTAACCACCCCACTTTCATCCCATTGTCGAGTTTCAAATACTTCTTACGTTTGGGGTTTCAAATACTTCGAAATGAGATAGCTCCCAATCAGCGCAAGCCATGTCATTAGTAGGCCCCACCCAGTGCTGATGTGGCAGGCGCAAGCCATATAATCCCTCGTTTGGCTGGGACTCGGCCATATCTCCCCTTACAAGGCCCATGGGCCCATTAGCTCGTGGGCTCGTGGGCCCGTGGGCCCGGTGTCGCTTTCATGGCCCAACTTCGCATGCGACGCTCGCATGACGTTTTTTTATTGTTTCCCGTGCGGACTTAACGGCGACGGAACAGCGTCCCGCGCGAGTTCCACACCACCAGTTGGCTCGCCGTCGGCCGTCGATTATGATCAGCGAGGAGATCCAGGGAGTGGTAGTGATCCGCTGCATGGCGCCGAACACGATCCCGGTAGCACCGCCATCTCCCACGTTGCCACCTATGCTTAATAACAAAAAATCCTTGCATTCAATTTCTTTGCTGTCTGAACCTTCATAAAATATGAGAAATCTCCCCTGAATATCTTCCTGTCTGATATTCTTTTTATCATTTTTTTTTATTAATTTATTACCATAATTTTAATTAAATAAATTAATTATGTTTGATTTATTAATTTTTGAATACAAATGTAGTCTAAAAAGAATTTTTCTGAACAACTGAAATATAATATTTTTAAATAACTAAATAGATAAAAAAATAGAAGATTTTAAGCTTTAGATTTTTTTTTTGATTAAGAGCTTTAGATTTTAATGTCTCCATCTTCATATAACTTAAGATTTAAATTAATATTTTAATTTTTTATTTTTTAAATAAGAAATTTTATAGCGTTTAGACGTTGTCTACCATAATCCGTTGGAAGAACTTTTTAAAATTTTTAATTATAAAATAATTTTTTGCTTTTAAATTTTAAAAAAAGTTGAATTTTTTATTATTTTTATTTTTAAAACTTCTCTTTAATAAAATTGTATTTTAAATCTCTGAAATTTTTTTATTCTCAATTTTAAAAAAAACTAGAACTTAGTGATAAGAGATCTTTTAATTTTTAATTTTAAAAATTTTAAATCACTAACAAAGAATAGATTAGTAAAGTGGAGAGAATGGTGAAGAAAATGAGAAAGTTCACAATATGGAGACCTAAAGATAATATAATAATTCAAAAATATTACTAATAAAATATAATTTTAAATAAAATTTTATATTTTGTCACCTAGAGGTGTTAAAAATATCCGAAACTCGAAACTCGCTTGAAACTCGTTTGATTTTTGAATCAACTCGAAATTGGTTCGAAAATTTTGAATTGAATCATGAGCTAAGGATTTTGCTATTATATATAATTTAATTAGTTGTTTAATAGTAGAGTAGAGGAGATTTAAGATTTATTTTCCTCAAGGTCTAAGGATCAAATCCTCTTAAATATATAATATTTTCTATATATTTTTTTTATAATTACGAGCCGATTTGAATCATGATTCGAGCCGAGCCGACTCGAATCATATCCCATTTCGATTTTGAACCGATTTCGAGCCGAGCCGAACTCAAAATTTTTTATTTGAGTTGACTTCGACTCGCTCAAAATCGGTCCGATAATAGCCCTATTGTCACCATAAAAAGTCTTTTTTAAGGCAACATACTTAAATCAAATATTTATAAATAATACCCCTAAATTTAATATTTACAAACATACTTCTTATTTTAAATATAAATTTTCAAATAGTGCTCCCACTCTAATTTATTTTGAATATGAATTTTTAGGCAGCACTCCTACTTTTATTTTGTAGATATTAGACTTAAGAGTGCCATCTATAAATAGTTAACTGAGGAGATATCACCTATAAAAATGACTTTTTTAGGAGTAATAGATGTGAATTTTTCATTTTAAATTTATATAATTTGAAAATATAATAATTCAAAATTAATAATAATGGTATATAATTAATATTACATATAATTATTAAAATATATTATATTTAATTAATAGTTATATATGTCGCAATTGATTTCCAAAATCAGTTTGATAATATCTTTTACCTTACTTAAAAAAGCCAAGTTTGAAAATTAGTATCGGAGAGTTTTTCTCCCAAAATACTTTCACGACTCTACCGGCCAATCGACTTTTTAGTTCAACACTAGTTTAAGATGATCTTTATTAGAAAAGGGGTTTGAGACTCAACCTGTAACATCCCGTGATCTTAATGTAAAGGTATTGTCTAAAGCGCACTTTTCAGAAGATCACCCATCTTAGTGCTACTGTAGCCCAAGCAAGCTTAACTACGGAGTTTTTTATCGCTAGCCTCACGATTTTGCCCCAGAAAGCGCCTCTACATACTTATTTACTTATACAGCTTAAGATTTCCCTCCTTTTTCGATGTGGTACGATTTATTTCTATGCCCCTCTCATCACTTATTATTCGATCTAGAAGCCTGCCGGAAGCCGCACTTTACCTCAGTGATTCTTTTCTCTTAGGACATCATCCGACGATCACTCTCCGCTCTCTTCGACTACGGGCGTCACAGGCTCAGGTTTTAAAATCGTTAGATGTGAAATAAAAAATTTTAAGATAAAACTACATTTAAATTTTTGAGGTTAAAAGATATAATATTATACAGGCTCAGGTTTTGAATTTTTTAACATTTAGATTTTTGAGTTGCATTAATTATATAAATAAAATCTTTTTGTTATTTTTAATTTTAAATTTTAGTAAATAAGTATGTTGCCCCCTCCTCTCTCCCTCACTCCCTTCTCTTTCTCTCGTCACGAAAACGAAGAAGGGGTAGTGGTGTCATGGTTTCACTTAGGGGTGTTAAAAATATCCGAAACTCAAAACTCACTCGGAACTCATTTGATTTTTGAATCGACTCAAAATCGGTTCGAAAATTTTGAATCGAATCATGAGTTAAGAATCTTGGCTCAAAGTTCATTTCGAGCCAATTTCGAGTTGGCTCCAGCTCGCTCGAAACATGATTCAATTTGGCTCGAAATCATATGTATAGCATAAATAATATTGATATATTATATAATTCCTCAAGGTCTAGGGGTCAAATCCTCTTAAATACATAATATTTCTATAATGTTTTTTACAATTCCGAGCTGATTCGAATCATGATTCGAGCCGACTCGAAATCGAGTCATTTTGAGTCGAGCTGGCTCGAATCATATCCCATTTCGATTTCGGACCGATTTCGAGCCGAGTCGAGCTCAAAATTTTTGATTTCGAGTTGAGTTTGACTCGCTCAAAATCGGCCCGATAACAGCCCTACTTTCACTCTCTTTCTCCTTTTTTTTTTTTCTTTTTTTGATATTATCTTTCTTTCTCCTAGAGATCTAATGAGGAGGTAACTTTTAACACGCTTTGTTTGGTAATGAGAAAAAAAAAAAAGAAAATTTCATTAAAATTTTTAGTCATTTTTTAAAAATATGTATGGAGTGAAATAAAATAAGTTGATTGTATTAAAAATTATGTAGTATATGAAATAAAGTTGATTAATTTATTGAGAATTGTGTTGGATGTGAAATAAAGTAATTGTTTAATATTAGAATTTGTGTGAGATGAGATATAAAATAATTTTTTAAATTTTTTAAAAATAAATTTAAGATTTTAGCCATGACTAATTTTAGTCTTGATTTTTAGCATATTGCCAAACAGGGCAAGTCTGTTTGTTTATAAGATAAAATTTAATAAAATTAAAATTAAAGTTTGATAGAGATATTTTTTATTGAAAATTGTGAATGATGTGAAGTAAAGTTAATTATTATGTTGGGGTGTGTGAGGAATGTGATATAAAGTTAGTTATTATGTTGGGATATGTGAGGGATGTGATATAAATTAGTTATTATCTTAGTAATATGTGTAAGATGTGAAATAAAGTTAATTTTTAATATTAAATTTTATATATGATGTGAAATGTCTGTTTAAAATTAAACCAAATTAATTTTAAACGGGTAAACAAACGAGGTTAGTTGTTTGTTTGTAAGATTAACTTTAATAAAATTAAATTTAAATTTAAATAGATATATTTTTTTATTAAAAATTATGAATAATGTGAAATAAAGTTAATTATTATGTTGAGATATACGAAGGATGTGATATAAAATTAATTATTATATTAAAATATGTGAGGATGCAATATAAGTTAGTTATTATTTTAGTAATATGTGTACAATGTAAAATAAAATTAATTTTTAATATTAAATTTTATGTGTGATGTGATATGTCTGATTAAAATTAAACTAAGTTAATTTTCAACGACCAAACAAACAAACGGGACCTAAATTCCTAGTATTATACTTTTAATATGAGATATTATTATCCACTCTTTATTAGAACATGCTCAACATTTTATGAATGCTATTACCATTGTTGATAATAAAAATAGACAAAGCTTTTAGACGTGAAAACCGGTTGGACGGAAAACCGTGGCGCCATTCTCTGGGCGACTTTAAAGAGAGTTCCACTAATCGAAAAAGTGTATTACAAAGGTAATTAGAAGGGTTTGAAAACAGATCCAGAGCCCAAAAGAGAAAAAGAAAAAAAAAACTCATCTCCTCCGTTGGGTTACAATTTATAATCTGAATTTTTATAACTCTGACGTGTGGGATGACCTAAGGAGCTTCAAGGGCTGTCCCCCTATCCTGGTAAGGATGTACGGCGCCGGCAATGCTGGTACAGATGTATGGCGCCGGTCATGCTGGTATGGATGTACGGCGCCGGTCATGCTAGTACGGATGTACGACGTCTGCCGCAGACCATACCACTTTTAATAACGCGCGGAGGGCCATTCTGCGTCCTCTCGAGCAGTCCGTACTGGTACGGATGTTCGACTTAGAGACTCTTCGTCTTGATGCTTTTCGTCTTCGTGGGGATTACCTGCCTTTCGCCTTGATCGTTCGTCTGATTACTGGGGCTGCTCTCCACGTGTACGCTCCAGATTGCGCTTTGCGGATCACGAGTTAACAACCATGTTTTAGTGGATTGCATCTTGGAAAAGATATTTGTCATTATTACTTTTCTAAATAACAAAATATTAACAATTCTTCTCTTTTTCGTTATCAATCAATACTTTAAAGAAGTAGAAAGAATAGTTAGACTAAAACTCTAAGTTTGTTTGTTTATAAAATTAAATTTAATAAGATTAAAATTAAATTTGAATAGAAATATTTTTTTATTAAAAATTATGAATGATGTGAAATAAAATTAATTATTATATTAAGATATATGTGGAATGTGATATAAAATTAGTTATTATATTAGGATATGTGAAAGATGTGATATAAGTTAGTTATTAGTAATATGTGTAGGATGTGAAATAAAATTAAATTTTAATATTAAATTTTATGTGTGATATGATATGTCAAGTTAAAATTAAACTAGACTAATTTTTAACTTTTAAACCTGACCTTACAAATATTCTTTAATACAAATCACTTCACTATGACTTCTACTAACTTATTCTAGCTTTCCCTTTGGATACTAGGAGTCATTCGATTCAATATTATTGCAATATTGTGTTATATTATTTAGATAAATTAATTATTTAATTTAATATTATATTTAAATAAATATTATAAAAATTATAAAATTATTATTTTAAAAATATAAATGTCACCAAAAGTTTAGTTTGTTTTAATGATAAAAATGACTATAAATTAATTTTGTTTTCCACTCAAAAACCTACTTTTTATAACATTTAATTTTCAATAGTTAGGAATCTATTTCATTAAGGACTTATTTGAAAAATAATAATTTTATCAATTTTGTCCAATTTTAGCATAATTTTAACTGAAATTCTCACATTTTAAAACAATTTTCTAAAGTTATATTTTTTAAATTAAACTTAAAATTCACGGTAGATATGTATGTCAAAATTATTAAAATTATTAAAACTACTAAAACTAAAATTGAAACCAATTTTTAGATTTAAAACCATTTTATATATGCTCAACTTCTTTTAATTTTGATACTATTTTATTTTATTTCATTATAGTTTTGCTAGAACTCTATTTTCAGCATATTTTTTCTCTTCAAAATTTCGTCCCCCCTTAGAATTATGTCAGGATAATTAAAATCATCAAAGTCCTAATATATTGATATCCTCATATATTATTTGAAAAAGATTATCCAAGTTTTCGGCACAACTTGAGTTTAGCTCGTCATAATTCAAATGTCGAGCAAATATCAATTTTTGAGCCATACTCTCACTCGTACTTGCAACAATTGCTCATTTCTACGGTCAAAGTAGGATTGTTATTGGACCTATTTCGAGTGAGTTGAAGAAAATTCAAAATTGAAAATTTCGAGGTCAGCTCGGCTTAAAATCGACTTGATTTCGAGTCTACTTGAAACATGATTTGAATCGGTCTGTAATTATAAAAAAATAAAAAAATATTTTTTATCTTAATCTTAAAGATTGGGAATAATAATTTGTAAATCTTTAAATTCACCACAATTTTGCACAAAGCTCGTTTTTTTGTATTTTTTTCTTTATTTGTGATCATTAAAGTAGCATTTGTTTGATGTCATGTTATGTAAATTATTATTTTATTTAAGTATTATTAAAAAATATTATAAAAATATTATTTTAGAATGATTTTTAAATTATTGTTAATTGCAATAAAAAAGTGATATTGAATTAAATTTGTATTATTAATTTTAATATAATAATTTAAAAATAATACAAATATCGACGCAAACGTTACTTAAATCGGACTCGTTGCACATGTTTTATCGCATCCCGACCATCGGTTGGCTCCAGCGCACCATCCGACGGCCCGGATCCCCTGGCGTCACATCTACACTGGATCCAGATCTCGCTTCCCTTGCAGCGTCTCTACCCTGCCATTATCCACCGTCCATTGATGAACTTGTCGTTGTTCCAACGGCTGTGATCCGGGCCCAGGATAGCTGATATTGTTCCGAGCCTACACCGTAACCGTATCCTTTCCTAAAGCCGGATTCCTCGTACGACGAAAGCCGATCATGCTGCATTCGATAAATACACGCCACCGTTTAATAATTGCACGCGCCGCCCACTTCTATTAGCCGCAATCGCCTCCTCGATCCACGGAAAATGAGCGCGATACCTATAATTAGTTTATCCACCAAGTACGTATAATTAACGTATATAGTATATACGGTCTTGAGGTTGGATCTGTAAATTCGAAATGATTGAGGACCATTATGAATTCAAAAAAGTTAAGATATAAATACAGCTTTGCGGCGAGGATACCTCGGTCATTTTCTCCAACCTAGTGGCAGTTTTGTAATTATAGCTTGTTTTTCTATCATGGCCGTCGCCTGGTGTAAAGGGCAAAAAAAAGGGAAACAAATAAAGAGGTTTAATAATGGTGGGTTTTTACTGGATCCAGCGGATGTGCTATGAATTTGATCCGAAGGGGCAAGGAGAACTCTCTTTCTCTCTTTTCTTCTCTGCAATTTTTCTCCCTCTCCTTCTCTCGAGCTCCCGAATCGTGTAGGCTTCGATCGGGAGAAGGTTTTTCTTACGTGCAGGAGCTGCCGGGATTCAGCGGTCTGTTTTTGCAGGAAAACTTGCCAATGGAGCGGAGATCAAGGGTATTTGGGTGAAGGAGCTGTTCGACGAGCTTCTCGAGCTTGAGGTTTGCTAGATTGGGTTTTTGGCGAGATTATGTAGAGGTGTTTAGTTCTGTCGGCGAGATTTGTGGAGAAAAGCGAGGTGGGGTTGTGTTATTTGTGGAGTTTCTGATTTCTGAAGAGGCGTTGTCTGCTGCGGCGTCGCGTAGGTCGTTTTGGCGTTTATCCTGATAGTTTCAGGGTAAGGGGAAGTATAGCTTATTTTTGATTTGGAGTTTGAGCTCTCCTGTAGCTTCAGAGGTTGGTGGAGCTACGGAACTCATGAGAGTTGAGGCGGGAGTTGCTTGCAGTGGAACTGACTTTGGATGACGTTTTGGATCATCATGACCTGATGATTGATTTTGATAAATGGGTGCTTTGTTAGTGTCTGATTTGCATGAGGAAAGTTTGGAAGAAACTGTGAAAATTTTCTCTGGGGATTGGGAATTGTGACGGTTTCTTTAGACCATGCGGCTTACTTGCTGAAGCATTTGCTTGGTTGCTGAAGATCAAGCGCCAGTGTTCAGAACCCGCGAGAATATTGACACATGAGGCTCTCATCGTCGGGCGTGGCCCAGCAGCCACAGGAAGGTGAGTACATTAAATTCTTTCTTCTTATGTAGGTTAGCTTGTTTTGGATGTTCAGTGAACTTCTTTCTTCTTCATCTGCTATGGGTGAAATATGCTATCCTAGTACTACCTTGGTTGTTATTTGTGGCTTGGCATTTAATGGTGATCTGCAAATGTCAAGCTTTTCTATATCTGAGATCTCTATTTTTGTAAATTTCCTTTTTGTTCTTCTAACTAGATGCCCAGAGTAGCCATTGCTTTTCTTTTCTTCTTTCTCTTTTGTTTTCAAAGTGCACTTTTGCCTGCCTCTTTTGATTCAGACATTCTATTATTTTTTAATCGATATCCTATTTTATATTGAAGATAATTGAAATTCATTTGAAAGTAAATACAAGTTGTACTTATTTTTCTTTCAAAGGCAGCTTACTAAGCAAGGTGACAAGCCCCATTTTGCATCGTCTTCACAGTTATAATTTTGGAAGTTGGATTTCTCCCTGGAGCCCTAGGTCTTTTCCAATTGTCTCCACCGTTGATACTTTTTAATGGTCATTCCAGCTCTATTTGTAGACTCAAGCGTTCGGCCCTTCCATTCATGCTTCACCCTGCTCTTAAAGTTTATAGAAGTTGTCATCATTGTCAAATTTGCAGGTGAACAGAAGTGCTTGAATTCGGAGCTCTGGCATGCATGTGCTGGGCCTCTTGTTTCGTTACCAGCAGTTGGAAGTCGAGTTGTCTACTTCCCTCAAGGCCATAGTGAGCAGGTCGGCCTTTTCTTTTGTATAGTTTTTTGTTTTTCTGATCTATAATTGCATTTGAGTTATAGTGATAAAAGTAAAATTTTAGCCTTGAATTTGAACAAACAAGATTCAAGTTGATAGTGCTACTAATCAAGGTGGAGGTCGATCTTATAAGCTTGTTTTCTTGGTTGAGTAAACAAAAAATTATCTAAGAATTACTGGAGAGTAAACTTTTGTTTGATACTCATCAATAGTATATACAATTGGGTGATTATCCTTGTAGTTATATCCCACAATCCAAGCATTATTGGCTTCTTCATGACTTTCATCAAGAGACTTTTTTCATACAGTTTGTTGTCTTCCTCAGTTCCTGATGTTTATGGCAGTTGACATTTTATTTAAACAGGTCGCTGCTTCAACTAACAGGGAAATTGATGCTCAGATTCCCAATTACCCAAACCTACCTCCTCAATTGATTTGCCAGCTTCATAATGTGACAATGCATGTAAGTCTAACTGCTGTTATTTCTTTTGACGATTGATCAATGCCTATTCCTATCTCATTATTCCTAAGAGGTGATTCCTATCTCATTATTCAGGCAGATGTAGAGACAGATGAGGTTTATGCACAAATGACTTTGCAGCCGTTGAGTCCTGTAAGCAGCTTTACTTTGATAGTGGCATCCAAATCACAATCAAAAGCACGGGTTTAATTTTTTTAATGGTAACCTTTTGAATTTCCATAGCAAGAGCAAAAGGATCCTTATCTTCCTACTGAATTGGGCACTCCGAGCAAGCAACCTACCAATTATTTCTGTAAAACTTTAACTGCTAGTGACACTAGTACTCACGGTGGGTTCTCAGTTCCTCGTCGAGCTGCTGAGAAAGTTTTTCCTCCACTGGTGGGTTCATTTTAGCAGTTGAATTCAAAATTCTCTCTCTATATGCTTCCTGATATCTTTCATGCTTTTAAGCATTATATATTTTTGCTGATATTACTTCTTTTTTGTCTGCTGAACCTGTTTCAGGATTTTTCCCAGCAGCCTCCTGCACAAGAACTTATAGCAAGGGATCTTCATGAAAATGAGTGGAAATTTCGTCACATATTTCGAGGTGACTTTTTTTAACCTTTTTTGGTGGCTCTTTATTGAATATTACCTCTATTTTTTTTCTGTTGAAAAATCTTCATTATGTGTAGAATTGAAGCTCATTTTTTTTTCTTGAATTGACCTCAAATTATGTGTATTCTTCTTTCCCATAGGTATTTCATTTTGTGCTCTTATGCCCGTGAAACTATTTTAAGGATCACCTCTATATTCTCCCATCCCAGAACAAACATTATGTTTTTCTTTTTTCCTTTCCACAAACATTATGTTTTTCTTTTTTCCTTTTCACAAACATTATGTTTTTAAAAACATAATTTCATGATTTCTCAGTGCACAACTAATGCATCTTGTGTAGTTATGGTTTTTTAGTGAGTTCGTCCATGATGCAGGTCAGCCGAAGAGGCATCTCCTTACAACCGGGTGGAGTGTATTTGTTAGTGCAAAGAGATTGGTTGCAGGGGATTCAGTCCTTTTCATATGGTAGCTCAAAACCTCAATAAGCTCACTTTCAAATCTTTTTAATAAACAGCCTTGTTGCTAACCATTTTGTTCATTAGGAATGAAAACAATCAATTGCTTCTTGGTATTCGGCGGGCTAATCGGCCACAAACTGTGATGCCTTCATCTGTATTATCAAGTGATAGTATGCACATAGGCCTTCTTGCTGCCGCTGCTCATGCTGCTGCTACTAATAGCCGTTTTACTATATTTTATAATCCCAGGTAGTGATCGTGCATGCATGTCTTGTTTTAGTTTGGTGTATGATCTTAATTCTGTTTGCTTTCAGAGCAAGCCCTTCTGAATTTGTCATACCGCTGGCCAAGTATGTGAAAGCAGTTTATCATACTCGTGTTTCTGTGGGAATGCGCTTTAGGATGCTTTTTGAAACAGAAGAATCAAGTGTTCGCCGGTATTGCAAACTCATTTTCTTAAATAATTTTAGTTTTTATTGCAGACATCCAGGCAATATTGCACTTTTTGTATCGTCTTGTGAATCTTTACTGTTGTAATAGCACTATTGATATTTTATGTTTTTCTTTCAGTTACATGGGCACAATTACAGGAATAAGTGATTTAGATCCTGTAAGGTGGGCAAATTCACATTGGCGTTCTGTAAAGGTATTTCTTTTTGTGATTGCTTTGCTTCTACTCCTGCATTACTTATTTATGTAGATCAAAAGCTCCTGTCTTGAATTTTTTACCTTAAATTGTTAAGAGTTGGCAGATGATGTTTTTTAAACCTTTAGGTTGGCTGGGACGAGTCAACTGCTGGAGAGAGGCAGCCAAGGGTCTCACTCTGGGAGATTGAGCCATTGACAACCTTCCCAATGTATCCATCTCCTTTTCCCCTCAGACTTAAGCGCCCATGGCCACCTGGACTACCGTCTCTTTGTGGTATACTACATAGAACATGCTAATCCATTGGAATCATTCCACATTTTATTGATCAGTATAATGCCATAATGTTTGCAGTTGCAAGGGAAGATGATATTGGTCTGAATTCTTCACTAATGTGGCTGCGAGAGGCAAACCTCGGAACTCAGACACTGAATTTCCAGGGATTTGGACTAAACCCTTGGATGCAACCAAGACTTGACGCTTCGATGCTTGGACTACAGCCTGATGCCTATCAAGCAATGTCTACCGCTTCCATTCAAGAAACAAGGACAATGGATGCTTCCAAACAGGTTGCTTCAGCAGTTCTACACTTTCAGCAACCTCAGAATGCCATAACCAGATCCTCTCCATTACTTTCCAGTCATCTTGTTCAGCAAACACAGGTGCAGTCCCCGCAATCTCCACAGCAGATTATTCATGAAAATAAGGCTCTAAACCAAACCCAATCTCATTTCCTTCATCATCAGCTTCAGAGTTCCCAGAACTTCCAGCATATTCAATTGCAGCAGCATCAACAACAGCCTGTTACAGAAATCACTTCTGCCCTCTCACATTTCCCTACATCTCTATCGCAGTCTCTGGTGTTGCCTAATTCTCCATGTGGGCAGAACTTCTCTAATGTCAATTGTAGCCCTGTTTCAGCCCCCAGCCTTGCACACTTGAATGGTATTTTGCGCACGTTTTCTCCGGAGGAAGCATCGCAGCTTCATTTTGCAAGAACTGACTCAATGATCAATGCTGATATATGTCCATCTAAACGTTTAGCAGTTGAACCTTTGCTTCCTTTAGCAACTCAATGTGAGCAGTCCCTGAATAATCAATTCAATCTGCAAACCAACTTTTTTCAACATGCTGTTGCATTGGGACAGTTTCCAGTAGGGGAATGCCTACTTAACCATGGAGCTGCTACAGATCCTCAAAATCATCAGCTATTTGGTGCCAAGGTGGACTCAACTACAATTCCTTTCACTGCGACCAACTTTCTGAATGGTTTTGAGACGGACTTCCCGTTAAATGATACGATAAGTGATTCAACTTGCGTGGAAGGATCAGGTCTATTGCAGTCTCCTGAGAACTTAGGTCAGGGTAATCAACCAAATGAAACCTTTGTCAAGGTGTGCTCTTTTTCTTGGATGATCATAGACAATTTGACAGCTTTAAACTATTTTGCTCTTTGACTGATAAATTTGTTGAACAAAATCACTTATTTGGACTCTGAAGTTAACCACTACTTGTGCAGATTCTTTCCTCAAAACATTTTAATAATCAATAATTTTCTCAAGATAGAAAGCTTTTGTAAGGATAATTATCCTTCTTATTTATGTGATGAACAAGGAAATTGCCGCATCTTCATTGGGTTGCTCCATTTCTAGATACTTTTTCTATTTGTTTTCTTGTCTATTTTATATAAACAGTGATACTTCTTATGCTTGAATAATCTACAGACTGCTCAAGTAATTCACGTGGAATATGTAAATCGAAATGACAATGTCATTAGTTATTCTCGGTGTGCTGTTGAATTGGTGATTAACTTTAATGCCAACAATTGTAGGTTTGCAAGACAGGCTCTTTTGGAAGATCACTTGACATTGCCAAATTCAGCAGCTATTCAGAGCTGCGGAGGGAGCTTGAGCGAATGTTCGGCCTTGAAGGCCTGTTGCAAGACCCTTTGAGATCAGGCTGGCAGCTTGTATTCGTCGACCGGGAGGATGATGTTCTTCTTGTAGGTGATGATCCATGGCAGTAAGTCAACTTTGTATTGCTTTAGCATCTTCTCAACTTATTTGCTTGGGTAGCATTTTCAGATACGTATTTGGTTACATTGGCTTTGTCCATTCATGACATTTTAAAGTTGCTCAGTTGCATTTTTTAATCAACGTGTTAGAACCCATTGAAATGTGCTGGGCCTTGTTACGTTAGGGTTCCAAAAAGTTACTCTTATCATTTATCAATAAAATTATAAAATAATTAATTTTATTTCACACCATTTACAAGTTTCTATAATAAAATAATTTTATTTCACATCATACAAAATATCAACACATTTCTCTCCATTCCAAAAAATATCCTCCAACCAAAAATCATGGTGTAGAAATGTCTAAAAACTTCTAAAGTTGTGTCGCCATGTCCTTTAGTATTTTATTACTACTTTCAGACTTAATGTTACATCAATTAGATTTGATATGCATGACATTGGCACCTCCCTGTTTCTAAGCTAGATAGGTTATGAATAGTTTGATGAGTTGAAGGTGATAACCTCTATGGTTTTTGAACTAAGAAACAATAAAGTCAAATCTATTCATATTACACACCTTGAAAAGAGTATAACTAAAACAGGATTTTTTTGTGTAAACTTAACTTGCATATATTTTCATTCAAATTTTGATTAGATTAGCCTTAATCTGACTACTAAACTGATCTTCTTATCTAAAGCCCTTTTGTTTTTTCGTAGGGAGTTTGTTAACAATGTATCATGTATCAAGATCCTATCGCCCCAAGAAGTGCAGCATATGGGTAAGCAGGGTTTCAACCTCATCAGGCCCTCCCCAATCACACGGCTTTCGAACGGAAGCAGCTTTGATGTAAGCAATGGAATTGCATCAGTGGGATCTCTGGATTACTGACCAACTTTTCTTGCTTTGCTCTTACCTTTACTTACCGGTCAGTGGTACTTCGTAAGTTGTCCCTCTATATATTACCCTTATTCTAAACTTGTTTCATAACTGTAATATATATGATATATATGTATCAATGATATATTTGTATCACTTTTGTTTTAAATATGCTTTGTGACATTGATTTTTTTTCCCCTTTTCTCTGCGTGAATTTTTACCTTAGAATTACGATGTTTAGTTTTCAATTAGTTTTACCATATCATTAGGATAGTAGACACGTAAATACTAGATGGATAAGTGATCTCATTATGTGGATTGTATTAGAAATAAAGATTATATCAAGAAGAGGAGGATAGCACCTAAAGAAAATAAGATGAGAGAGATATGCTTAAGGTGTTTTATCATCTTCTATGTTCTCTTGTATATAAATGTTAGTGATTCAAGCTACGACTAACTGTTAAACCAGACCAAGTGGAGTACTGATCCTAAACCTAGTGGATTGAGGAATGAGTGCTAGGGTTTCACTTCATCCTGATAGTTCAAATCATTTCCTATGGTGTTTTAACACTGACTCTCCTCCAAACCTCTTCTTATAGTATTTTACCATTGCGCTCCACCAAACTCCATACAGTGTTTTACTGTTAGTGATCCTCCAAACCCCTCCTTGCGGTGTTTCCATGTTTTTCCACTTGTGCTTCTTTCCTAACTAATGATTTTGCCTAAGGAAATTCACTCGCTCGGCCTGCCTGTGAATTCCCACTTCTGTGATTGCCACTTTAAACTTCCCAACCGATGGCCGTCGTAGCTATCATATCCCCATTGGCCTCAACTTCTAGTAATTCCAATTACCAAACAACCTAACAAAATCAAGAAAATACATGAAAGCTTTTCATTAATCTGCTAGTGGGTTTTGACCTGCAGGAGTAGTAGTAAAGAGTAGAGATTCCCGGTTACTGCCATCATTTTTTTCAACTATAAATAGATGCCTTCTCCATTAGTGACCAGACAACAAGCTCTACAAGCCCAAAATCTCACCAAATCCTTGTAACCCTGAGAGATATTTACCACCTTAGTGTAACCCATTCTAATTGCCTTCGACGAACCTTTCTATTTGGTAGTGAAACCTTCTGCTTGGCTCAGCCTATGGACGTAAATGGATCTCTTCTAGCCATGTAAACCCTCTATGTTCTCTTTGGCTTGCTTTCCTTGGTTCTTCTTCAGTTCTTTTGTAAAGCTCATGCCATGGACTACCTCTTCCCTCCATGAATTCCTTGATTGATCTTCTCCGAAAACTCTCCAGCAGATATGGTCATGAGATTTCAGATTGGCTCACTATTGCTTTTAGAGACGCTTGCATTTAATATTCTTGATTGTTGTTCTACATTTAGTTACATCACACAAACATAACAACTTTATCAATTTCTGTTTGGTTCGCCATTCTTATTACCGACTATTTAGCGGGCACAGTCTTCAACCTTTCTCATTCGAATTTGGTCTCCTGAAGTTTCGTTATTATTTTCAGAGATTCATACGTCCTGTCAATTCGGCTTTCATTCTTCTGGGTATGAACGAGGACCACTGAATGTGGTGTCCCTTTTGGAGAAGCTTGGAGCAGTAATATCTCTGCAGGGAGGGTGGATGATAGAGATAGACGCCTCTTCTCTTCCCCCCCCCCCTTTTTTTTTTTTTTTTTTCCATCCATCCCTCTCTCTCTCTCTCTCTCACACACATCATTTTCATGCATTCATTGCTGGCTCTGCTTGCTTCATAGAGTATTGATTAGTCACTGGGCTTTGGCATCTTCTTCTTCTTCTTTCTTCTTTTTCTTTTTTTCTCACTATTTATTTCACTGGCAGTGATTTTGTGCCCCACTGGTATCTATTGCTGGAAAAATTATTGGGTGCGCCGCTCGCACCGTTCGGACGCCCAATCAGAGGGCACCACGTGTGCCCGGACCCAGTTGTATGGCACATTTGGTTCTATTGGGGACCCACGTGTGCTCGAACCCAATAACTTCTCCTATTGCTGGCCTTTACTATTAGGCCACATGGCTTCATTTCTTGTGGAATTCTTCCAGTCCAAAATCTCACCCTCCACATGCTTCTTATGCTGATGGTTCAGTCCTTTCAGACGTAGGTGACTTTGGTTCTTATAGATCTAGCGAATCTCTAGATAGGGTCCGTAAGTTCGAGCAAGCTGGACTCAACAGAAAATTTTAAGATTTTGATTTTTATTCGAGTTTGATTCAAGGGAATTAGTCAATTTTTTTCAGTTGAACCAGTTGATTTGGTAAGTGAAATATGCATTATAATTCTATTACAAAGTATACATAATTGTATTTACTTTGTATTAGTTTTATGCTCGGTGAAGTTTTGGTAACGACCGATCCAAAATTTGGTTTCATTTCGACTAAAATTCTCATATTTTTAGAATTTTTTTTTAAAAAAATTTGGATTGAATTAAAAATTAAAGATTGTGGCTTATAGTATGTTGAAACGGTTGAAATTGAAATTATTGAAACTACTATGCGAGTGAAATCGAGATTAAATTTTAAAACCTTAGTTTTATGTATCACATATGAATTATGTTTTAATATCTTTTGATAAGCTGATTTGATGATTATTGTAAATTAATTTTAATTTTTTAAAATCTTTGATTTGGGCTTCTGTTCTTGGTTTGGCTTTGTTATTTGGTTCCTGAGGTTGGTTCATTTTTTTTTAAATTATTTTAATGAAATTATTTTAAAAAATAATGTAGTACATTCAAAATTTTCTATTTTATGAAATATCTTAAAATTATTAGTGCAAAAACGTAAATATACATTTATTTGAGAAATCTAAAATTGATGATTTTAAAAATGAGATAATTATTTACATGTCACACAATTTATTTTTATTTATGCTTTACCAATTCATTCTTAGTTAATTATGCTATGCACACTCAAAATATTATAAAATCTTACATATACATATTTGAATTAAAATTTAATCAAAATCTATTTGAAAAAAAAATGTTAGTAAATCATTAAAATTATATTTTTATTCTTAATAGTACTTTTTTTTTCTTCCTCAATACCACACTAAAGTGTTGATTTGTCCTAAAATTAATACACGTTGCGGATGTCTTTTTTCTTTGTCTCCACCTAAACATTAAAATTTTAAAATTTTTATTCAAAATATATTTAAATATTTTTAAAATAATATGACGAACGGTCCAGATTTTTTATAATCTAACTATAATTAGGTTATTGAAAAATTATAATTATTCATTATAATAAAAATAAATTAAAATGTGTGTATGTAAGATTTTATGATGTTTTGAGTATGCATAACATAATTAACTAAGAATAGATGGGTAAGGTATAAATAAAATTAAATTGTGTGATATATAGGTAATTATCCTTTTAAAATTTGACATATCCAATAACACTCTTGATTTAATCTCATCAGATTTATTTGCGTATTCTTTTTGGATAAGTGGTGTGAATATATCAAATCATCTAGCTCCTATATCTAGTATTAAAAGGAATATTCTAATGGTTAAAAATGTAATATTATTTATTTTAACCAAATTCAATGATTGAAGTTAATGCTCTGTGCTTTTAATGGCCATGGCTGGCTGGAGTTAGATCTCGCAGTCTCTGCTGATTGATAAGTTTCTTATTTATGACCACAACTAATTATTAGGTCCGGATGCCGTCTCATAATTTTGGTAGCCAATAATATCGAATCGTATCGTATGACAATTATAGAGCCCACACATACTCGTCTTAGTAGATGATGCTAACAAAATTTTAATAGTAGGTATAAATATAAAATTATTAAACACAAATAAAAAGTTGTCAAGTGAATTATATATTATTAAGAAAAAAATTAATAACATCACAATTAAAATTATATTATAATACTATAAAATCTATACTTATTAATATATACCTTATATTTTATTTTATTTTTTATTATATATGGCACTATCATTTTTATTTTTGTATTATAATTTTTAGAGCAATTATACTCAGGTTCTTGAATTTAAGGATTATTATCACACAAGTCTACATTTTGAAAATTATAACATCGGGATCTATAGTTTTTAAAAAATTATCATCTCAGTCCTTTATTTATTTTTTATTATTAAAAAATATTAAAATTATCATTATATCCTTACTCCTCCCTCTCTCCACCCGGCGGCCGCTAGATCGGGAGGAGGAAGAAAGGGAATCTCTTCCCGATCCGGCGGTCGCGCGGCCGAGCTAGGCCGCCGACAAGGGCGCAGGGTTGTGCGGCGCTGCCGAATCGGGTGGAGAGAGGAAGGGGTAAGGGTATAAGGGTAATTTAATTATTTTTAATAATAAAAAAATAAAAAAAAAAAGACCAAAATGATAATTTTTTAAAAACTAAAGACCCGGATGTTATAATTTTAAAAATATAAATCTTATGATAATAACTCTTAAACTCAAAAACCTGGATGTAATTTACCCTAATTTTTATACTAATTATTATTGGGGCATTTACCATTTTATTATATACAATTTGTACTCTTTACTTTTGTGCTAGTTCTTAGCATCATACAGTTTATATTTATCACTTTTATGCTCGTACTTAACGTCATACAATTTTTACTTAGCACTATATATTCTATATTTAGCAATTTTATAATCATATATAGCATGTACTAAACATCATGCAACTTATAATTAGTATTTTTATGATTATACTTAGCATTATATTTAGGATAAATTCGAGCCTTTGAGTGTAGGATACATTATTACACAAGTTCACTTTTTTAAAACATTTAGTATTTGAGTCCTTGAGTTATATTATAATCATCATAATTTTTTTCTAATTTTTTTATTATTAAATTTTTTAAAATTCTAATTATAACTCTCCGCTTGCTCCCTCCCTTCTTTCTCTCTCTCTCTCCCCCCGCTTCTCCCGTCAATGAAGAGACGAAGGGGGGGGCAGGGAGACGCCTTCCTCTTCTATCTCTTTTTCTCCCTAGATCATTGCATCCAAAGAGAGAAAGAGATAGGAGGGTCAAGTGGCCCCTCCGCTACCATTAACCTTGCCAGAGAAAGAGAATGGAGTCTTGATAGAGAGAGAGAGTTTGGGGATGGGAAAGAAATGAAATAATTGAAATTTTAAAAAATTTAATGATAAAAAAATAACTAATTTAATGATTATATTAAAACACAACAACAACCAAAATTTTCCACTCACATGTGAAATTCTTCTCCTAGTTAGATTTGAATCTAACTTATAATTTTCTTTAGATACTTTTGGTAATATCAGCTGAAAGGGTATCATTTGACCTTTTCTAACCTTTTTACCTAATAAAACACCAATAACTTGCTGCCTAAAAGGCGTGTTAATCAAAGAACCCAACCTACTTAATTCATTAAAAAAAATCAGATTGCAATAATGGCAATAAGAATACAAAGTTCAGCCAGCCAACCAACAACAACAACAACAACAACAACAACCAAGCCTTAATCCCCACTAGGTGGGGTCGGTTATATGAATCCTTTGTTTTCATTGCGCTCTATCAGTTACCAAATTCTTATCTAAGTCTAAGTAACTAAGATCACTCCTTATAGTTTCTTGTCATGTCTTCTTTGGTCTCCCTCTTCCTCTTTGTACATAGGCAAAATCCCATAACTCAATTTTTCTAAATGACTTTCTTTCGGATATACTCATTTCTCATTCTATCCTTTCGTGTATATCCACACATCCACCTTAGCATCCTCATTTCTGCAATATTTATTTTATTTATATGTTTCCTCTTTGCAGACCATCATTCAACATCATATATCATCGTTGGTCTTACTATAGTTTTATAAAACTTATCGTTGATTCTGGATGAAATTTTTCTATTACACAACACACCAGAAGCATTTCTCAATTTTATTTATCCTGCTTGAATCCTGCTAATAACGTCATTATCTATTTCACCATTATTTTGTATGATTGATCCAAGGTATCTAAAGCGCTCACTCTTCTTGACAATTTGATCACCAATTGTCACATCTCCAATATAAGTATTTCTTTCTTGACTAAATGTGCACTCCATATATTCAGTTTTTAATCTATTAAGATGAAAACCTTTAGATTCTAAGGCATTCCTCCAAAGCTCTAGTTTTGCTTTAGTTTTCTCAACCATTAATTTAATTCCTCTATAATTGGCATAATTCTGTACATCGCCTTTATTCTTATAAATAAGTACTAATATACTCTTTCTCCATTCATTTGGCATCCTTTTAGTCTTCAAAATCATATTAAACAATCTAGTGAGCCAAGAGACTCATTCATCTCCTAAGCACTGCCAAACATCTATTGGGTACTGCTTTTTTATGTTTCATCTTCTTTAAAATTTTTCAGACTTCAGCTTTATTAATATGTCGGATGTAAGAGTAATTTTTATTTTCTTTTGGAGTGTTGAGTTCCGTAAGATTAATTGAATTTTCACAACTTTCATTGAAAAGCTGTTGAAAAGCTGTTGAATTTTCACAACCTTCATTGAAAAGTTCAGCCAACCAATAACAGAATTTAATACAAGTTGCACAATATTCAACACTAGAAGAGCACAATCAAAAAACACAAAATCTACTAATGATAAATAGAGGATAACAAATAATAATTAAATCGATTATACCTCCGAGTTTTTGGTTTGCAGGAGCCTTGAGAGTTGAGACAGTCAAATTTTATGTCAAAATGGTCTATATAACATTCTCATTCCCCATCAGAGTAATTAAATTTTATCGAATGGGACTGCAGATCTATCTGTCCTCCCCTGTATGTTCCACGTTTCTTCTTGGTCTTCTCATGCCTGAAATCCCTGTATAAAATAAATCCTCAGCAGATTGGCTCCGGTTCTCAAGTTTAGTTAATTATCTAGAAGCCAACTGAAAAAATTATTGGAAGCTCAGTATGTCATGCTGGATAGCTACTGTTGATGATGACATATTAACATAGAAATAGTAGCAACAATAATTTAGCTTTAGTCTCAAATTAGTTGGGATTTTTACATGAGTCGTGACCGAGGGCTGAGATATTGAGGTATGGTCCAATCTGGCCAAAGCCTCATGGTTGTCTCCCAAAAATGTTTAAACATCTCAAGGTCATGATCTTACATTTATAGGCTAGGAACCCACCTCCACTTTCCTGTGCCCCTAAACCTACATTTCCAGAGGCATTTCTAAAACTAGCTATTGACGATATCAGCTAATCTCTCCTGCATCTTGTACCAGATTTTGTTTTGCTCTTCAGTATCAACACTCCCAGCTAGAGATAAACCGTTGAGTGGTCAGAGACTTGTGCCTAACGCCAGGTAACTAGAAGCTCCATTTTATCTTGATTTTTGGCTTGGAACACTTCCTTCGGTACCACTCAAGAGTTACTCCTCACCCTCTTCGGTCCTGGGCGTCACAGATTAACCGCAAGAATTTTTCCTTCACGCAATTCCATTTGAAGCTATGTTCAGTGCAAGCACAGTAGGTCAAGATACGTAATGACAAAATCCCAAGTGATTCTTGGTCTTCTCTTACTCTATATGGTTGTGACTTGAATTCTTTCACATTTATATATATATAAGCCTTTATAAATCCATGATAGATGAAACCAAACGATCTTAAACATCTCTTCCTTATGTCATCATCCCCGAGTAAAGAATCAACAATACCAGGCCATGTATTTCCCTAGGGGTATTTATCCTAATGTTGTTCATTGTTTCTTAATTCTTAACACAGAAAATATACCCATTAGCTTATCACTAACCAAATTGAATAACTACTTAGTTCAAACTAGAGCTAAATCATGTTGAAAAGCTTAATGTACATTCACCGGATGCAAATAAAATTTCATTTATGTGTGTGTACTCCTAAAAATCATTTGCTAACTTTATATTCTTACAAGATCAATATTATTATAATATAAAACCTGACCAACATAAAAGTTGTGCGGATGGTGTGGAGATTGAGCACACGTAAGAATTATGATGATCAGATAGAGTACAGATGTAATAAGAATTATATATTCCAGTCTTAGGACGAAACATATTAAAAATCACTTATCAGGAATATAACCAATCTACTATCCATCATTTTGACATGCAAAGTGTATGCAAAGAGCATCCTGTAACGGGAAAAGAAAAACTTTCTGAGAGTTTGGTTCAACGGAAGCCTAGGTAGCAAATCTCCTCTGTATCAACTACAGTATTCAGAAGTCTTTACAATATAGAATCATAAACATCCCAACGTTATATATTTAATACTTCTCAGAGACATTATAGAAGCAAATGGTTTATATTGAAGTTGGTATAGATTCACTGAAACAGAAAACTCATTAGCAAGTAATTCTGGCAAAAGATGTGAAAAATCTTAATCAACAAAGTACAAATATTCTAAAATAAAGGTATTTGAGAATTCTTTGGGTCTAGTATCAGCCTAAACATTCTCATATGTAGAACAAAAATTTAAATCTAGACTAAAAATCAATACCTTCCCCTAACTTGACCAAGAACTTCCTGGGCTTTCGCACCATACCCTGTTCCTGAATTATCCTGTTAAAACATGGTATTTCAAAACAGATATTGTAGTATTTATACAGGACTACAATATAGCTATCAAAATATAAATAAATGAAGAAAGAAAAATACCAAAGCCCAGTAAGAGTTATCTTGCAGCCTTTCATCAACAAACTGGACTTGATCAACCTTCACTCTTTGAAAAGCATTTATTGTTGTCAGCTGCAATGGTGGCGCCAAAAAAAGTAAAAACTAATCTTTTCCATTGCCTTTTAAATTTCTAATTTCATGACAATCGAATGATTTAGTAAGTCACTGAAACAAAACAGTTAAGCAGTTGAAAAGGCCTAATACTGAATAAGGTGATAGGCAAGAAGTCAAGAACAAATACAACAAAAAACTAAGCATTTATCCCACTAGGTGGGATCTGTTATATAAATTTTTTGTTTTCATTACACTCTATTAAATAACGAAATCTCGTTTACCTCCAAATATGTAAGATCATTCCCTAAAACTTCTTGTCATGTCTTTTTGACATTTCTCTTCCTCTTTTTATATGGGTAAAATCCAATAATTCAACTTTCTTTATTGAAACTTTTATTGGCCTACGATTTATATATCCAACCAATCTAAACTGACTCTCTCTGAGTTTATTTTCTATTGAAGTCACTCCAACCTTTTCATAGATACACTCATTTCTCATCTCATCCTTTTGCATATATCCACTCATCTACCTTAATATTCTCATTTCTTTGATGTTTATATTATTTGTGTGTTTCTACTTTATAGACTAACATTCAACATCATATAATATTACTGGACTTACAACTATTCTATAAAATTTACCTTTAAGTCTGAATGAAATTTTTTCATCACATAATATGCCAGATTACTTTATCCATCCTATTTCGATCCTATAAATAACATCATCTATTTCATCATTATTCTGTATGATTGGTTCAAGATATCTAAACAATACGTTCTTCCGAATAACTTGATCATCAATTAAAATGTTCTCACTATAATGCTTATATCTTAACTATATATATTTTTTTTATCTGCTAAGATGAAAACCATTAGGCTTTAATGTATTTCTCTATAATTCAAGTTCATCATAGTATCTTCTCTAGTTTTGTCAACGATAAGAATATTATTTGTAAAAAGCATACAACAAAGCACTTTTTCCTTGAATGTACACAGGCAAAACTTTTATAACCAATATAAAAAAATATGAACTTAAAGCTGGACCTTAATGTAATCCAACTGAAATAAAAAAAAAAACTTAGTCAAATCTTCTCGTGTTCCAACACATGTAACCTCTTTATGCATGTCTCGAATAACTTGAATGTATGCATTACAAACTTAGTTCTTTTCTAAAACTGTCTAGAGTACTTCTCTTCGGACTTTATTATAAGCTTTTTTTAAATCAATGAAAATCAAATGCAAACCTTCTTTTCTCTTCCTAAACATCCCAATTAAACCTCTCAACAAATGAATAACGTCTATAGCAGATCTGCTTGACATAAAACCAAACTGAATCTGTGATATTCTAGTATCACGATGTAACTTATGCTCGATCACCCTCTCCTAAATTTTAAAATATGGGTCATTAATTCAATTCCTTCAAAATTAGCACAAAATTATACATCACCTTATTCTTATAAATAAGTACCAAATAACATTATGCAACCAACTTGCAACTCAAATCAATATTCACTTGGTGACTTAAGCAACAATATAAAGTAATGTATTTCATTGTTACTGAATCCACAAAAAAACATTTTCAAACTTGTGTAGAATAGATGTCGCTGCTGAAAGACCACTAATAAGAGAAAGGCTTCTGATTCCCAGATAGATATAAATGCAGAGGGCCAAGCTGATCAATTATAGCATTTTAAAAACGGAGTAAACTTCCAAAAAAAAAAACAAAAGACCAAATGGCGAGGCTTTTAAATAGCCTAAGACAATCAAACTGACAATATAATAACAGTCCAATACACAATTGCTTTGAAAAATACATATGTTGCATTATCTGCATAATCTCACTCACAACAATAAAATGAACATATGCCACTTCAACATAATCAACCAAATATTAGTTTGGAAAAATGCATGGAACAAGCATCTCTTTGTACACTGCCCATTAATCCCCAGAAGTGGAACTAAGATTCTGTGCAAAGTATATTCATAACAGGACTATATTCTAGAATACAAGGGAAAACTAAAATAAAGATTAAGGATGAAAACTTAGATTACAGTGACGTAATTGGAACTTCAGCTGAATAGGAAGATTCTTTGCCAAGTATATTCAAAACTCTATATAATCATTTCACTAAGAAAAAGGGACATACCTCACTCGAACGTTTTTCCTTGTTCATTGACTTTGGCCCAGTGCTTCCTTCATTTCCATTCTTCTCGATGTTCCCATTTGCCAGCTGAGGTCCACCCAATTCCTCAGTGATTGTTTTTTGCTCATCCTTAACCAAATAGTCACTAGATAGAGTCTCAGAAGTATCATGGGAGTCCCTATTGCTTTGTGCAGCCTTTCTCTTTTTCTTAACAGGTGATTGTTTCCAGTTCCTCAAAGCTAGATGATCACCTATCTCCTTTGTATCTTCAGAAACTTCTAACTTGGTCTGTTTCAACTCATCGGCAGCTACCTTTTTCTCATCCACTGAATTTTCTTTAGAAGACCTTTTTCTCTTCTTGTGTGTCGTCTTTTCAACCACACTGCCATTCAATTCAGAAGTAGCAACGCTTTCTTTATGAAAATCAGGTTTTTGCAGGTCCATATTAGCACTGTTTTCTACTCCAACAGATTCTTCAACAAGCTTAGCTGAAGTTGATTTCTGTTGTTTCTTCTTATCCTTTTTCTTATCTTTGCCACCCGGATACTCTTGTAGATCTTTAGTTAAGTCATCAACGTCTGCTAATTCCTGCCGCTTATTAGAAGAAAAATGCCTCTCATCCTTGGATTTCTTGGCAATCATCACCTGATTTATTCCCAATTCAACTCGCGCAACAGAATCAGTAGCCTCTTTCTTTCTCTTCTTTTTCTTCACTCCTTTACTTTTTTCAACATCCTCTGCTTTTCTACTCAATTCATCCGTCAAAGAATTTAACTCTTTAATTTTTCCCTTCACAACCTCTACAAAATTCGAGGAACCTTTTCTGTCCTTAATTTCGACAAGCTCTGCCATGTGTTTCTTTCGCTTTTCCATTGTCTTCGATTTAATGTCATCAGCATTCACTGCTTTGCCAAGGTCAGTAGCCAAGTGACAATTTTCAGTATCTTCTACTCCCGGTGAATCAAAGCAAAAAAAAATTTTTCTCTTTTTCTCTTTGGATACATGCAGATCATTAGTGGCTTTGACATATAACATTCCTGTGGAATGTATTTACATAGACGTAACAAATACTTAAGCCCCAAAACCTAAAATGGGCAAAGGATTGGAAGGGGCAATGGCAGGTAATGAACGTCACCTGGCTCCTTCGACCCGTCTATGCTGGAATTTTTTTACTGCATTTAATATTATAAGATTGACAAAACTTAGGATAGTTGATACGAATAGAATTTTTTTTTAAAAGGAAAGTAAAGAAAGCCCCGCAGATGTCAAGAAAGCAGTAGAGCTGTGATGAAGTGACACAAAAAGAGGATAAGGTTTTCAATATTGTGATCCACGATAAATAAAGGCCATGTAAAAATACATGCCGAGACAATCAACATGTGTGAACTAGTTTATTTCAGCAATTCAACCACAGTAGTTGGTCCAATTCATTGCAAACAGCAGTTCAAGAAAAGCACAGATAAAAATAATAAAAACAGTGGAACTGCAATCATCATTACATCACTTGAAAATTCTTGTTCTACGTTTGCTGCAACCACAATCAATATTCAGAAACACGGAAATTACACAACTAACAAAAAACAATTAAAAACTACTTTGTGCAGCTTTAATCAAATCTATGCATGCTTCAACCGCAAATTAATGTGATCTGGCCGCAAAAGGGCTTGACTGCCATTGTTAGCAACACGCAGCCATATGATAACCTTAATAGAATAACAAATCCAAATCCGCGCAGTTTACCTCATTTTCAGGCTATCAATGCAACCACACAAAAAAAAGCCACAACATTCTTAGCAAAAAAAATTGCAACATAAAAAATTAATGTATTCTTATATTCTACACATATTTTAATACAACCATCATCTTTATTTTGCATCTTACATAAATTCCAACATATCAAACCAACTTTGTTTCACATACATGACAAAATTTATGACAATTTACCCATTTCACCAAATAGGCCAAATAAAAGCCAAATTAGCTAAGAGGGATGTAACTTTTTTTTTTTGATAAAATAAGAGGGATGTAACTAAAATAAGAAGACCAAGTAATAAAATAACAGAATATAATATATTTTAAAAATTATCAATTTGTTTCTCTATCGTGAATCTATAGTAGAAGGAATGACAAAAAAGTATTGTCTGAGTATGGTCTTTGGGTACAATGAGTTAAAATATGTCTTCAAGTAAATTACATTATTTGACTTCCATCACAGGACCAGTGCTTGACATTAAATTAGGGAAAAGTTCTTCAAAAAAAGTGAGAAATTTTGAATAAGATATATACATGGTACCTTAACTCTATGAATTTGTGAAATAAGTCCTTCAAATTAAAACAAGATTGGCCTCTGCCATCCCCTGTTCAAGTGAAAAAAAATATAGGTTTACAACAAGTCATTGAGTTACTATAGTTTTTAGAGTATGGTCTAAAAAATTTGAGTCGTTGCACATAGTTTCCTGAGTTTTAAGTTATATAGCCAATTGATCCACGCATCTCACAATATAATGCACGTTGGTCTAATTTGATAAAAATAATTTGATGAAGAAAAAATGTTGAATACCTTAAAAAAATTACTTTAATATTCTTTAATAGCTATGAAGCATGAACACTTCAAAAAATCATGTCGTATTCGTGTCGGACACACAGACGCAGGAGACACGCAAGGAAACTGTAGCGGACACGCCACATAGTCTGTCCTAATAAAATAATATTGAAAAATTAAAAGATATTTTTTAAACACGCGAGGACACTTCGAGACACCTTAAGACACTTTTAAAATACTTCTAGGACACTTCTGAGGTACTGCTAAGATGAAAGACAATTTTGAGACATAAGACATTTTTGAAACATATATGGGATAGAATTAAATATATTCAATATTAATATTAAATACAAGACTAAAATTTATTAACATATTTACCTTCTCCTTAATTTATTTATTAATATTTTAAATTTATTATTATTATTAAAATTTTATTTAATATAAGTTAAAATTTTAAACTGATCAAGCCAAATCAATTTTTTCACCCTTACAACCGTCAAGTCTCACGAAAATGAACCAATTGTAAAAAATTTCGAGCTCTAGTTTCACCTTTATTTTTCCTCATCCTCAAGGTCAAAAGCTCTTACTTTCTCTTATTGTCGTACTCACCGTAGTTGTTCTAACACACAAAATTATATTTTCTCTTATTTTCTAATAACTTTACAAATAAATCCTAAATCTACATCTCAAATCTCTTCAATGTTGACAACACTTTTTTTCAAGTTCTCATCTTAATTTTATTGGACATTTGTGCTACACACAAGTTATTTAAATTTAAAAATTTAAGTTTGTTTTGTAGTTTTATGTATTTTATCAAATATAATAGGTTAATTTTAATATTATTTTATTTGATATATCATGTTGTGTCTATGTTTTATATTTTGAAAAATCGTCATGTTGCGTCGTGTCGTGTTCTCCTGTTATATCTGTGATTCATAATTTAATAGCCTTTTGTAGGTGTATAAATTTGATGAGATTACAATTAAAAATTCATGCAAAATTAGTATAGGAAATGACGGACAAAGCCAGAATAAAACTTGAAACTCAAGGACCCACGCACGATAACTCAAATTTTGTAAGCCAATGTGCACAAATCCTAGTACCTCAAAGACATATAAGCAATTTACACATAAGTTCAACAGTTGATGGAGAAACATTTTCAATGAAATACATGAAACAAGCTACAAATAGGTATCCTGGATCAAATACACAAATTTTAAATGGTGAAATGGAAATAAAAAAATAATATAAGAAGCAATAGCTTAAACAGTAAGATTTTTGCTCACCCATAATGATCAAGCAAGCAATACATCATAAAGGGTCATGATCAGTACATCAGAAAATGGTGAAAGAACTATTGGAGCATCAGTACATCAAAAATATTGTCTGGCTTTTCTTTGAACTATTTTATGACAATACTATCTAATTATTCTTTAGATTTACTAATCAGATCATACAGAGAAATTTTATTGGAACTGGAACCTTTAGCATCAAGTAAATTTTACTTACTCCTCCAACAGTTGTCAGCCACTCGTTGAGTGTGTTGTAATAATAACTTATCATAAAAGTAAACTAGACATATGCAAAATGACGGCATTAGAAACTAAAAAGTTTTTCTAGACCGCTATTATTTAAGTGTTAGTGTACCTGGGTGTGTTGAAGATCGAACAAGTTTGGACATGGAGAGAAATAAAATAATGGAATACTTATACAATGCTTTACAAATTTCAAAAACAACAAATTGAGAACCACCTCAATCTATGCTTCCGAACGGAAGCTGAAGAGGGTCTACGAGAACCCACTACACCCCAGAAAAAAGGCAGATCGATCTAAGTAGAATCCACACCCTTCGACGTTCTGGCACAATTTGTCAAAGCTCGGCCGATCGAGCGGAAGCGTATTCGTAGCACCAAAGTCTTTTTTAGCTGCGACTAGCAGCATCGAATACTTTTCTTCTTGTTGTTGTTCTTAATCTCCTTGTTCTCAACTCTCATCACCGCCACTATCTTGATCGCCTTATTCTTCTTCCCGTGATTATCTGTAGCAGCAGCGACGATGGTGTCAACGCCCTTCTCGAGCATGACTTGGCGAGGAACGAAAAAGGTTAGGGCTGAAGTTATTTAAAAATTTCGACATAGACATGTAGAAAAAAGATTATGACGAGGCATAGGGTTAATGAAGCCCATGGCAGGTTTGTTCATTAAAGGGTTAAAATGAAAAAATTTAATCAAATTAATTAATTTTATTTGATTTAAAAAATGTTGGTTTGATTAACAATTTAGTAAATAAATTTTTTATTAAATAATTTAAATTTATTTTCTTACATTTGAAAATTATACTGATTTAATTAACTGAAATATCATATACTATAATGTAATAATATTATTAAAATTATATAAAATATTTGTTATTTTTTTAACAATTATAAAGCATTATATTATTTTATTTTAAAATTTTTGATTTTTTAAAAATAACTAATTAAATAAAGAAAATTTATAATTTTAATCAAACCAAACTGAAATGACCGAATTTTACTTGGTTGATTAATTTTTAGTTTATAGTCTTATTTTATTGGTTTGATTTCTTAAATTTTAAAATTGAATTCGATATTTTTTTTTTGTTTGGTTAACCAAACTAACCCAAATAACCGAATGTACACCCCTAACTACAAGTAACTTCAAGCGAGGGAGATTAATTATATTTAGAACTTAAACTTCAATAACAATAACAACAAAGTCCTATTTCATTGCATTCTATCAAATAATAATACCTATTTAGCTTCATGTACAAATTTTTTTTTCTTTTTCATAGTAAGATATGAAAAATCATTCTTTATAATTTATTATCATATTATTTGCTGAGTATTATGTATGTGTTTTTGTCAATATGTACTATTTTAATTCAGATAAAGTGGACAATAAGTCTCTATAGTTGTAAAACATCCAAGCCAAATCTTGGGTTGGTTTGCGTCAAATCGATCTACCAAATATTAACTGATTTTACTGCTAGCTCAAGTTTCTCAAATGACAACACATAAGATCAATAAATACCACATAAGTGTTTTCAAGAAGAAAGAATAGCCCCACAATTAACTACTTCATTTATAAATTGAATAATAATAGAAATACATGTCCTACTAAGAATTTGTAACTTGGAAAACTCAAGGACTCGATCATATGGATATGTCAAATATAAAATTTTCAATCCTAGCAGGAAATAGGGGGAAATAGATACTCAACTGAAAGTGAGTAAACAAAATCCCATGAACCCGCCGCTATCCCGGCTGTACTACCGGAAGCTCTGGGGAAGTCGGAATAGGAGAGCACTCATCTTGGGGTAGGCTTCCTACTTAGGTTCTATAGTTCAGTCATCTCTATTCTCATCCATAAAAGAAATTTTTCTTGAAAAGAACCAACTTAAATCTATTTCGAGGTGTGCATTCAATTAGTTGAGTCAGTTTGATTAACCGAATAAAAAAAATCAAATTCGATTTTAAAATTTAAGAAACCACACAAATCAAATTAAGACTATAAACCCAAAACCAAATCAACCAATAAAATTCGATCAATTCACTTTAGTTCGATTAAAATCATAATTTTCGCTTTATTTCATTAGTTATTTTCAAAAACTCAAAAATTTTAAAATAATATACCATAATACTACCTATTTTAAAAAAGAGCTAACAAATATTTTATATAATTTTAATAACATTATCACACAATAGAATATGACATTTCAATTAATTCAACAAGTATAATTATAAAAATTAAATTTAAATTAATTAATAAAAAATTAAATTACTAAATTATTAATCAAATCAACATATTTTTAATTAAATCAAATTAAACAAATTTAATTGATTAAATTAATTTTTTTATTTTAAATATTTAATGAACAACCTGCTATAAGCTTCATAAACCCTACGCTCTGCCATAATCTTTTCACCATACATCTATATCGGAAGTTTTTCAGACGTTTGACCACTCCAACATCAGCCTTAACCTCCTTCATTCCTTGCCAAGTTATGCTTGAGAATGGCGTTGTCGCCACCGCCACTGCAACAGCGAATAATCACAAGAAGAACAAGGAAGTTGAGACAGTGGGGGTGATGCGGGTTGAAAACAATAAAGTTAAGAACAACGAGAAGAAAAGGCATTCGATGCTATCAAATGCAGCTAAAAATAACTCCGGTGCTACGAATACATTACCACTCAATCGGCCGAGCTTTGACAAATTGTGCTAGAAAAGATACCATACACATCTTATTCAAAATTTTTGAAGAATGTTTCGCTAGTTTAATATCAAGCACTTGTCCTGTGACAGAAGCCAAATAATGTAATTTACTTGAAAGCATTTTTTAACTCATTCTGACAAAAAACCTTATTCAAATAACATTATTCTACTGTTCTTTCTACTATAGATTCAAAAGAAAAAAATAAATTGATAATTTTCAAAATATATTGTATTTTATCACTTAATTACTTGGTCTTCTTAAATCGTAAAATAAAAATTAAAAATATTTCAAAACAAGATGATACACGATGAAAAAAGAGAATGGATGTAACTGAGTATCAGCAACTACGAGAACTATTGTTAAAAGGTAGAAAAGTAACAAGAAGCTCAAAGATTGGAGCAACTAGTGTCGCATTTCTATTAAATTCAATCCCCGCAATTTCAATGAGAAGTAGGACACAAATCTGCTGAACGTCAAATATCTAATCGTCAAATTATAAATTAGGAATAAAATAAAAAATGCCGATAGAGATATTGAAGCACAATCTCAGCCAAAAGATAAAATTAATCATTAAAAGTCAGCAAATAACAACAAACTCATCACGGATCATATATCAATCATCACATTACATTACAAATGTTGCAGAATTAAAGGATAAAAGCAAAATCATTGGATTAAGGGAGATCAGATGGTAGTACATGTTTGCTTTGCTGATCATCTTGATGTAGACGGAAACTATGGAATTAAAATCATCATAACTCCACGATAATTCCAACGAAGATCAAGAAAAGAAAAAAATCAGAAAACTCATCACAAATTCTCTCCTACAACAACCAAGCCTTAATCCCACTAGGTGGGATCGGCTATATGAATTTTTTGTTTCCATTGCGCTTTATCAGTTACCAAATTCTTATCTAAGTCTAAGCAACTAAGATCACTCCTTATAGTTTCTTGTCATGTCTTCTTTGGTCTCCCTCTTCCTCTTTGTACATAGGCAAAATCCCATAACTGAATTTTTCTAAATGGAGCTTCAATCGGCCTACGATTTAGGTGTCCAAACCATCTAAGCCGACTTTCTCTAAGTTTATCCGCAATTGGTGCAACACCAACTTTCTTTCGGATATACTCATTTCTCATTCTATCATTTCGTGTATATTCACACATCCACCTTAGCATCCTCATTTCTGCAATATTTATTTTATTTATATGTTTCCTCTTTGCAGATCAGCATTCAGCACCATATATCATCGCTGGTCTTACTACAGTTTTATAAAACTTATCGTTGATTCTGGATGGAATTTTTCTATTACACAACTCACCAGAAGCATTTCTCAATTTTATTTATCCTGCTTGAATCCTGCTAATAACGTCATTATCTATTTCACCATCATTTTGTATGATTGATCCAAGGTATCTAAAGCGCTCACTCTTCTTTGACAATGTTGATCACCAATTGTCACATCTCCAATATAAGTATTTCTTTCTTACTAAATGTGCACTCCATATAATTCATGTTTGATCTACTAAGATGAAAATCTTTAAATTCTAGAGCATTCCTCCAAAGCTCTAGTTTCGCTTTAGCTCCCTCTTTAGTTTTCTCAATAAAGACAATATCATCTGCGAAGAGCATACACCAAGGCACTTCATCTTGGATATGTCCAGTCATGACTTCCATAATCAAAGCAAAAAGATACGGACTTAAAGCCGAGCCTTGGTGTAATCCAACTGTAATAGGAAAATCCTTAGTCAAACCTCCTTGTGTCCGAACAGAGGGTAACAGCTCCTTCATACATGTCTTAATAAACTTGAATATAAGCAGTGCATATCTCTTTCTTTTCTAAAACTCTCCAAAGTACTTTCTCTTAAGACTTTATCATAAGCTTTTTCCAAATCAATAAAAACCAAATGTAAGTTTTCCTTTCTCTCCTTAAATTTCTCCATTAAACTTCTTAATAAATGAATGGCTTCTATAGTAGATCTACCTGGCATAAAAACCAAACTGATTCTCTGATACCTTAATATTATGGCGTAACCTTTGTTCGATCACTCTCTCCCAAAGTTTTAAAGTATGACTCATTAATATTTAATTCCTCTATAATTGGCAACAATTTGTACATCGCCTTTGTCTTATAAATAGGTACTAATATACTCTTTCTCATTCATTTGGCATCCTTTTTAGTCTTCAAAAATCATATTAAACAATCTAGTAAGCCAAGAAAACTCCTTCATCTCCTAAGCACTGTCAAACATCAATTGGAATGTTATTCTGGTCCTACTGCCTTTTTTATGCTTCATCTTCTTTAAAGCTTTCCAGACTTCAGCTTTACTAATACGTCGGATGTAAGAGTAATTTTTACTTTCTTTTAGGGTGCTGAATTCTGTAAAATCAATTGAATTTTCACAATCTTCATTGAAAAGCTGTTGAAAGTAACTCATCCATCTATTTTTGATATCTTCTTCCATAAAAAGTACTCTAAAATGCTAAAAACATAAGGAATTGATAGATTTATCGATCAGCATCGACTATTTTGGTGAATAAAATCTAAGACTTAGGTGACATTTTAGTACTATTATATTCGATGTTGTAGGGTATTGTAAGAACAACGAGAGAAGTAGGATAGGAAAAATGACCAAGCAAATCGACGAGAAAAGTACGAAGATCCAACAGAAATCTTGCTAGAATTAACGGTGGATCGATGGAGGAAAAATAGAAACCGACGCCGTAGACTCGGGATAAAAGCGGCTCATCGCTCAGCAAAGGCGAGGACGAGGTATTTAGAGAGAAATAAACTAGGGTTTTGGAAACTGACTTTTGAGGTTAATTAGGGAAACAAGAGAAATGGTTTCTATGATTTGGCAACCGCTGGGACCTAGGCTTTTTCTTTTTAATTTTAATTATGGCTTTGGCCAAATATTAAACATGAAAAGCTACAAAAAAATTAGTCAAGTCATATCATTCTCGAGTATATTATAAAAATTGATAGAAAGAGATATTCCTCTAACTCAATCAAAATCACCTAATATAGCTAAATGAGCAAGGCAATCTATAGCATTATTAATATTTCTGTTTGCATGAGTGAAATGACAAAGGTGAATATATGATATCAATCTAGCAATGTGATTCACAACCACATTTTGAACGTCTACTGAAAGTTGTAGGCCATCGGCATCTTGAGGTCTTCTCACTCTAGCAGCAGCTCGACCTTGCTTATGTTCAAGATAATAGAGATAATGACTTTTGATGTTGGTGAAGGTTGACTCTGAGACTAGGCTTTTAATTGGGCACTTTATTGGAATTTATTTGTGGGTTTTCAGGACCCTTTTTTGTTTTCTACATTATTTTTGAAAAATAATTATGTATAAAATAAAAAATAAAATTATCAAAAATAAGAGTACATTAATTCATTTATCAATAATAAAGCATTGTTTAATTTCATATTTTATATAACTAATTTAATTTTATTATGATATTTATTTTAATATAATTTTAACTTTATTTCCCATCTCACTTTAAATTTCATTTTATTTTTATCTCAAATATATCATTTCCCGCCAAAATTATTTGGGTCTTTATTAGACAAATTCATTTGGGTTTCTATTATATGAGATTTGGTTAACACACCCTCCAAACAAACGACTTAAATTATCATTAAACTTTGGGTAATTCAATCAATTAGACCTTAAACTCTCTTTTTTCAAGTTATTGGACAATTTATTGGACTATCTAATAATTTTTTTTTTTATATTTCACATAATTTTTAATAATACAATAGCTCACTTTAAGATCTAATGTGTTCATAACTAAAATAAATATGGCTAAGAAAAATTATGAACCTTTCAAATATAATATAATTTTTAATAATATAAAATGATTTATTTTACATCTTAAATAAATTATAGGGTAAGATGCATATGGGCATTTAAGGTTAAAGAGAATGCAAACTGGTCCTGATTTTAAAATTTTTCAAGATAAGCCTCTATATATGATTTATACTACTACATTTAGTCTCAAATAACACAGTGCTACTAAAATAAAGGTAAATTATTGTTTTATTTCTGAAATTTGTACAACATTTAAGGTAATGAGCTTATTTCAAATATTTCTTTGCTTAAAAAAGGAAATGTTAAGTTAAAAAGGATGAACTTGAGTTACAATAGAGGTTCAAGAAAATAAAGTGAAAAAGATTATAGCAATTGTGAAGATTAAATGAGGGGCATTTCATACATAGAGAAAGGTCTAACCATATTTAATTAATATTGTCAGTTTAAATTAATAAGAACCACGTTAACAAGTAGAAATCAAACTGGGAGTCAATGTGCGCATACAAACCATATTTGGGGGACTTATTTGCTTGCATAAATCATATTTTAAGGGACCTGCCTTACAAATTTTTTAAAATTGGGACCACTACGTATTCTAAAAACTTATTTTTAATTCACATACTATACATTTTTTATAATTATTAACTTTAAATGAACATCATCAGACAAAACTCAATACAATAAAATGTGTGCATATTTGATGGGATAACAACTTTTTTAAAATTTATTATGTCTATATAATTACAACAGATTTGAAATAAAAATAAAATGAAATTTAAGTAAAATGAAAAATAATGTTAAAAATTAAAATAAAATAAAATATCATAATGAATTAGTTATTTAAAATATAAAATTAAATAATGCTATATTTTTGATAAATAAATTAATATAGTTATGCTTTTTGACAATTTATTTCATATATTATCCATAATTATTTATCAAAAATAATATAAAAAATAAAAAATGGGTCCTTAAATCCCACAAATGAAGCCCAATAAAGTGCCCAATTAAAATCCTGGGCTCAGCACAATTGTCAAATTATAGAACAATTTCACTCATTTCCCCAATTGACCTCACGATTGATTCCCAAAAACCCTAGTTCATCTCTCTTTAAATACCACTTCTTCGCTTTTGCCGAGTGATGAGCCGCTCTTACCTTGAGATGAAAAGTGTTGGTCATCTCTCCAACAAATAGATAATAGAAGTATTCCTATTTTCGTGACACTCTACTAATGGTCGAACGACTGTTAGTTTTTTTTTTTTTTGGGAGTCCCCCAAAAATCAGGGGGCTTCCATTTACGAGTCACCTAAAGACTCATATCCATTTTTAAATTATTTAATAATTACAATTAAATTGTTAGTTAATTATTTAATTAGTTGAGTTTATTATAAAAACTTCTCCCACTTATAAGCCTATCTAAGGTATATCAACTATGCAATGCTTGAAAATCTCTATCATCTTTAACAATATTTAAAGTTAATTCCAAAATCACATCATTCTTAGAACGTAAAATAAAAATTAAGAATATTTCAAAGCACATCAACTTGATGAAATATGAAGATAGATCTAACCGAATATTAATAAGTACGAGAACAATTAACAGGAAGAAGATTTCCAGGAAGCTCGAAGATTAAAGCAAACAATGTTGCAGTTTTGTTAAATTCAATCTTCGTTGTTTCAACGAGAAGGCCACAGATCTGCTGTACCTCAGATATCCAATGGCAAAATTATAAATCAACAAAAAATAAATAAATACTGACAGAAGTATCGATGTGCGATCTCAGCCGAAAGATGGTGATTAAATAGAAAATTAATCATTAAAAATCAGCAAATGCCAAAAAACGCATCACAGATCGCATATCAATTGTCACATTACATTGCAATTGTTGTAGAATTAAAGGATAAAAGCAAAATCACTTGATTAAGGGAGATCAGATGGTAGTGCATGTTTGCTTTGCTCATCATCTTGATGCAGATGGAGTCTATGGAACTGAAATCATCACATCTCCACAATAATTCCAGCGAAGATCAAGAAAAGAAAAAAAATTGAAAACCTCATCCCAAATTCTCACCTAAATCACTAAAAATATGAGGAATCATATAGATTTGTCAATCAAAATTGACCATCCTAGAGAATGAAACCTAGATTGGGGCGACAATTCCGTATCATCAGGTTTGATGTTACAGGCTACAGCAAGAACAACAAAAGGAGGAAAGAAAGAATCACCGGGCAAATCGAAGGGAAAAGTAGGAAGAACGAAGATCCAACAAAACTTTTATTAGAATTAGCGACAGAACGATGGCGAGGAAGAATAGCAACCAATGCTAGAGACTCAAGGTAAGAGCGGCTTAAAGCTCGACAAAGGCGAAAAAAGGGTATTTAAAGAGGGATGAACTAAAAGTTTTGAAAATCGACCATGAGGTCAATTGAGGAAATGAAAGAAACAGTTCTATGATTCAGCAACTGCGCTAGGCCTAGGCTTTTAATTGAGCACTTTACTAGGCTTTGTTTGTCAGTTTCGAGGACACACATTTATTTTTTTATATTATCTTTGATAAATAATTATGTACACAATGTGAGAAATAAAATTATCAAAAAACATGAGTATATTGATTTATTTGTCAATAATATAGCATTATTTAATTTCATATTTTGTATAACTAATTTATTATGATTTTTATTTTAATATAATTTTTAACTTTATTCCCCATCATACTTAAATTTCATTTTATTTTTATTGCAAATCTATCATATTATCCATACATAAACGAACTTTTAAAAAAATTATAATCCCGCCAAAATTGTTTGGGTCTTTATTAGACAAAGTTATTTGGGTCTCTATTGTATGAGATTTGGTATTAGCACACCCTCCAAACAATAGGCTTAGATTATCATTAAACGTTTGATAATCCAATCTATTAGATCGCAAAATCTCTTTTGTTCATGTTATTAGGCAGTTTATTGGATAATCTAATAAAGTCCTTTTATATTTGACATAGTTTTTAATAATGCAGTAGCTCACTTTAAGATCTAACTGGTTTCCTAGTTCATTTATTTGTTTTTCAATCTTGAGCACAGGATTCGTTAATTTTGATTTGCATTAGGTTTGTTGATACAGTAACAGATTTTGTAATTTCTTTTGGTTCGTTGTTGTGAATGAACATTTTTCGCATTATTCGCTGATGTTTTGATAATTTCTGATTATTCACAGAATTTCTATATGCTCTTAGATGTCTGATTTCCAAGCTCTATTTACCCAATGTTGCATGACTACTTTTTCTTAGTTGGTTACTAGGCGCAGATTGTTCTGGAAAATATGGTGGGTTGTTTTCTTTATAGTAATTTGGCCAATCATCAGTGCCTTGCCTTTGAATCCCATACCGTTCTTTATTTGCTGGAAGTTCATTGCTTGCTATCCTATGGTTGTTTCCTGCTTTTGCTTCCATTCATAGAAAGATCTAATTTGTTCACAACTAAAATAAATACGACTAAGAAAAACCATGAACCTTTCAAATCTAATACAATTTCTAATAATAGAAAAAAAATTTATTTTACATCTTAAATAAATTATGGGGTAAATTACATATGGGCCCCTAAAGTTAGAGAGAAAGCAAACTGATCCTAATTTTATAATTTTTCAAGATAAGCCCCTACATATGATTTTAGTCTTAAACATTACGGTCCTCTTAAAATGAAGGTAAATGATTATTTTATTCTTGAAATTTTCACATCATCCAAGCAAATGAGCTTATTTCAAATATTTCTTTCCTTAGGGAAAAAAATATTAAGTTAATATGATGAACTTGAGTCGCAATAGATGTTCAAAAAATAAAATGAGAAAAATTATAGTGATTGTGAGGGTTACATGAAGGGCATTTTCGTACATTAAAAATGGTTTAACTATCATGTTTAATTAATATTGTCAGTTTATGTTAATAAGAACCACGTTAACAAGTGAAAATCAAAATAAAGAGTCAATGTTCTCGTACAAACTATACTTGAAAAACCTATATGCTTGCACAAATCATACTTAAGGGGCATGTCTTACAAATTCTTTAAAATTGAGACATTATATTCTCTCACTAGCTTCAAAGACCCAAATGCACTTTACCCTAAATTATAATACAAAAAATTATTTTTAATTCATATTCTACAAATATTTTATAACTATTAACTTTAAGTGGGAATCGTTACACAAAACTAAATACAATAAAATGGGTGCCTATTTGGTGGGATAATAATTTTTTAAAAATCGTTATGTAAGAATAATTATGATAGATTTGAAATAAAAATAAATAGTGAGATGGGAAATAATGTTAAAATATATAGCGAAATAAAATATCATAATAAATTAGTTATTTAAAATATAAAATTATATAATGTTATATTGTTAATAAATAATTTAAATATACTCACATTTTTTGAAAATTTTATTTCTGATATTATATATAATTATTTATTAGACATATCATAAAAAAGGGCCCTCAAAGCCCACAAATGAATCTCAGTAAAGCGCGCAATTAAAAGCTTAGGCCCAGGACGGTTGTCGAATCATAAAAATGTCTCTCATTTCCTCAATTGACCTCACAGTCGATTCCCAAAATCCTAGTTCATCTCTTTTTAAATACCACTTCTTTGCCTCTATCGAGCAATGAGCTGCTCTAACCCTCAAGCCCTATTTAGCACGAAATCAAAATTAGAATCGAAATAGTACTAGATTTGAGTATTTTTGTCTAAAATGTGAAATAAAATTGATATATTTATTGAAAATTATTAAGTATGTGAAATAAAATAATACTTTTTATATTAAAATCTATGCATAATGATTAAAAAAATTTATTTATTTATTATTATTATTATTTTTAAACTACTACTATTTTAGTCCTGAGTTTGATCCTCGCGCCAAACAAGACCTGAGATGAAAAGTGTTGGTCATCTCTCCAATAGGTAGAAGACCACTAATGGTCGAACGGCCGTTAGGTTTTTTTTTATAAAATCGCATGAATTAGAAGTAGCCCGAAGATTTAAACAAGTCCATTTTTAATTTTTTTAATAATCACGGTTAAATTGTTAATTAATTAATTGATAGATATAAATAATTCTACCACTTATAGGCCTATCTAAGGTATACCAAATACGCAATATTTAAAAATCTCATCATCTTTAACAATATTTAAAGTTAATTTCAAAATCACATCATCATTAAAACGAAAGATAAAAATTAAGTATATTTCAAAGCACACTAACTCGATGAAACAAGAAAATGGATCTAACCGAATATCAGCAAGAATGAGAACTGTTAACAAGAAGAAGAGTAGCAGGAAGGTCGAGGATTAGAGCAACCAATGTTGCAGTTTTGTTAAATTCAATCTTTATCGTTTCAAGAGAAACAGGACCACAGATTTACTGAACCTCAGATGCCAGTAGCAAAATTAAAAATTAGCAAAAAAATAATAAATGCTGACAGAGGTATCGATGTGCGATCTCAACCGAAAGATGGTGATTAAGTGGAAACTTAATCATTAAAAATCAGCAAATGCTAGAAAACGCATCACAGATCGCATATCAATCGTCACATTACATTGCAAATGTTGCAGAATTAAAGGATAAAATCAAAATCACTTGATTAAGGAGATCAGATGGTAGTGCATGTTCGCTTTGCTCATCATGTTGATGCAGACAAAAACTATGGAACTGAAATCATCACATCTCCACAATAATTCCAACGAAGAATAAGAAAAGAAAAAGAATATGAAAACTCATCTCAAATTCTCTCCTAAAATGCTAAAAGCATAAGAAATCATGACTGTTGATCAACATTGTATGTTCCGAAGAATAGCAGCAAACATCGCAGACTTAAAAGAGTGGCTCACCACTCCGAAAAGGAGAAGAAGATGTATTTAAAGAGAGATGAACTAGAGTTTGAGGAATCGATTGTGAGGTCAATTCGGGAAAGAAGAGAAACAATTATATGATTCGCCAATCGCGCTGGCCCAGAGGTATCTAAGATTCAACAAATTTGTAGCCCCGCTTCTCGTTGAAATGGCGGAGATTGAACTTAATAGAATTGCGACACTTGTTGATCTAATCATGAGCTTCCTGTTACTTTTCTTCCTCTTAACAATAATTCTCGTTGTTGCTGATATTCGATTAGATCCATTTTCCTTTTTCGAGTATCATCGAGCTTCGAAATATTCTAAATTTTTATTTTGCGACATAAAGAAACCAAGTAATAAAGTGACAAAAATACAATATATTTTGAACATTATCAATTTGTTTCTTTGTTGCGAATCTATAATAAAAGAAACGGTAGAAAAGTGTTATTTGAATATGGTCTTTTGTGAGAATGAGTTAAAAATGCCTTCAAGTAAATTACATTATTTGGCTTTCATCACAAGACTAGTGCGGAAAAAATTCCTCAAAAAAAGTGAGAAACTTTGCATAAGATGTGCATGATGTCTTGATTCCATAAATTTGTAAAATAAATCGTTCAAATTAAAACAAGACTGGCCTCTATCATAGTCTTGTTCAAGTGAAAGAAAGGTAAGGTTTACAACTAGTTACTAAGACATTATAGTCCATGCACGATGGTCCAGAAAATTTGAGTCATTGCACATAGATCCGTGAGTTTTAGTTCTACTACTATTTGATCCATCCATCTCACAGCATAATGCACATTTGGTCTAATTTGATGGAAAAAATTTTATTCTGAAAAAATGTTGTATACCCTACAAAACTTACTTTAATATTCTTTAATAATCTTTTGCAGGTGTATAAACTTGATGAGATTAAAATTAGAAATTCATGCGAAGTCGGTAAAGGAAATGATAGATGAACAAAGCCAGAATAAAACTTGAAACTCAATTATCAAAAAAAAAATGAAGCTCAAGGACCCACACACGATAACTCAAATTTTGTAAGCCAATGTGCAAAAATCTTAGTACCTCAAAGACATATAAGCAATTTACACATAAATTCAATAATTGAAGATAAAACATTTCAATGAAATTCATGAAATAAGCTGCAAATAGGTATCTTGGATCAAATACACAAGTTTCAAATAGTGAAGTGGAAATACAAAAAATAATATAAGAGGCAATAGCTTAAATAGTGAGATTTTCACCCACCCATAATGATCAAGCAAGCAATACATCATAAATGGTCATGATCAGTACATCAGAAAATGGTGAAAGAACTATTGGAGCATCAGTACATCAAAAATATTTTGTCTGGCTTTTCTTTGAACTATTTTATGACAATACTATCTAATTATTCTCTAGACTTACTAATCGGATCATACAGAGAAATTTTATTGGAACCTTTAGAATCAAGTAAATTTTACTTACTCCTTCAACAGTTGTCGGCCATTTGTTGACTGTATTGTAATAATAACTTATCATAAAAATAAACTAGACATATGCAAAATGACAGCTTCAGAGACTAAAAAGTTTTTTCTACACTGCTATTATTTAAGTGTGTCAGTGTACCTGCGTGTGTTGAAAATCGAACAAGTTTGGACATGGAGAGAAATAAAAAAATGGAATACTTATACAATGCTTTACAACTTTCAAAGACCAGCAAATCAGGAACCACCTCAATTTGTTCTTCTAAACGGAAGCTGAAGAGGGTCTTCGAGAACTCACTACACTCCCGAAAAAACAAAGATCGATCTAACTAGAACCCCACACCCTTCGATGTTCCGGCACAATTTGTCAAACCTCGGCCAATTGAGCGGTAATGTATTCGTAGCACTGGAGTCTTTTTAGCTGCATTTGACAACACCGAATATTTTTTCTTCTTGTTGTTCTTAATCTCCTCATTCTCAACCCGCATCACTGCTACTGTCTCGACCTCCTTGTTCTTCTTCCTGTAATTATTCGCTGCTGCTGCAACAGTGATGGCGATGCCATTCTTAAGCATGACTTGGCCAAGAATGAAGGAGGTTAGGGCTGATGCTGGAGTGATCGGACGTCTGAAAACTTCAGATAAAGACGAGCGGCAAAAAGATTATGGCAGGGCATAGGGTTTATGAAGCCCATGGCAAGTTATTCATTAAACAGTTAAAAAAATTAATTGAATTAATTAAATTTATTTAATTTCATTTGATTAAAAATATATTGATTTGACTAATAATTTAGTTATTTTTTTAGTAAATAATCTAAATTTAGTTTCTTATATTTGAAAATTATAGTTATCAAATTAATTGAAATGTCATATACTATTATGTGATAATGTTATTAAAATTATATCAAATATTTGTTAGTTCTTTTTTAAAATTATGAGGCATTACATTATATATTATTTTAAAATTTTTGAATTTTTGAAAATAATTAATGAAATAAAGAGAAATTTATGATTTTACGAACTAAACCGAATTGATCGAATTTTATTTGGTGGATTTGATATTCAATTTATAGTCTTATTTGATTGGTTTGTTTCCTTAAATTTTAAAATTGAATTTGATCTTTGTTTTTGTTTGTTAACCAAACTAACCCAACTAACTGAATGCACACTCCTAGCCAAGGGTAACTTCAAGCGATGGCAGTTAATTATATTTAAAGCTCAAAATTCAACAACAATAACAAAGTCTCATTTCATTGTGTTTTATCAAATAATAATACCCAATTTAGCTTTCTGTACGAAAGTTCTTTTTCATTCTAATAGTAAGATGTGAAAAATCATTCCTTATAATTTATTATAATATTGTCGACTAAGTATTATGTATATTTTTTTTGTCAATATGCACTATTTTGATTCAAATAAAATAAACAATGACCGCATGTAGTTGTAATGTTTTACATCTCATCAGATAGAAGCAATACACAACAACAACAACAACCAAGCCTTAATCCCACTAGGTGGGGTCGGCTACATGAATCCTTTGTTTCCATTGCGCTCTATCAGTTACCAAATTTCTTATCTAAATTTAAGTAACTAAGATCACTTCTTATAGTTTCTTGCCATGTCTTCTTTGGTCTCCCTCTTCCTCTTTGTACATGGGCAAAATCCAGTAACTCAATTTTTCTAACTGGAGCTTCAATTGGCCTGTGATTTAGATGTCCAAACCATCGAAGCCGACTTTCTCTAAGTTTATCCTCAATTGGTGCAACACCAACTTTCTTTCGGATATACTCATTTCTCATTCTATCCTTTCGTGTATATCCATACATCCACCTTAACATCCTCATTTCTGCAACATTTATTTTGTTTGTATGTTTCTTCTTTGCAGGCCAGCATTCAGCACCATATATCATCGCTGGTCTTACTACAGTTTTATAAAATTTATCCTTAATTTTGGATGGGATTTTTCTATCGCATAACACTCCAGAAGCATTTCTCCATTTTACCCAGCCTGCTTGAATCCTGCTAATAACGTCATTATCTATTTCGCCATCATTTTGTATAATTGATCCAAGGTATCTAAAGCGCTCACTCTTCTTGACAATACACACAAGGGAAGAAATAATAGGTACTTGTATTTTATGAATAGAGATTGCTATTGTGGTGTTGGTCATGATTAAAATTTTTGAGTCTACTAGAAATCCTAGCCATGCATACCAGTCAATACAGCTGTCAAGGAGGGAGATGTGAGAAATTTGCTTATTGTTTTCCAGTGGATGAAGAATCTATTTATATAGTCATGACTCGTAATGAAGAAATTGATCAAGTTAGTTCTTCCTAAGAAACAGATTTAAGTCGATTCTTTTGAAGAAACATTTATGTTATAGATGAGAATAGAGATGAACAGTAGAACCTATCTAAGAAGGAAGCTCACCCCAAGAGCTAATTTCTCCTCCGCTGTCCATTTTTGCTTGGGAGCACCCATTCATGAAAGAACAGAAGTTTGAGAGAAATCCAGCAAAACTAGTAGTCTACACGGGCTTGTAGTCAAATGAAAAAAAAAAAGTGAATTAAAAACCAATTTTATATTAAAAACAGTAGTATATCTAACTATTAATGCAAGCAAAAACAGTAAACAACCATAGGATAGCAAGCAATGAACTTCCAGCAAATAAAGAGCGGCACGGGATTCAAAGGCGAGGCACCGATGATTAGCCAAATTACTATAAAGAAAACACCCCACCATATTTACCAGAACAATCTGCGCTTAGCAACCAACTGAGAAAAAGTTGTCATGCAACATGGGATAGACAGAGCTTGGACCAGACATCCAAGAGCATACAGTAATACTGTGAACAATCAGAAATTCAAAACATCAGCGAATAACGCGGAAAATTTCATTCACATCAGCGAACCAAAAGAAGTTACAAAATCCGCCACTGTGCAGCTATATCAACAAGCCTAATGCAAATCAAAATTAGCGAATCCTGCGCTCAAGAACGGAAAGCAAATAAATGAAGCAAGAAACCAGCTAGATCATAAGTTTTCGATCATACCAAAAAATAATTAGACAACAAAAACCAAAATAAAAGAAGTAGAAAGCGGAGATCGGCGGTCGGAAATCACCTACTGTGGCCGTGAGAATGGGTCCAAGGTAAGGGACGGGATAAAGAGAGAATGAGAGGTGGAGGAGAGGAAGGGGATGCAGCTGGCCTCTCTCATCGTTCCGCCGACGCCATTTGCACTTTTTCAGGCTCCAGGAATTAGGGTTTTCGAGCTGGATCCTGTGACTAGGCGATTATCATAATCGCCGCCATGCTTTAAGGAACGGATGGTCAAGATCTAATCGAATCTCTGATTGTACGGCTAGTATTAACTCATCCTTCACGAGGTAATTGTTTACCTCACATCCAAAAAAAAAAAATTTATTTCTTGCCGGGGTTAATTTTAATGAGGGCTCTCAGTTTGGGTTGTTATCCATCCGATTTTGAGCCGAGTCAATACCGGCTTAAAATCGGATTAATCATATTTTGATTGACTCAAAATCGACTCGAGCTCGAATGGGTTCGACTTCAAGCCGGCTCGTTCAATTTCAATCGACTTCGAGCTGGCTCGATTCAATTTCAATAGACTTCGAGCCGATTTCGATTCAAATCTCAAAATTTTTTGAGCCGATCTCGAGTCGAGTAAGCCTCAACTCGTTCACGCTCCACGATCAGCTCAGTTATCATATATATATAAATAATAAATATATTAAATAAAAATAATTTAATTCGAGCCGATTTCGAGCTAGATCGAGCCGAGCCTACCTCGGCTCAAAATCGGCTCGAAATTATTACTGAGCCAAACTTTTGGCTCATTAGTAGGCTCATTTAGATCGACTCGATTTCGATTCGATCTAAAATAGATTCAATTTTCGGTCTTCGATCCATATTTACTCTCAGTCTCATAAAAAAAATTAACGAAGATTTGTTTTTTTGATGCTCAAGATAAAAAATAAAAAAATTTAAGGAAGAACCTCTCCCCCTTCTTCGCCTACGACGTCGATAGTGTCTTCCGCGCCACTGCAGTCGTCTACTTCGCCTACGTTCGACAACCTCGCCACCAAGGCCGAAGAGACTCGCAACCCAGCGAAAGACATCCCCGTCGGCTCCATGACCATCATCACCGGAATCTACTGCCTCATGTCCCTCTTCTCTCTCTCTTTCCTGCACCAGGTCTAGGAAGACCTTTGTCTTCCCCCCTCCCTCTCCCTCTCTCCTCTCTGTGTGAAAGAAATGACCCCAGCGTAGCACCCGGCTAAGGTCGTCGGGAGATTTCGCGACCACCCCGATAGCAAGAAGAAGCCCTCGTGCTCATCAGCTCTCGAGGTCTCCGGTGACGGCTGGTCCGTCCGCGCCACCACCGCTGCTGCACTCCCACCACTACGAATAAGAGAGAGAGAGAGAGAGAGGAGAGAGGGACAAGGAGGGGAGAAGACAAAGCTCTTCTCAGACTTAGTGTACGAAAGAGAGAAAAAATCTTAAAATTAAAAATGTTATTTCGTAAATGTTTTTACCGTCAAATCTAAATTTTGGATCTAACTACACATTATATAAAACTAATGGACCAATTTGAGCAATTTTCAAAAAATAAGACCTACTTGCATATATGGTCAAACAATAAGGTCCTATTTGCAATTTATCATAAAAATTATTCTTTTATCACAGTATTATGTATTTTAATATTAAATTAATAATATTTTAAATTTTACGTTAATTTTAATGTCTAAATCAATTTTATTTCTATACTCATACAAAATTTAAAATATAAAATTAAGTTTACAACTTATCTACAAGTTTCTTAAATTATAATTAACTTCATTTTAACTTTAAAAAAAAATGTCATATCAAAATTTTTTTCTACAATTGAAAATAATCTCACGCATGAATAATTCCTCAGAAGGTATGAAAAATGAACAAAATTTACCTAATGAAATTATCTTTATTTTTAGAACTTAAGCTCTGTTTGATGCGAGAATTAAAATCAGAACTAAAATAGTTCTAGTTAAATAATAATAATAATAATAATATTTTTTATACATTTTATATAAATATTTAATATAAAAAATATTATTTTATTTCCCATATTCACTTATTTTTTATAAAATTATTAACTTTAATATCAAAAGTTGCCCGCCGCGTGGGCAACTTCTGCTTAAAAAAATTTATAAATTCACAGCCCCCTTTTTTCCACACACCTCATTGACTGCTGCGATGATCTGTTAGGACAGTATTCTATTCCAGGATTTGTGTACACGAACCTCACAGAGAAGATTGAGTCTTCTACTTTTCACATAGGGCAGAACACAATTAATTCGTATATGCTTTTGCGTTTCTTATTGTGATAGTATTACAGGCCTAAATATGATGGACTCACACCTGTGGAGTGGACACGTCATGTTCGTGCATATATTTTTTATGTGTTGGGAAGTTTTTTAGTATCAGATATCTCGAGTTGTGAGATTCACTTGCAGTGGCTTACTCTACTTGAGGATTACAAATGATTTGGAGGCCTATCATATGGAGCTACAGTGTTAGCACAGCTCTACAAACAGTTATCTTGTGCTATCGTCCATACTCGTTCTATCGTAGATGGTTGTTTGCACGTATTGCAGATTTGGGCGTAGGACCGTTTACACATGGGTCGCCCTAGCAGACAGCTGCCAGCTCATCAGCTTGTATAGAGGCCACTAGGGTACATGTAACTCTTATTAAATATCTAATTGTCATTTTATTTATCATAATATATAATTGATAATCATGTGTTACGTTGTATTGGTAGGTGGTGTGTTGTCGGTCATGCACCATTTTATACGATCTTATTTTATCATATTGAGATCGACATGCTACGACAGAGTCAGGTGTTGTGGATACCGTACACCGCTGACCTCTTAGGTATTCTATCACCTCTTTGCACTGTTGGATTAGCTATTTATTTGGCACAAGTACCACTAATAGCTTGGGTAGTTGTTGAGTGGCACATGCCTGAGTGTGTCATGCAGCAGTTCGGATACCAGTAGCATTTTCAGCTAGAGATACCACATCTGAATTTCAGGAGAGTTGATGGTCGGGGTCGAGCATCCACAGACTGGTTTGCTGAGTACTCATTATACATGCACTTATGGAGAGGACGTTCTGACTTTGTTCAACAGTCACAGTTAAGCAGTGAGGATGATGCTGATGCGTTGAGGATGTACATGGATCGATACAGATCTTGAGCACATTTTTTACTTATCTTCAACGAAGTAGAGCCCACTACTTCATATTTTCCTTCGGCACCAGTTGCGAGGAGATTTGTGAGCTCTAACTTACAAAGCTATATATTAAAATTTTAGTACAATTATCCTTACTACAAATTTTTTTTTTGTCAAGACGAGATCACACTCGCAGCGTATTCACTGTTTGATGCCGAGAGATGTATAGAGGGTAGCAGCCCAAGCGTATGGATGGACTCTCGGGATTAGCTATTTTCACTATGTGATCAGTTTCGCTCGCAGCTTCACTCCCTCCAATGGCTAGGCGTACTAGTCATCCGATAGAGTCTTACACTCTGCAGAAGCAGAAGCTGTTCACTTTTGGAGAGCTTGTCGAGAATTCAATTACAGATCTTACGGCTCATAGCCTCATACATTCCAGTACGACCTAAGTGAATCGAGTGCTTATTATTATTACGGTTTTCATCAAACACAGTTTGATGTTGGTCATTCAGCACCGCCGCTCGACCAAGATCAGGCACGGGTGGATTATATCGATGATGATGATGATGAGTATGATAATGGTAGCGCATATGAGTATGCTCTCCATCGGCGATGACATCGGGCACCTGAGCCGTACACTCTAAGGAGTGAAGCTATACCGCATAGGAGAGGGAGGCAGAGATGATGTATTTCGTGTGATATAATATTGTAATATTTTTGTAACTATAATGAATATAATATATATTATAATTTTTTCATTCGATTTAGCGTTGTATATATTTTGTTGATATTTTAATAATTTACATATATCATTGAGTTTTGCTATATGTCTGAAGTATGTCTGCATATAGACTTGGGCATTGGGCGGGTGGCTCGACGGGCTAGCCAAAGCCCGATAAATTTTAAACGGGTTTGGTCATTCATTTTGGCCCGATATTTGGGTTTGGCCCGGCCCGAGCTCAATTTGACTTAGTCACAGCCCGGTTAAGCTCGGCCCGCGCCAAACCCGGCCCGCCCATGTTGAAAATGATAATGTTGTCATATATATATATATATATATATTTTAATAATATTTATATTATAATAGATATTATTAAAATTATATTTATTAGGTTCTAATTTTTTTTGATCATTGAAAAAATTGAATGAAAACATAGAGCTTACTAGCTTAGAGTTCTTATTAATTTATTTAACTATTTTAAACTAATATCTTAGGAAAGATATTATTGAATTTGTAATTATCAACTTAAATAAAATTATATTAATATGTAATTATGAAAAATATAAATAACAATATTATAGTATGCCAGAATGGCTAGTACTTAAATTATGTTTGGATATAAATTTCAGAGACTTTGGCTTCGTTTGGTTCGAGATATTTTTTAGCATAACAAAACTTTTAATTAAAAAAATTAACTTTATTATACATTTAACACAAATATGAATATTATAATCAACTTTATTTTATATTTTATATATTTTTTAATATAAAAATAAAATTCTTTGATATTAAACTTAAAAAATAAAATATTTTTTCTCTCGTCCAAAAAAAAATTTCAAACCAAATAAAATCCGTGGGTAGCCCGGCGCGCACATTGGGCGGGCTTGGTAATAAAAGTAGGCCCGTACGCCGAACTAAGTCCAACCCGAGCCCAATTTGACTAAGTCAAAGTCCGATTAAGCCCGACCCGCCCATTGCCCATGTTTATCTGCATATAAGCGTGGATGCTCAAGCTTAACGAAAAAGGCAGATGTACTAAATGCAGGAAAATATTTTAATGATGACATTATCAATGTGGAAGGTCTACATAATAAAATATAAAGAAAAAAAAACGTATTCATGTGTTCTGTACAATAATGTCGCATTTAGAGATTTTCAGCCAACAAAAAAGCTATTGAATATAAAACTTACAATTAAAGAATGAGATGAAATACGTACTCATTTTATTTCTATATATCAAAGTAATATTTCTAAGAAAAAAATATAATTTCGTTGTGAGTACTTGTTATGTAATAATATTTTTAAAAATTAATACTTCTCTAATAAATGATAAATCTATATTGCAGTTTTCTTAAAAAAATCATAAATTAAATAATAAAAAAAAAATAATAAAAAAAAACAGAAGCCGCCCTGCGACAACGACGCTGATGCTGTTCGCCGGGAGGTTCGGGCTGGCACCGTCGGCGAACAGGAAGGCTACGGCGGTGCTGAAGCTGGAGGCCAGGGATTCCGGCCTGCAGACCGGAGATCCGGCGGGGTTCACGTTGGCTGACTCGTTGGCTTGCGGAACAGTTGGCCACATCATCGGAACGTCAGTTTTTTTTAACACCTGCGAAGCTCGCGTCGCCCTGCAGGAGCCTCCATCGGAATCCAAGTTATTTGCCATACAGACAATTTTAATGCAGCAGCAGCCCTTCGAGTTCTTTTTAATGTAAAAGAAATATATTTTATTTTTTAAATTTAATAAAAATATTTATTTTAATACTAGTAAATACTAAGATGTGAAATAAAATTAATTATATTATTCACATTTATATTAAAAATATAAAATAAATTTATTTTTTATAATTAAAATTTGAATCGAACAAAAAAAATAACTTGAACCAAACAATGTCTAAAAGTCCTATTTAACTTCAAAAATACAAAATTAATATTTATAATTTTTTGTTATATCTTTTTTTCTCGAAATTTTACCCCCTAAAACTTAAATGATCAAAAAACTAAGACAAAATTCTCTTTCTCATTTGATTCCAAAAGTTTTAAAACATAAACGGAACTAACCCAAATTAAAACTAAACCAAGTTGATCGGTTTAATTTAATTCTGGTTCTTCGTTCTTTATTTTTTTGCATCTCTAATATGGCATTGAGCACATTTGAAATGTTTAATGTCAAAATCTTTAAGATAGGATATTGATCTTATTTAGATTTCAAAGATTATATTTTTTCTTTTGCTTTCAGTATTATAATTTTTTTTACTTCAATTGAAAATTATAAAAGCGTGGATTAAGCCCGAGACCTATTCAAGTTAATGCTCATTGACCACAATCAAATTTGAGCTCAAGCTCGAGCTTATTTGGAACTTGTTCCATCTTAATTTGTGAATATAACAACATATTTGAATTTAGTTCATATAGTTCACAAATAAGTTCAATAATGTATTCGTGAATGAGCCCATTAATACTTACTAATGAGCTAATATATTTTTAAGCTTACAAATACAAAAACTATGAACAAGTATTTATTAAAAAAATTAATATGTTCACGATCAGATTTATCATCAAGTTAATTTATAATTCATGAATTTTTTTAATTAATAAATAAGAAATATATAGTAAAATCTTCAAATTAGTTATTAATTGAGATCTAAAAAAGTATTATATTAAGATTTATAATTAAATATGTTCATAAGTTTAATAGTCCATGAATATTAAAAAATTTAATACTAGTATGTTTATATTCATTCATTTTACAATTTAGGTTTTAAATTTATGTCTAGTCTTTTTTTATTAATATTAATAAATTGAACATAATTGAGCCATTATCAAATAAAATTACCCGATTTATTTGCAGTTTCAGTTAAAAGAAAAAAAAGCCAAAATATGTGTTTTATTTAAAAAATATAAAATTTATGATTTTAAGTTGTAAAGATAAGTTCATTTTCATCATTTAGGCCTTTATTTTAAAGTTAAGATTAACCTAATTTAATTTTAATTATTATATCACACATAAAATTTAATATTAAAAACTAACTTTATTTCACATCTTACACACATTACTAAAATAATAACTAATTTATGTTATATCTCTCATATATCTCAATATAATAACTAATTTTATATCACATTTCTCATATATTTTAATATAATAACTAATTTTTTATCATTCACAATTTTTAGTAAAAAATATTTTATCTAAGTTTAATTTTAATTTTATTAAATTTAATTTTATATATAAATAGACCCTTAAAAATTATTGAGTGAGACTATTTTTAATGGTAGAAAAAAAAAATTTGATGTGATATTTTTTTAAAATTTTTATTAACAATTTAAAATAAAGATAAGTATAATTTGGAAAACAAGTAGGATTGAATGTAAACTTAATTTTATATTTTAAAATTTATATGAGTATATAAGTGTTGTGGCTATAAATCAATTAGAGGAGCAAAAAAAAGATTTTTTACGTAGAAAATCGACTGAGCGGAAAAATCACGGCGGCTTTCGAGCGACTTGCAAGATTTCCACTAATGTATGCCTTCTACAAGATTAGGATAATGAGGAGGGGAGAAGGTTGAGCCGAGAAAGTTTAAGCAGAGGGTTCAAGGAAAAAGTCCCATTTTTCTTGTTATAATGAGGTTTTTATACTCTAATTTGATTTCTAGAGAGTTAGTTCAAGGGAATGAGCTCCATCTCTAGTGTCAAGCCAATGATTTCTGCTAGTTTGGCGCATCATGTTCCCAACTGTATGGATAGTACTATCTAGAAGGAGTGGGGTCATATCTCTTAAATGTGGTATGGAGCTCTGTTTTTCACGTTGCGTGCAGACAGTTCAGCGTGATCTCTTCGACGCAGCCTCTTCGACAACAACCTTTCGCCTTGGGATCTCCTCCGTTCGTTGCTGAACACCCGTGACGCCAATGCCACGTAAGCCTCCACTTGAATTCTCCAGATGCGGCGGCGTGGATCTAAATATAACAATAAGTAAAAATGAATTTAAAATATTATTAATTTAATATTAAAAGAGAGCCGTACAATCATGATTAAGATTAGATCTTGACCATCCGTTTCTTGGCGGTGATTATGGTAACCATGTGGTCTATTGCTTTGAAGGTTTGGGAGGATCCAGCTCGAAACCCTAATTCCTGGAGCCTGAAAAAGTGAAAATGGCGGCGGTTGAGCGAGAGAGGCCAGCTGCATCTCCTTCCTCTCCTCCACCTCTCTTTCTCTCTTAATCCCGTCATTTGTCTTGGATGCATTCTCACGGCCACAGTAGGTGATTTCTGATCGCCGATCTCCGCTTTTTACCACTTTTATTTTGGTTTTTGTTGTCTAATTATTTTTTGGTATGATCGAGAACTTATGATCAAACTGGTTTCCTGCTTCATTTATTTGTTTTCCGTTCTTGAGCGCAGGATTCGCTAATTTCATTTGCATTAGGTTTGTTGATATAGCTCTACAGTAACGGATTTTGTAATTTCTTTTGGTTCGCTGCTGTGAATGAAATTTTCCGCGTTTTTCGCTGATCTTTTGCTAATTTCTGATTGTTCACAGTATTTCTGTATGCTCTTGGATGTCTGATTTCCAAGCTCTGTCTATCCCATGTTGCATGACTACTTTTTCTTAGTTGGTTGCTAAGCGTAGATTGTTCTGGTAAATATGGTGGGTTGTTTTCTTTATAGTAATTTGGCTAATCGTCAATGCCTCGCCTTTGAATCCCGTACCGCTCTTTATTTGCTGGAAGTTCATTGCTTGCTATCCTATGGTTGTTTCCTGTTTTTGCTTTGATTAATAGTTTGATATACTACTGTTTTTAATATAAAATTGGTTTGTAATTCACTTTTTTGTTTCATTTGACTACATGCCCGTGCAGACCACTAGTTTTGCTGGATTTCTCTCAAAGTGCTTCTGTGCTTTCATGAATGGGTGCTCCCAAGCAAAAATGGGCAGCGGAAGAGGAGTTAGCTCTTGGGGTGGCCTTCCTACTTAGATAGGTTATAGTGTTCAGTCATCTCTATTCTCATCTATAGCATAAATGTTTCTTGAAAAGAACCGACTTAAATCTGTTTCTTAGGAAGAACTGACTTGATCTATTTCTTATTGCGAGTCATGACTATATAAATGGATTTTTCATCCATTGGAAAACACTAAGCAAATTACTCACACCTCCCTTCTTGACAGTTGTAGTAACTAGCATACATGGCCAGAGTTTCTAGTAGACTCGAAAATTTTATTCGTGACAAACGCCACAATCGAAATCTCTATTTATAAAATAAAAATACCTATTATTTCTTCCCATGTGTGTATGGCTTGCATCTAATGAGATGTAAGACATTACAACTATAGAGGGTCATTGTTTATTTTATTTGAATCAAAATAGCACATATTGACAAAAAGACATACATAATATTCAGTCTATAATCTGATAATAAATTATAAAGAATGAATTTTTTATATCTTATTATCAAAAAGAAAAAAAACTTTCATACCGAAAACTAAATTAGAAATTATTATTTGATAGCATGTAATGAAATGGGAACCTAAATTAAGTATTATTATTTGATAGAACACAATGAAATGGGACTTTGTTATTGTTGATGAATTTTTAGTTTTAAATATAATTAACCGCCCTCGCTTGAAGTTACCTTTGGTTAGGGGTGTGCATTCAGTTATTTGGGTTAGTTTGGTTAACCAAACCAAAAAAAGATCGAATTTGATTTTAAAATTTAAGGAACCAAATCTATCAAATAAGACTATAAACCAAAAATCAAATCAATAAAATAAAATTTGCTCAGTTTGGTTAAAATCTTAATTTTTTTTTTGTTTAATTAGTTATTTTCAAAAACTCAAATTTGAAAATAATATATTATAATGCGTCATAATTTTAAAAAAGAACTACAAATATTTCATATAAGTTTAATAACATTATCACATAATAGTTTATGACATTTCAGTTAATTTGATAAGTATAATTTTCAAATATAAGAAATTAAATTTAAATTATTTTAAAAACATCAATTACCAAATTATTAATCAAGTCAACATATTTTTAATCAAATCAAATTAAAAAAAAATTATTTGATTCAATTAAAATTTTTCATTTTAACTGTTTAATGTACAACTTGCCATGGGCTTCATAAGCCCTATGCCCTGTCATAATCCTTTTGTCGCACGTTTATGTCGAAAGTTTTCAGATGTTTGACTACTCCAGCTTCAGCCCTAACCTCGTTCATTTCTCGTTAAGTCATGCTTAAGAATTGCGTTGTTGCCACCATCGCTGTTGTAGCAGATAATTACTAAAAGAGTCGGGATTGTGATGAGGGTTAAGAACGAGGAGATTATGAAATAGAAGAAAAAGACGAAGTATTTAGTGCTGTTAGATGCAGCTGAAAGCGGCTTCGATGTTATAAATGCACTATTTCTTGATTTGCCGTGCATTGACATATTGTGCCGGAACGTCGAAGGTTGCGAGGTTTTGCTTTGATCAATCATCATGTTTTTGGAGAGCAGTGGGTTCTCGAAGACCCTCTTCATCTTCTGTTCGGAAGCACAGATTGAGGTGGTTCCCGATTTGTTGGTCTTTGAAATATGTAAAGCATTGTATGAGTACTTCATCCTTTCGTTTCTCTCCATGTCCAAACTTGTTCGATCTTCAATACACGCAGGCACACACACACCTAAATTATAGCAGTCTAAGAATAAAAAAAATAGCAATCTAAAAAAAGCTTTTATTCCCTGAAGCTCTCATTTTGCATATGTTTAGTTGACTATTTGGATAAGTTATTGTTACAACATACTTTACAAGTGGCCAACAACTGTTAAAGGAATAAGTAGAATTTACTCGATCCTAAAGGTTCCAATAAAATGTCTCTTTATGATCTGATTAGTAAGTCTAGAACATAGCTAAATAGTGTTGTAAACTAGTTCAAAGAAAAGCCGGACAAAATATTTTTTATAATCTTAGAGATCATGGTGCTCCAATGATTCTTTCACCATTTTCTAATGTACTGATCATAGCTTGTTATGATGTGTCGCTTGATCATTGTGGGCGGGCGAAAATCTCACTGCTTATGCTATTACCTTTTATACTCTTTTTATATTTCCACTTCACTATTTGAAGCTTGTGTATTTGATCTAAGTTACTTATTTTCAACTCATTTCATGAATTTCATTGAAAATGTTTTCGCATTAACTGCTGAACTTAGGTATAAATTGCTTATATGTTTTTGAGATATTAGGATTTTTGCACATTAGTTTACAAGTTTGGGTCATCGTATGCGAGTGCTTGAGTTTCAAATTTTTTTTATAACTGAGTTTCAAGTTTTATTTTGGCTTTGTATATCTGTCATTTCCTCTACTAACTTTGCATGAGTTTTCAATTTTAAGCTCATCAGGTTTATACATTGACTATGCAATCTGTACTAACTTTGCATGAAATGTTGCCCCAGTTTTAGGTTTCGTTTCTGGAACAGACAATGCTAATCAACAAATCTATTTGATTCTTTATGTTTTTAGCATTTTAGGAGAGAATTTGCGATGAGTTTTTTGATTTTTTTTCTTTTCTTGATCTTCGTTGGAGTTATCGTGGAGATGTGATGATTTCAATTCCATAGTTTCCATCTGCATCAAAATGATGAGCAAAACACACATGCACTACCATTTGATCTCCCTTATTCGAGTGATTTTGCTTTTATCCTTCAATTTTACAATATTTGCAATGTAATGTGACAATTGATATGTGACCCATGATGAATTTTCTGGCATTTGATGACTTTTAATGATTAGTTTTTCACTTAATCACCATCTTTTGACTGTGCTAGCACATCGTTACCTTTGTCGGCATTTAATTCTTTGTTTTGCTGATTTATAATTTAGCCATTAGGTATCTGAGGTACGGCAGATCTGTTGCCCTGCTTCTCGTTGAAATGGCAGAGATTGACTTTAACAGAATTGCGACACTGGTTGCTTTAATCCTCAAGCCTCTTGTTACTCTTCTTTCTGTTAACATTTCTCATAGTTTTTGATATTCGGTTAGATCCATCTTTTTGTTTCATCGAGTTGATTTGCTTTGAAATGTTCTTAATTTTTATTTTACATTTTAAGGATGATCTGATTTTGCAATTAACTTTAAATATTGTTAAATATGATGAGATTTTTAAACATTGTATAGTAAGTGCAAGAACGTTTTATAACAACTAATTAATTAACTAACAATTTAAACATGATTGTTAAACAAAAATAAACATGTTTAAGGTGTTGCTCGATCTAGATTGAAGTCACTCGAAGATCTGGCGACTTTTGTCATCTACCTGTTGGGGAGATGACCAGCAAATTTCATCTCAAGGTAAAAGTGACTCATTCCTCGGCAAAGGCGAAGAAGAGGTATTTAAACAAAGATGAGCTAGGATTTTGGGAATCGATCATGAGGTCAACTGGGGAAACGAGAGAAACAGTTGTATGATTCGACAGCTGCGCCGTGCCTAGCTTTTAATTGGGCACTTTACTGGGCTTCATTTGTGGGCTTTGAGGGCCCATTTTTTATTTTCTATGTTATTTTTGATAAATAATTATGTATAACGTAATCTATTTATCAACAATATAACATTATTTAATTTTATATTTTAAATAACTAATTTATTATGATGTTTTATTTTATTATAATTTTTAACGTTGTTTCTCATCTCACTTAAATTTTATTTTATTTTTATTTCAAATCTATTATAATTATCAATACATTACAAATTTTTAAGAAGTTATCCCATCAAATTTGCACTCATTTTATTGTATTGAGTTTTGTATAATGATGTCCATTTAAAGTTGATAATTATAAAATATGTTTAGAATGTGAATTAAAAATATTTTTTTATATTATAATTTAGGGTAAATTGCATCTGGGCCTTTGAAATTGGAAAGAGAATACAAAGTAGTCTCAATTTTAAAAACTTTATCAGATAGGTTCCCCAAAGTATGATTTATGTAAGCAAATAGGTCCTCCAAATATAATTTGTATGAGCACATTGATCGCTCAATTTGATTTCCAACTATTAACGTGATTCCTATTAACATAAACTGATAATATTAAATAAACATGGTCGTTAAAATTTTTTTATATATAAAAATGCCCCTCATTGAACTCTTACAATCGCTATAATCTTTTTCGTTTTATTTTTTTGAATCTCTATTGCGACTTAAGTTCATCCTCTTAACTTTTCTTTTTTTAAAGAAAGAAATCTGTGAAATAACTCATTATCTTGGATAACGTGAAAATTTCAGGAATAAAATAATTTTTTACTTTTATTTTAATTGGAATGTAATGTTTGAGAACAAATGTGCTGATATAAATCATATATAAGAGATTATCTTTAAAAATTTAATATTTGGAGTAGTTTCCATTCTCTCCAACCTTAGGGGCCCATATGCAATTTACCCTTTAATTTATTTAAAATGTAAAATAAAATTATTTTCTATTGTTAAAAATTGTATTAGATTTGAATGGTTCATGATTTTTTTTAGTCATTTATTTTAGTTGTGAACAAATTAGATCTTAAAGTGACTACTATATTATTAAAAACTATGTGAAATATAAAAGGACTTTATTAGATAATCCAATAAATTGCCCAATAACTTGAACAAAAGAGAGTTTGTGATGCGGGACGAAAAAAGGATGCTAATGATATTTTATATTTATATTTAGCAAAATTAATTAGCAAATTATTTTAATTAAGAGAAAAATATTTTCTAGATAAATTATATGATAAATAAGATTTTGAATCCCGTAAATTAAGATATTTCAAAATTAAAATCAAATTAGATCGTATGATAAATAAGAATTTATCAATTTGGATTGGAGCGTCAATTTAAATTCAAAAATCAGATCCGAGGTTCAGAAATTTAGGACAGACGTCTCACAGTTAAATTCAACAGTAATTGACACACAAGAAATATCGGGTCATACAATTAAAGCCAAATAAATAATCCAAGTCAAGCGAATAATTTGTGTTGAAATCAAATAATCAGTTTAGTTGCATTCGGAAAAGAATTTACCAGTGAATTAAATTAGAGAAGAGTCACTGACGATGATGATTAACTGATCTAATCGAGTACCGGCGATGTGCGGACAAAGCGCAATGGCGCGTGGGTGTGAGCGCAGGCAGGCGCACTAGCAATCGCAGGCAGGCGCGCTGGCAGGCGCACAGATGGGTGCGCGGGCAGGCAGGTGTGTGCGGGCAGGTGAGCACAGGGCGGGCAGGCGCGCAGCAGGGCGGGCAATCGCGGACGGCGCGGGCGGGCTGCAGGGAGGCGGAGCCGGAGTCGGAGGGCGCGAGGGTGCTGGCGCAGGCGGACGCAGGCGATTTCCCGAACGGTAGAGAGAGAAGAGAAATTGAATATTAGGGCTGGGAAATTACATCAAGGGGCCTGGATTTTGGTTGAGTTGAAGGAAGGAAAAGTTTTTTTTTTCTCTTTTTTTTTGAAAAGTGGATAACTAGGCTAATTTGAGGATTCTCACCAAAGGCTAATCTTACCATTTCCTTCACCGGAATATCGACCCCTTAATCCGGATCTAGGCTCTGAGAAAACTCAAACATAATTTCTTTCATCAAAAGACTATATTTTACAATGCAAGGCGACCTCTTTATATAGAGAGATCCCATGTAGAAATTTGAAAATACAATATTAAATGCAGAAAATAAAATACCAAATAAATAAAAGCAAATATGAAACTAAGTCTATTACAATAAAATAAAATCAGCTCCAAATGTGGTGAGTCTCCAAATCTTCTAAATATGCTCTGAATCAAATCAAATCAAATCTAAATAAAGCTAATATGGAAATCTCTATTAGCTTTAATTAATTTGAATTTGAATTTTGATTCAGTACATAACGTCATCCTAGCCATTCAATTCGATGCTGATCTGTGTTCCCACCAATTTGAGGTTTAATTGATTGGATTATCCGAAGTTTAGTGATAATCTAAGTCGTTTGTTTTGAGGGTGTGTTAATACCAAATCTCATACAATAGAGACTCAAATAATTTTGTCTAATAAAGAGGATAATAATTTTTTAAAAAATTTTGTTATGTATGGATAATATGATAGATTTGAAATAAAAATAAAATGAAATTTAAGTGAGATGCAACTTTTAAAAACCATACCGATCTTTTTATACATTATGATAGATTTAATCTTTTTAAAATTAATATACTCATATTTTTTGATAATTTTTTTTTACATTATGCATAATTATTTATTATAAATAATTTTAAAAACAAAAAATAGGCCCAAAAAGCTCACAAATGAAGCCCAGTAAAGTGCCCAAATTAAAAGCCTAGGCCTAACCCTTCACCAACATAAAAAATTATTGTTTCTATTCTATTATGTTGATCATAAGCGAGGATGAACCTAATCTATGCAAAAGCCATTAGGATTCTAGAGTCGTTATAGGGTTACATATCCAAACACTTGATCATTGGATTTCCTTTGGATGGATTTAGATCAACTTTCATAGCTCATTTTAAGGCTATTTGGTTACGAGAGCCGATTATCTTATCAGAGACCACGATGATAGTGTCCTGGATGCAAGGGGTAAAAGATTGTTGACTTATTCAGTGGCTGTGGCCGAGCAACACGCGGTAGTCCATAGATTGGAAACGGACCTCAAGATTGTTGGATTCTTCTCCTGCATTTGGCTTTAAGGAAACTTCTTAGGAACTCTTCAAGCGATACACATAGAGTTGGGTCAAACCGTAGCTTGAGCGAGAAAAATTGTGGTCGTGAATTACATTGCTAGATTAATATCTTGTATCCGCCTTTATCGCATCACTCATGCAAATAAAAATATTAATAGTGCCGTAGATTACCTTGCTCATTTAGCTACGCTAGGTGATTTTGATTGGGTGAGAGGAATATCTCTTTCTATCAATTTTTATAATATACTCGAGAAGGATGTCTTGACTAATTTTTGTAGCTTTTCGTCTTTAATATTTGGCCAAGGCCATAATTGAATTTTTTTCTTTTAAAAAAAAAGCCCCAGCGCTGTTGCCAAATCATTGAAACTGTTTCTCTCGTTTCCCTAATTGATCTCATGGTCAATTCTCATTCATCTCTCTTTAAATACTTCTTCTTCGCCTCTGCCGAGTGATGAGCCGATTTTGCACTGAGTTTGCAGCATCGATTGCTATTCTTTCTCTTCGTCGATCCGCCGTTGATTCTAACAAGATTACTGTTAGATCTTTCTGCTTTTCCCATCGATTTGTTAGGTGATTCTTTCTATCCTACTCCTTTTATTGTCCTTGCAGTGGCCTGCAACATCGAATGTGATGATACGAAAATGTCGCCCCAGTCTTAGGTTTCATTCTTTGGAATGGACGATGCTGATCGACAGATCTATCTGATTCCTAATGTTTTTAGCATTTTAGGTGAGAATTTGCGATGAGTTTTTCGATTTTTTTGCTTTTCTTGATCTTCATTGGAATTATCATGGAGATGTGATGATTTCAGTTCGATAGTTCTGTCTGTATCAAGATGATGAGCAAAGCAAAAATGCACTATCATTTAATCTCCCTTAATCGAGTGATTTTGCTTTTACATCCTTTAATTCTGCAACATTTGCAATGTAATGTTACGATTGATATGCGATCTGTGATGAGTTTGTTGGCATTTACTGATTTTTAATGATTAATTTTCCACTTAATCACCATCTTTCGGCTGAGATCGCACATCGATACTTGTAACGACATTTTTTATTTTTTTGTTGATTTATAATTTTGCCATTAAATATTTGGAGTTCGGCAAATCAGTTGCCTTGCTTTTCATTGAAGTAGCGGAGATTGAATTTAACAAAACTGCGACACAGTTGCTCTAATCCTTGAGCTTCTTGTTACTCTTCTTACTCCTAACAACAGTTCTTGTAGTTGTTGATATTCGGTTAAATTTATCTTTGTTTTTATCGATTATCATTGTGCTTTGAAATAATCTTAATTTTTATTTTATGATTTAAGAAGATCAAGTAATAATATAACAAAATATTGTATATTTTGAAATTTTTTAATTTGTTTCTTTGTTGTGAATCTATAGTAGAAGGAATGGTAGAAAAGTGTTGCTTGAGTATGGTCTTTTGTGAGAATGAGTTAAAAAATACCTTCAAATAAATTACATAATTTGGTTTCCATCATAGGACTAGTGCTTGACATTAAATTAGGGCAAAATTCTTTAAAAAAGAGAAATTTTGAATAAGATCTGTATGGTACTTTAACTCCATGAATTTGTTAAATAAATCCTCCAAATTAAAATAAGACTGGCCTCTATCATCCTCCTTTTCAAGTGAAAGAAAGGTGAGGCTTACAACTAATCACTGAGGTATTATAGTTTATACACGATGGTCTAGAAAATTTGAGTTGTTGCACATAGATCCCTGAGTTTTAAGTTCTATTGCTATTTGATTCATATTACAGTATAATGCACGTATGGTCTAAGTTTGATGGAAAATGTTTAATGATAGAAAACTGTTGTACATCCTATAAAAATTACTTTAATGTCCTTTAATTGTTTTGTGCAGGTGTATAAATTTTATGAGATGAAAATTGAAAATTCATGCGAAGTTAGTAGAGGAAATGATGGATGGACAAAGCTAGAATAAAACTTGAGATTTAAGTCTGTTTGGTACGAGGATCAAAATCAGAACCAAAATGGTACTAATTTAAAAAACAATAATAATAATAATAAATAAATTTTTTAATCATTCAACATAAATTTTAATATAAAAAAAAATATTATGTTACTTTACATGCTCAATAAATTTTAATAAAAATATCTATTTTATTTCACATCCTAGATTAAAATATTCGAATTGAGTATTTTGGTCTAAGATTTTTATTGAAAATTATTAAGTATGTGAAGTAAAATAATATTTTTTATATTAAAATTTGTGTAGAATGATTAAAAAAATTTATTTATTATTATTATTGTTGTTTTTTAAACTAGTACTATTTTGGTCCTCGCACCAAACAAGATTTTAGTTATCAAAATGGAAACTCAAGAACTCGCTTACGATGACTCAATTTTTTTTTTTTGCATTAACTAGTGAACTTAGGTGTAAATTGCTTAGATGTTTTTGAGATATTAGGATTTTTGCACATTGGTCTACAATTCTGTGTCATCGTATGTGGGTGCTTGAGTTTCAAAATTGTTTTGATAACTGTGTTTCAAGTTTTATTTTGGTTTTGTCCATTTGTCATTTCCTCTACTAACTTTGCATTTCAATTTTAATCTCATCAAGTTTATACACCTACAAAAGACTATTAAATTATGAAACACAGATATTACACGGGAACACGAGAACATGACACGCCACGACATGACGATTTTTCAAAACTCAAGACATGGACACGGCTTGACATGTCAAATACAATAATAACAATAAAATTAATAATTTATACAACAACAACAACAACCAAGCCTTTATCTCACTAGGTGGGGAAAATTAATAATTTATATTTAAATAAAATACATAAAATAACAAAATAAATTTAAATTTTAAATATAAACAACTTGTGAGTAGCATAAAAGTCTTATAAGATCAAAATAAGAACCTGAGAAGAAATGTCATCAGCATTGAAGAGATTTGATATGTAGAGTGATGGTAGAATAAAAAAAATATAATTTTACTTGTTAGGATAACCACGGTGAGGATGACAATAAGGGAAAGTAATAGCTCTCGACATTGAAGATGAGTGAAGGATAGAGATAAACTTAAATTTTTTGAGATTGGTTTATGTTTATGAGACTTGAGGGCAGTGTAGGAGAAAAAAATTTGATTTAGCTTGGTTAGCTTAGAATTTTGACTTATATTAAGTAAAGTTTTATTATTAATAATAAAAAGTAGGTTTTTAGTTTTGTTTGATAAAATTTTAATAGTAATAATAAATTTTAAATATTAATAAAAAGAACAAAGTCGAGATATATGTGTTCATAGATTTTAATTTTATATTTAATATTAAAAAAATATAATATTAATAAATAAATTTAATATTAATATTAAATTTATTCAATTCTATTCTATATGTTTCTCAAAAGTGTCGATTTCTCAATAGTATTTTGCATCTTAGAAGTGTCTTAAAAATGCTTCAGTAATGTTCTGCATCTCAGAAGTGTCTAGGGTATCTAGAAGTATTTTCGTGTATCCAAAAAGTGACTTTTAATTTTTTTATATTTATTTTATAGGACACGTCATGTGGTGTGTTTGACACGGTGTTTTCGCGTGTCCCCCTGTGTCTTTGCATCCGATACAAACTCGACGTAGTTTTTTGAAGTGTCCATGCTTCATATCTATTAAAGAACATTAAAATAATTTTTGTAGATCATACAATATTTTTCATCATCAAACTGTTTCCATCAAATTCGATCAAATGTGTATTATAATGTGAGATAGATAGATTAAATGGCAATAGAACTTAAAACTCGGGGATCTATGTGCAACGACTCAAATTTTTAGACCTCGTGCGAGAACTATAGTAGTTTAGTGACTACTTGTAAACCTAGACCTTTTTTCACTTGAATCGGAAGATTGTAGAGGCTAGTCTTGTTTTAACTTGGGGGACTTATTTATAAATTCATGGAGTCAAGGTACTATATAGATCTTATTCAAAATCTGATGGAAAGCCAACAACAACAACAACAACAACCAAGCCTTAATCCCACTAGGTGGGGTCGGCTACATGAATCCTTTGTTTCCATTGCGCTCTATCAGTTACCAAATTCTTATCTAAGTTTAAGTAACTAAGATCACTCCTTATAGTTTTTTGCCATGTCTTCTTTGGTCTCCCTCTTCCTCTTTGTACATGGGCAAAATCCAGTAACTCAATTTTTCTAACTGGAGCTTCAATTGGCCTGCGATTTAGATGTTCAAACCATCGAAGCCGACTTTCTCTAAGTTTATCCTCAATTGGTGCAACACCAACTTTCTTTCGGATATACTCATTTCTCATTCTATCCTTTCGTGTATATCCACACATCCACCTTAACATCCTCATTTCTGCAACATTTATTTTATTTGTATGTTTCTTCTTTGCAGACCAGCATTCAGCACCATATATCATTGCTGGTCTTACTACCATATAAAATCTGATGGAAAGCCAAATAATGTAATTTACTTGAAGATATTTTTTAACTTATTGTAACAAAAGACCATACTTAGACAATACTTTTCTATCATTTCTTCTACTATAGATTCACAACAGAGAAACAAATTAATAATTTTCAAAATATTGTGTATTTTGTCACTTTTTTACTTGGTAAAATGACTAAATTTTGACAAATTTTGACTAGTATGTGAAACAAAGTTGGTTTGATATGTTGGAATTTATATAAGATATAAAATAAAGGAGATGGTTGTATTAAAATATGTGTAGGATATAAGAATAAATTAATTTTTTATGTTGAAATTTGTTTGCTAAGAAAGTTGTGGCTTTTTTGTGTGGTTGCAGTGAGCCTGAAAATTAGGCAAACTTTACGGACTTGGATTTGTTATTTTGTTAAGTCATGAGGTTTCATGTTGCTAACAATGGCAGTCAAGCCCTTTTGGGGACAGATCACATTAATTTGCTGTTGAAGCATGCAGAGATTTGATTAAAGCTGCAAAAAAATGAGTAGTTTCTAATTGTTTTTTGTTAATTGTGTAATTTCCGTGTTTTGTTTTGAATATTGATTGTGGTTGCAGCAAACGTAGAACAAGAATTTTCAAGTGATGTAATGATGATTGCAGTTCCACTGTTTTTATTATTTTTATCTGTGCTTTTCTTGAACTGCTGTTTGCAATGAATTGGACCAACTACTGTGGTTGAATCGCTGAAATAAACTAGTTCTCACATGTTGATTGTCTCGGCATGTATTTTTACATGGCCTTTATTTATCGTGGTTCACAATATTGAAAACCTTATCCTCTTTTTGTGTCACTTCATCACAGCTCTACTGCTTTCTTGACATCTGCGGGGCTTTCTTTACTTTCCTTTAAAAAAAAAATCTATTCGTATCAACTATCCTAAGTTTTGTCAATCTTATAATATTAAATGCAGTAAAAAAATTCCAGCATAGACGGGTCGAAGGAGCCAGGTGACGTTCATTACCTGCCATTGACCCTTCCAATCCTTTGCCCATTTTAGGTTTTGGGGCTTAAGTATTTGTTACGTCTATGTAAATACAGGAATGTTATATGTCAAAGACACTAATGATCTGCATGTATCCAAAGAGAAAAAGAGAAAAAAATTTTTTTTGCTTTGATTCACCGGGAGTAGAAGATACTGAAAATTGTCACTTGGCTACTGACCTTGGCAAAGCAGTGAATGCTGATGACATTAAATCCAAGACAATGGAAAAGCGAAAGAAACACATGGCAGAGCTTGTCGAAATTAAGGACAGAAAAGGTTCCTCGAATTTTGTAGAGGTTGTGAAGGGAAAAATTAAAGAGTTAAATTCTTTGACGGATGAATTGAGTAGAAAAGCAGAGGATGTTGAAAAAAGTAAAGGAGTGAAGAAAAAGAAGAGAAAGAAAGAGGCTACTGATTCTGTTGTGCGAGTTGAATTGGGAATAAATCAGGTGATGATTGCCAAGAAATCCAAGGATGAGAGGCATTTTTCTTCTAATAAGCGGCAGGAATTAGCAGACGTTGATGACTTAACTAAAGATCTACAAGAGTATCCGGGTGGCAAAGATAAGAAAAAGGATAAGAAGAAACAACAGAAATCAACTTCAGCTAAGCTTGTTGAAGAATCTGTTGGAGTAGAAAACAGTGCTAATATGGACCTGCAAAAACCTGATTTTCATAAAGAAAGTGTTGCTACTTCTGAATTGAATGGCAGTGTGGTTGAAAAGACGACACACAAGAAGAGAAAAAGGTCTTCTAAAGAAAATTCAGTGGATGAGAAAAAGGTAGCTGCCGATGAGTTGAAACAGACCAAGTTAGAAGTTTCTGAAGATACAAAGGAGATAGGTGATCATCTAGCTTTGAGGAACTGGAAACAATCACCTGTTAAGAAAAAGAGAAAGGCTGCACAAAGCAATAGGGACTCCCATGATACTTCTGAGACTCTATCTAGTGACTATTTGGTTAAGGATGAGCAAAAAACAATCACTGAGGAATTGGGTGGACCTCAGCTGGCAAATGGGAACATCGAGAAGAATGGAAATGAAGGAAGCACTGGGCCAAAGTCAATGAACAAGGAAAAACGTTCGAGTGAGGTATGTCCCTTTTTCTTAGTGAAATGATTATATAGAGTTTTGAATATACTTGGCAAAGAATCTTAAAAGTTATTGCCTTTTCAGCTCAAGTTCTAGTTAAAGTTCTAGTTACATCGGTGTGATCTAAGTTTTCGTCCTTAATCATTATCTTAGTTTTCTTTTGTATTCTAGAATATAGTCCTATTATGAATATACTTTGCACAGAATCTTAGTTCCACTTCTGGGGATTGATGGGCGGTGTACAGAGAGATGCTTGATCCATGCAATTTTCAAAACTAATATTTACTTGCTTGATTATGTTGAAGTGGCATATGTTCATTTTATTGTGCAACATATGTATGTTTCAGTGCAATTATGTATTTGACTGTTAGTAAAGCCACGCCATTTGGTCTTTTGTTTTTTTTGGGAAGTTTGGTCTGTTTTTAAAATGCTATAATTGATCAGCTTGACTCCCTGCATTCATATCTATCCAAGAATCAGAACCTCTTCATTTAACAGGGTTCTTTTAGCAGCGATCTATTCTACACAAGTTTGTGAATGTTTTTTCGTGGATTCAGTAACATTGAAATCAGTTACTCTATATTGTTGCTTAAGTCAACCAAAAGAGTATCAATTTGAATTGAGTTTTTTTCGTAATGTTATTTGGTACATATTTATAAGAATAAGAGTGATGTCTAATTAAGTTAATAAATTATACGTTAAAATTTTGGGATACGGTGATTGAGCATAAATTACTTCGTGATATTAGAATATCACAGAATCAGTTTGGTTTTATGTCAGGTAAATTTACTATGGAAGTTCTTCATTTATTGAGATGTTCTAGGAGAGAAAAGGAGATTTACATTTGATTTTCATTAACTTAGAAAAGCCTATGATAAAGTCCCAATGGAAGTACTCGGAAGAGTTTTAGAAAAGAAAGAGGTTTGCAATGCATATATTCAAGTTATTCGGGACATGTATAAAGAGGTTGTTACATATGTTCGGACACAACAGGGTTTAATTAAGAATTTTTCTATTTTAGTTGGATTATATCATGGTTCAGGCTTTCAGCTTTAAGTCAATACCTTTTTGTATTAGTTATGGAAGTTTTGATTGGGCACATTAAAAAAAAAGTGCCTTGATGTATGTTTTTTACAGATGATATTTTTCTTATTAATAAAGTTAAAGAAGGTATTTTGACGAAATTCGAGTTATGAAGAAATTCATTAGAATCTAAAGATTTTTTGTTTTTGTCTTAGCAGATCAAAAATCAGATATATAAAGTGTAAATTTAGTCATGATAGAAGCACTTATAATGTGAATATGATAATAGATGATTAAGTTATCAGGAAGTGCGAGTGGTTTAGATATCTTGAATTAATCATACATAGTAATAATGAAATAGATGGTGATGTTATTAACTGGATCCAAGCAGGATGGATGAAGTTGAGAAATATATCTAGTGTATTGTGTGATCAAAATTTTTTACTCAGACTTAATGATAAATTTATAGAAAAGTTGTAGGACTAGTGATGTTATATGGTGCTGAATGTTAGCCTATAAAGTAGAAACACACAAATAAGATAGTGTCGTAGAAATGAGGATGCTAAGATGAATGAGCGGGTATATGCGAAAAGATGAGATGAGAAATAAGTGTATCTTCGAGAAGATTGGAGTGACCTTAATTGAGAATAAGTTGAGAGAGAGTCGGCTTAGATGATTTGGACATATGAATCATAAGCCAATAGAAGTTCCAATGAGGAAAGTTAAATTTGTTAGATTTTGCCTATGTAACAAGCGGAAGAGGAAGAACAAAAAAATATGGTAAAAATTGTAAGTAATCTTACATTTTTAGAGCTAAATGAGGATTTGTTATTTAATAGAGTGCAATAAAAACAAAAGATTCATGTAGCTGATTTCACCTATTGAGATAAAGGCTTGGTTTGTTGTTGTATTTGTTTCTGACTTCTTGCTTGTCACCTTATTCAGTTATTCGACCATTTCAACTGCTTGACAGTTTTGTTTTAGTGGCTCACTAAAACATTTAATTGTCATGAAATTAGAAATTTCAAAGGCAGTGGAAAAACTCTTAGTTTTTACATTTTTTGCGCCACCATTGCAGCTGAAAACAGTAAATGCTTTTCAAAGAGTGAAGGTTGATCGAGTCCTGTTTGCTGATGAAAGGCTGCGAGATAACTCTTACTGGGCTCTGGTATCTTTCTTTCTTCATTATTTTTTTTATTGTGATAGCGTTATTGTAGTCCTATGTTAACACTACATTATCTGTTTTGAAATACCATGTATTAACAGGATGATTCAGGAACTGGGTATGGTGCGAAAGCCCAGGAAGTCCTTGGTCAAGTTAGGGGAAGGTATTGATTTTCAGTCTAGATTTAAGTTTTCATACTACATATGAGAATGCTCAGGCTAATACTAGATCCAAAAAATTCACAAATACCTTTGTTTTAGAATATTTGTACTTTGTTGATTAAGATCTTTCACATCTTTTACTAGAACTAATTGCTAATGAGTTTTCTGATCTAGTGAATCTATACAAACTTTCAATATAAACCATTTGCTTCAATAATGGCTTGAGAAATATCAAATTTATAGTATTGGGATTTCTATGATACTATATTGTAAAGACTTCTGAATACTGTAGTTGATACAGAGGAGATTTGCTACTTAGGCTTCTGTTGAACCAAACTCTCAAAAAGTTTTTCTTTTCCCCATGCAAGATTTTCTTTTTGCATACATTTTTCATTCCAAAATGATGGATAGTAGATTGATTATATTCCCATCAAGTACAATTTTTAATATGTTTCATCCCAAGACTAGAATATATAGTTCTCTTGCATTGCTACTCCATTTGATCTGATCATCATAATTCTTACACGTGCTCAATCTCCACACCATCCACACAACTTTTATGTTGGTCAGGTTTTATATTATAATAATAGTGATCTTGTAAGGATATAAAGTTAGCAAAATCTTTTTATTACACACATAAATGAAATTTTATTTGCATCACGTAAATGTACATTAAGCTTTTTTGTTTTATAACATGATTTAGCTCTAGTTTGAATTAAGTAGTTATTCGATTTGGTTAAGCTAATGGGTATATTTTTCGTGTTAAGAATTGAGAAACAATGAACAACATTAGGATAAATAGCCCTAGGGAAATGCATGTTATTAGGCTTGGTAATGTTGATTCTTTACTCAGGGATGATGACATAAGGAAGAGATGTTCAGGCTTGTTCGGTTTCATCTATCATTGATTTATAAAGGCTCATATTTATAAGTCCGAAAGAACTCAAGTCACAATTACTTGTGCTTGCACTAAATATGGCTTCAAATGGAACCGCACGAAGGGAAAATTCTTGCAGTTAATCTGTGGCGTCTAGGGCTGAAGAGGGTGAGGAGTGACTATTGAGTAGCACCAAGTGAAGGGGGTCAAAGCCACAGAAAATCAAGAGAAAATGGAGCTTCTAGTCGCCTTGCGTTGCCTAAGTCTCTAAACATTCAAGGGTTTATCTCCAGCCAGGAGTGTCGATACTCAAGAGCATGACAAGATCTAGCATTAGTTGATATCGTCAACAGATAGTTCTAGAAGTGCCTCAGGAAATGTAGGTGGAGCACAAAAATGAATAGTTCTTGATTAGAAAATGGAAGTGAGTTCCTAGCCTATATATTTATAAGATCACGACCTTAAGATGTTTAGACATTTTAGGAGGCAACCACGAGGCTTTGGCCAAATTTGACCATACCTCGATATCTCGGTCCCCAGGTCACAACTCATGACACGATCTTAACTAGTTTGCGGTTAAAGCTAAATTATTGTTGCTACTATTTCTGTGTTATAATATATCATCATCAACAGTAGCTATCCGGCATGCCCATAATTTTTCGGCCAATCTGCTGAGTATTTATTTTTTACAGGAATTTCAGGCATGAGAAGACCAAGAAGAAGCGTGGAACATACTGGGGAGGACAGATAGATCTGCAGTCCCATTCGATAAAATTTAATTACTCTGATGAGGAATGAGAATATTATGCAAACGTGCAAACCAAAAACTCCAAGGTATAATCTATTTAATTATTATTTGTTATCCTCTATTTATCATTTGCAGATTTTGTGATTTTTGATTGTGCGCTTTTAGGGCTGTTTGTTTATAAGGTTTAAATTTAATTAAATTAAAATTAAATTTAGATAAAAATATTTTTTTTATTAAAATTTGTAAATGATGTAAAATAAAATTAATTATTATATTGAGATATGTGAGGGATGCGATATAAGTTATTATTTTTATAATGTGTATGATGTAAAATAAAATTAATTTGTAATATTAAATTTTATGTGATGTAATATTTTTATTTAAAAATTTAATCAGGTTAATTTTGAACTGTCAAATAAATAGGGCCCTAGTGTTGAAGTTGTGCAACTTGTATTAAATTCTATTGTTTACTAGCTTGTGAGTTGGACCATTCTTAATAATGATAATTTTTTTTAATGGAATATTTACATATATAATATTTCATATTATTATATTTATATATCAATTTGTTTTTAAAAAAATTAAACGTTATATATTTAAAAATTATACTTCACATATTTTTCTTATATCTTATATATTTTTTTAAAGTTGTAGTATAATTTTTTTAAAATGAGTGATACACGTAATTATGATGATATAGAATGTTACGTATGTAATTGTTTATTTTTTAATTTTTTTTATGTTGATTTTTTTATTTTATGAGTATTTTTTTAAAAAAATTATGTAACGTAATTTTATTACTATATATAATCATATAATTTTATATAACGTAAAAAAAAAATTAGCGTAAATATTTTTTAATGAGGAGTTGGAGTGTTTTGAATTTTTTAAAAGATTTAAAATTAAATAAAAGTAATGTTATATATTTTTGATAAATAATTGTAATTATTAGAGTTAATAAAAAATTATTATTTGGTATTATTGTCATGTAGGTAAAATTAATGTTTTATGTATATGATATTATTGGGCATTTTAGTTGAATTTAAAATTTGAGATTATTCGTAGCTGTAAACAATTTTTATAAAATTAATTTTATCTAGAGACATATAAAAAGAAGTTGATTATTTATTTTAAAATTTATGTTGAAATAAAGTTAATTTTAATATTAGAGTTTGATAAGTATTTGAAAGTGTCATTTAAATGTTAAGTTTATATATATTGTAATTTATAAACTTAATTTTGATTCAAAAGAAATTTAATTATTTGTTTTAAAATTTATGTACGAAGTGAAACAAAATTAATTTCAATATCGTAGTTTGGTATGGGTTTAAGAGAGTGTTATTTATGGCTTTGTTTGGTTATAGGTTCAAAATTATGATTGATTTTACTTATTGTGAAAATTTTAAATTTATTTTAAAAAATTTAAAAATTATTTTATATTTCATCTTACATAAATTTTAATATTAAAAAATTAATTTATTTTATATTTAACATAATTTTAAATAATTAATTAATTTTATTTGAAATTTATCATAATTTGTAATATAATTAGTTTATTTTATTTTGTATTAAAAATATTTTTCAACTTACATACTTTATTTCACATCCTAGATCAAAATATTCGAATAGAGTATTTTGGTGTAGAATGTAAAATAAAGTTAATTTTTTTATTAAAAATTATTGAGTATGTGAAGTAAAATAATATTTTTTTATATTAAAATTTGTGTATAATGATTAAAAAATTATTTATTATTTATTATTATTATTATTATTATTATTATTATTAAAATTAGTATTATTTTGGTCCTGATTTAGTCCTCGCACCAAACAGTTAACACGCCTAAGTCAAAAGCATGTTGTAACTAGCTTTTTAATAGAAAAGTAAGGGTAGTGTGATGTAATAATTGAAATAATTTATTAATTTATAGATAGTTTGAAATATTAAATCATAAAAAAAAATTGGTCATAAAAAAATTATATAATTTAGAGAGGCCCCAAATTTGAGTTCTTCCCATGTTTAATAGTGCTGAGGTTTTGTGATAGTTTGAGTTGTTTTTGAAGATCAAAGAATAAAAATATTTTAATATTTTGATAAAAAATAAAGTTATTTTATTAATAAAAATTGTGCTGATTATAAATTAAAATTAATTATTAATTTTTAATTTTTGGTGGTTGTTATTTAAAATTAATTTTTAATACTAAAATTTATAAATAATCTAAAATAAATATAATTTTTTTGTATAAATATATTTTTATAAATAATTGTAAATATTAAAGCTAATGATATTTTTGTTATATAGGTAAAATTAATGTTTTATTTATTTGGTATTATTATGTATAGAAATTTAGTTGCATTTAAATTTTGAAATTATTTATAGAAGTTATAAATTTTTTTAAATTAATTTTATTTTGAGATATGTGTATGATGTAAAAAAAATTGATTATTTATTTTGAAATTTAATTAATTTGTAAAATAAAGCTAATTTTAATATTATAGTTTAATAAAGATTTAAAATGGTGTTATTTAAAGGTAAAATTTATGTGGTAATTTATAAAATTAGTTTTAATTCATTACATACTCTGTTATAGTTTTCAATTAATGTGCATGAAGAGGTATAAATGAGGACAACGGCTTGTCTTTAGGCTCTGTTTGGCGCAAGGACGAAAACAGGACTAAAATAGGATCAAATTGGTACTAATTTAAAAAATAACAATAATAATAATAAATAAATTTTTTATATTATTTCATATAAATTTTAATATAAAAAAATATTATTTTACTTTAAATACTCAATAATTTAAAATAAAAATATCAATTTTATTTCACATTCTAAACTAAAATATTCGAATTTAGTATTTTGATCAAAAATGTGAAATAAAGTATATTTTTACTAAAAATTATTGAGCATGTGAAGTAAAATATTATTTTTTATATTAAACTTTGTATAGAATAATTAAAAAAAGTATTTATTATTATTATTATTATTATTATTATTATTTAATTAGTACTATTTTAGTCATGATTAAAAATTTTAAATGTGCTCACTGTCATGTTAGGGGTATGCAAAAAAAAATCAAATCCATTAATTTTGTTTGGTTTTAATTTAGAACTAAAATCAATACCAAAATAATATTATTTTAAAATAATGATAATAAATAAATTTTTATTATATTTTATATAAATTTTAAATATAAAAATATTATTTATTTCAAATACTCAATTATTTTTAGTAATACTATCATCTTTATTTCACATTGTAGATCAAAATACTCGAAATACTATTTTGATCTAAGGTATGGATAATTTTATTAAAAATAATTGTGTATATTACATAAAATAATATTTTATTTATATTAAAATTTGTGTAAAATATAATAACATTTTATTTTATTATTATTATTTTTTTTAAAACTTGAACTAATATTGATTTTGATTCTTGCATTAAACAAGCCTAAAATTTTTAAAATTGAATGGTTTGGTTATGTTTTTGTAACAAATCTAATAATTAGTTAGGCAGAGTTTGACTATTATGTTTTGCATTGAATTCAAAATTTTAATTATATTAATTCTAACATCAAATGCACATTTTAAAAACAGTTTGTATATATCTTATACATGTTTGAAAATAAAAATTAATTTTATTTTATATTATATGATACCTTATGATTGAAAGTATTATACTTTTTCTATAGGGCAGATAACTCGGATTTCGAGGGGCAGGTTCTCATGGTTTTGGCCCCAACACGAGACTTTGGGATATTCCGTGATTTTAGAGGAGCATAAGCCCTGTTTAGCGCGAGGACCAAAATGATACTAGTTTAAAAAATAACAACAATAATAATAAGTAAATTTTTTTAATCATTCTACACAAATTCTAATATAAAAAATATTATTTTACTTCACATACTCAATAATTTTCAATAAAAATATCAATTTTATTTTACATCTTAAATCAAAATATTCGAATCAAAATGTAAAATAAAATTAATATTTTTATTAAAAATTATTGCATATGTAAAGTAAAATAGTATTTTTTATATTAAAATTTGTGTAGAATGATTAAAAAATTTATTTATTTATTATTATTATTTTTAAAATTAGTAATATTTTAGCCCTCGCGCCAAACAGAGCCGCCTGAGATTTGTATATGTTAGAAAATCAAAGTTCTGTATCTCTTCCCACATCATGCGTTGCTCCAATCAAAGCCTCGACATTCACGTCATTAACCTGGGACGACATAGGGCACCTCCTCAGATGCATGTGTAAGGATAAGAGTGATAATTTGGACGAGACACATATGGTTGATTTCTTGTCCTTAGCAATCCTCAGATCTTTGGGCTACGTGTTAACATCTTAAAAAGCACATCAAGAGATTAGAAATTTTTCAGTTTTACTATAAAAAAGGTATTATACCGTCAAAAGTTTAGAAATTGTTCAGCACATCCCTCGGCCTCTCCTTAAATCCCTACTTTGAAGCCAAGGCCAGGGCTCCTAACCTCGAGTAAAACTGTCCTACTGTATCTTTTAAGTTTAGTGAAACCTTTTGAACATAGGAGAATCAGCTCTGAACCACATTAACTGTCTTTGTAATTATTTTTTTCTTGCTTCACACTCTCAACTCTTCGGGACTATGAATTCTTCTCGTCAACAGAGGCTTGTTTTTTTAATAGTGTAATGAAAATAAATGATTCATATAGCTGATTCAACGTACTGAAATGAAAGGTCAATTGTCGTTATTGTTATCGTTATACCTTAACATGAAAATCCTTGTAAAATTTATGTTGTATTTATTCGATAAATTTTGTGATGGTTGTCGAATGAGAAACACAATCTTCTGCTTTTGTTATTCGGGACTTAGGACTTGGGACTCGACAAAAGATGTGTTAGGGTTAGGGGTGTGCATTCGGTTTGAGTGGTTGGTTTGGTGACCAAACCAAAAAAAAGATTAGATTCGGTTTTAAATTTAATGAAACCAAACCAACCAAATTATATTATAAACCAAACCAAACCAACCAAATAAATATCGGTTCGGTTTGGTTTGGTTTGATTAAAACCATATTTTTGGTCTGCAACCCTTTGATCTACAGCGCAAGCCGCGCAAGTCGCACAACCCTAAATAATCTGAAACTTCTCGATCGGTCAAATCAGCCTTCTTTCTCGCGAACTCATCTATGAGCGAACCCAAATCGGCAAATTGCCAACTGAACCGGCCCAATATAAATACGTGGGTTATTCGGTTAATTCGGTCGGTTTGGTTTCCAAACATGTGAAACCGAACCCAAACCAATTAACCAAAATATTCAAAATATCAAACTATCACCAAACCGCTAGATTCTAAACCAAACCAAACCGTTAAATTTAAACGGTTCGGTTCGGTTTTTCGGTTTAATCCATAATTTGCACACCCCTAGTTAGGATTCATGTAACTGATCCCACTGTACTGTTAAAGACTTGATAGTCGTATTACAGAAAAAGAAATACTCGTTGGTAAATCGATACATTATACGTTTACGTACTGCTGAAAAATGAAATACTCATATAAAAAAAAACTAATATGATCGTCTTTTTTATGTTCAAAGAAAACCGATGTTCTTGAGACCCAACACGATCCCAACTCCGATGATGTGGCCAACAGAACCGCAAGCCAGCGTGTCAGCCAAAGTGAACCCCGCCGGATCTCCGGTCTGCAGGCCGGAATCCCTCGCCTCCAGCTTCAGCCCCGCCGTCGCCTTCCTGTTCGCGGACGGCGCCAGCCCGAACCTCCCGGCGAAGAGCATCAGCGTCGTCGCCGTCACCATGATCTGTAAGCGTTTTTTTTTTACTATTATTTTCAGGCAAAAACAGAGAGAAAATATATCTACGTCGTGATCAGAAGAGCTCTGTTTCTGCTCACAAGGTTAGTCGGCGAGCCGATGAAGCCACAGCGGGCGCTGAGAGCTCCGGCACCGGGCAGCCGCCTCTTCGCCGGCAGCGCCACCACTGATGCCGTTTGGGTTCGGAGGCCGGTGAAGCTGGGAAGGGAGGCGATGACTGCGGTGGGGGTGGTGAGCTTGGAAGCCATGGAAACAGGGGAATGAGAGCTCTTTCTCTTCCTCTGTTTTTTTTAAGGGCTGGTGGCTGGAGATCCGCCTGAAGAACTTGAGGCCACCGTGGAATCCCAGCGAAGGTATCAGGATACCTAATGCTGACGTGGCAGCTGCTGGTTGGCTTTTACCGGATTAGGGATTAGATTTGGTTTTGGGGAGAGAAGGATTTGGTTAGCTTTCAATGAGAAAATTTTCAAATATTTTCATTTTAGAAAATATTTTACCTTATCTTGATTATTATATCATATCATTTATATCAAATAATATTTAGATATTATTTTTTAAATAATAATTACATAATTTTTAAAAAAAATTATTTATATATATCATTAAATCAAAAAATTATTTTTTTAAAGGATAAATAGCATCTGGGTCCCTCTAGTTTAGTCGTATGTGCAAATAGGTATCTCGAATATTTAAATGAAGCAAACTGGTCCTCTAATTTGATAAAATATGCATATAGGTCCTTGGCCGTAATAGACGTTAGAAATTATTTTCTCTCTCCTCCCTCTCTCTCCTCCCCCATCTCTCTCTCCTCCCCGTATCTCTCTCTAACGCAGGCGGGGGCGCGCGAGGGGCGAGTGCAAGGGCAGGGCGCGCGTGAGGGCGATGGGCGGCGGGAGCGCGGCGCAGGCGCGCGGGCTGCGGGAGCGCCGCCGGGCGCAGGCGGGCGAGCGGCGCCGGCGCTGGAGTGCAGGCGCGCGGGCTGCGGGAGCGCCGGCGCTGGCGGGCGAGCGGCGCGGGCGCCTGCGCTTGGCGCGCGGGCTGCGCGGAGCTCTGGCGCAGGCGGGCGAGCGTCGCGCGCCTGCGCTCCAGCGCCCGGCAGGCGCCCGCGCCGCTCGCCGCCTGCGCCGGCGCTCCCGCAGCCCGCGCGCCAGAGCGCCTGCGCCCGCGCCGCTCGCCCGCCTGCGCCGGCGGCGGCTCCCGCAGCCCGCGCGCCTGCGCAGCGCTTCCGCCGGCGGCCCTGCGCAGCGCTTCCGCCGGCCTCACGCGCTCCCTGCCTTTTGCGCTCGCCCCTCGCGCGCCCTCGCACCAGCGCGCAACGTGCGCCCGCGGCCATCCTCCGCCAGCACCGCCCGCCTGCCCTCCGCCGTCGCAGCCCGCCTGCCTGCCAGCCTCCGCGCCCGCCTGCATTAGAGAGAGATGCGGGGAGGAGAGAGAGATGGGGGAGGAGAGAGGGATGAGAGAGAGGGAGGAGAGAGAAAATAATTTCTAACGTCTGTTACGGCGAAGGACCTATATGCATATTTCATCAAATTAGAGGACCAATTTGCTACATTTAAATATTCGAGGGACCTATTTGCACATACGACCAAACTAGAGGGACCAGATGCTATTTACCCTTTTTTAAATAACAATAATGTAATACTAAAATAATATTGAATCAAGTGCTCCAAAATTATATTAAATAATATTATTTTAATATATATATCAAATAATTTTATTTATATTTGTAATATAAATTGTTATGATAGTTACACTAAAAAAAATATGACGGAGTATGCTTGAGTATAAGTTCGAAGTCATGCTATTAAATTTCGTAAAATTTTAGTGTCCGGAAAAAAAGAATTTATTTAGTTGTCTCGTAGCTGGGTTGGATCGACTTTATCTATTATTTTTTGAAAAAATATAAAAAAATTATATGTAGTTACTAAATTCTAGCTATTTTTAATTAAATATTCTCATGCCATGAGTTGTGTGAAAAAATAATTTTTATATATTTTTTGTGTAAATATATAAAATAATTAAATTTTAATCAAGTTTATATAATTGTTTAAAGTCAATTACTTCAGAAATTCTTAGATGGAGCTATACTTGTGATTTATTTATATTAATTTATTTTTAATTCATGCAAATCATTCTACAAATAATTTTGTGAGCTTGGAATGTTTAATATATGATTAAAATATGAATGCTTTTAATATTTAGTTATTCTAGCTCTACCAGGGACACAATCACTCAGGCTCTGTTTGATTGGAGGAAAAAAAGATAATTTAAAAAAAAATTGTGAAAGTTTTTAGAAAAATGTGTATGATATGAAATAATGTGAGTTAGTTAAATTAAAAATTATGTTTGATGTGAAATAAAGTGATTATTTAATGTTGAAATTTATGTAGGATGTGATATAAAATAATTTTTAAAAATAAATTTAAGATTTTGACCATGACTAAAATAAATCTTTTTTTTAGCCAATTACCAAACAGAGCTTGAGTTTAGTGTAAGGCAATGGTGAAGCTGTTTAAATATGTTCATACTACGTTCTCGTGATCATAATGATATACAAAAAAAATATTTTAAAAAAGATTACGATCGCAATCAATAATATTTTTTAGAGAAAGAGTCAAAACATTTTATATAGGAAATCTCGTATCAAAAAAACATCGTAGTGTTTAAGGTTAGGAAAAAACTTCACTATATCAAAAAGGGTTCACAAAGCGATTATAACACTTTTAGTCGGGAAAGACAAAAGTAGAAAGGCTTCTAAATTTAGTGGAGAATACGGATATAGCTAAGTTGTGGAGAAGTTATTTTCCTACGAAACGCCTGATCATTTAATAAATTCGCTAAATTTATTTGATTTTTTGGGATTTCTATTGTGTTCTTCTAGTCTAGTAGAGAAGAAGCTTATCTAAGAAGTAGAGTAAGCCTGTCAATCAATTGGATTATGATCTGATTTAATTTGAGTTTTGATTCGATTAAATCCCAAATAGATCTTTTTTTAATCTGTTAACCTCCTCCGTTTATTGACTCGATTGACTGGGAATCACCATTGACTTGACTCATTTAAAATCTAACTTATTTATGTAATCTAGTTTATAATTTATATATGTATATGTTGTGGCTAAGGGTGTTAATATGGATCGAAGATCGAAAAATGATCGAAAATTGAATTTATTTTAGATCGAATCGAAATCGAGTCAATTTAAATGAGCCGATTAACGAGCCAAAAGTTGGCTCAGTAATAATTTCGAGCCGATTTTGAACTGAGGTAGGCTCGGCTTGATCAAGCTCGAAATCGGCTCGAATTAAAATACATTTTATATTATAGTACAAATATATAATATATGTATAATATATATATATATATATATATATATTATAAACTATGCCGATCTTGAGCTGAATCGAGTTGAGCTTACCCGGCTCGAGATCGGCTTAAAAAAAATTGAAATTTGATTCTTGAAATTGGCTCGAAGTTGATTGGAATCGACTCGAGCCGGCTCGAAGTCGAACCCAATCGAGCTCGAGTTGATTTCAAGTAAATCGAAATGTGATCAATCCGATTTCGAGCCGGTATTGACTCGGCTCGGAATCGGATCGGTAACAGCCCTAGTTGTGGCTAGTAATCCTTTTATGAGAAGATTAAATTAAAAAAGATTCTTAAATATTATATCTCCACACTATAGTGTATAATGTACTTATTTTCATAGTTTACTTTTATATATTTATATTTCGCAATATATATATATATATATTTTGCAAATGCTTTGTATTAAAATATTTACCAGACTATTGTATTTTTTTCTTATTTTATTTACAATAAATTTAATATTATTTTATATTTAATTATAAAAAATATTTTAAATAATGACTTTTATTGTAAATGAATTAAATTTAAAAATTTGAGTTTTAATCTAATCTAATTTCTAACTTGAGAGGATTTGAATCGATCATGACTCAATTTGATTTATAACTGAATCCAATATATATGTATTTGTATCGAGTTTAAATTGGCCCTACTCAAATGTAATTCATTGACCTAAATTAAATGGCCTTAAATTTAAATTATATTATTATCATAATTTTTAAGTGCTTAAATTTTTTTTTTTTTTGGTTTTTTTTTTTTGTTATGAAAATGTTATTGGCACAAGGTTTATATTTTGGAAGGATGGGGTTAGACTAGCTGTGCAATCACAGATACGATTAGATCTTGACCATCCGTTACTGAACGCATGGTGGTGATAACCGCATAGTCTATTGCTTTGAAGGTGTGGAAGGATCCAGCTCGAAAACCCTAATTCCCGGAGCCTGAAAAAGTGAAAATGTCGTGCGTGGAGCGAGAGAGGCGAGCTGCATCCCCTTCCTCTCCTCCACTTCTCTCTCTCTCTTTCAATCCCTTCATTGATCTTGGATCCATTCTGACGGCCGCGGAAGGTAATTTCTGACCGCCGATCCTCCCTTTCTACCTCCCTTATTTTGGTCTTTGTTGTATAATTATTTCTTGGTATGATCGAAAATGTATGATCTAACGGGTTTCTTGCTTTTTGTTTTCCGTTCTTGAGCGCAGGATTCGCTATTTTTGATTTGCATTAGGTTTGTTGATATAGCTGTACAGTAACGAATTTTTTGTAATTCCTTTTGGTTCGCTACTGTGAATGAACTTTTCCGCTTTATTCGCTGATGTTTTGCTAATTTCTGATTGCTCACAGGATTTCCGTATGCTCTTGGATTTCTGATTTCCAAGCTCTGTCTATCCCATGCTGCGTAACTTTTACTTATTTGGTTGCTAAGCGCAGATTGTTCTGGTAACTATGGTATTTTCTTGATAGTAATTTGGCTAATCGTCACTGCCTCTCATTTGGATCCCGTATCGTTCTTCATTTGCTGGAAGTTCATTGCTTGCTATCCTATGGTTGTTTCCTGTTTCTGCCTCCATTCATAGTTAGATATACCGCTGTTTCTGGTATAAAATTGGTTTTTAATTCTCTTTTTTTTTCATTTGACAACCTGCCTGTGTAGACCACTAGTTTTGCTGTATCTCTCAAAGTGCTTCTGTGCATTCATGAATGGGTGCTCCCAAGCAAAAATGGACAGCGGAGGAGGAATTAGCTCTTAAAGCTGGCGTTGTCAAGCATGGTCCTGGAAAATGGCGCACAATTCTAAAGGATCCAGAGTTCAGTGGTGTTTTATGTTTGCGCTCAAATGTTGATCTCAAGGTATAAAGTGAGACTTTTGTAGTTAACGGCAATATGAAGTATTTAATAATTCAAATGATAGATATTACATATATTTCCTCCTAATATATTTTCTCCTAGATGGGGATAATTCAAGAGGTGTTTCTTATTGTTTTATGAACACAACCCTAAAAAAATGTAAAGAGGGTGGATCACTAATTAGTGGATTAAATTAAGGTATTTCAAAACTAGCAAGTATCCTAGTTTGGAATCCTTGAACAAAGCAATGTCTTGAAAAAGGTTTTCCCCGTAAGGAAGTTCCTATGAGAAAATCCCAAAGAGAAGAAGCGCAAGGACAAAACCCTTTGACAAGTTCTGAGGACAACTATGAAAGAGAAGACTTGATGATAGATTGAAAGATAAGGCCTTGATGATGGTGGGTTCAAGTCATGAGAGAACGGGGAAGTGAAGCTTGAGGAGTTGCTCGAAGAATCCTTGAACGACGAGATGTCTTTGTAACCTTTTCCACAAAACAACATTCATAGATCATGAAGACTATTTAAGGAAGTGAGCTCGAGCAGAACTGCCAAGAAGTTGCTCGGAGAATCCTTGAATAACGAGATGTCTCAGTAACATTTTCCCCCAAATAACATTCATAAATTATGAAAATTATTGAAGGAAGTAAACACCACTGAGGAGTTGCTCGAAGAATCCTGGAATGATGAGATGTCCTAGTAACCTTTTCCCCCAAACAACATTTATAGATCACGAAGACTTTTTGGGGAATCCTTAAATGAGCACCCTACTCGAAGACTTGACTAGTTGCTCAAAGACACAAACAAGTTCCTAGAAGATTGTTAGACTTCTTCAACCTGATTAACTTCCATTGTCATTCTCCTGTTCAACACCTTCATTTCATTGAATCAAGGACATATTAGGATTATTTCATCTTTATTGTATATGAGTGTATAGGGAATTATGGCAAAACTGGATATGAGGGGGAAAGTCCAGCTGATGTGGGACAAATGAGTGAAAGTACAAGCTCAGAGATCAGCAAGTTTGTGTTGTAGATTTATCATAAATTAATGTAGAAATTTTAGAATTTAATTTTGTGATAAATAAGAAATTAACTAAACCCACAAAAAAATAATTTTTTTCGAAATTTTAAGTAATTAGGATTGAAGGTATTGAAAAATTACCAACTCAGATCAGGATTTAATTCAGCTTTTAATAAATAAAAAATAAGTCAACAGGATTACAAGTTATCACAATACAAACCAATAATGATTAATTGCGTTCAATAATGGCAGGTCACATAGTGGAGCAATTTCGAGCAAAATCAAGATAAGCATAGAAAATCACAATAGTTGATTAACCCAATTATATGAATTGTCAAAATTCGTACATAAATTCAAAGAATATGAACACCATATTGCAATTCCCCCAATTAACTTAGGATTTTTGGCTTGGGCGAACATTGGGTGCAGTGATTCAGTGCGCTGGTGGCCTGTTTGGGGGGGGGGGGTGGCGCATCACACGCAGACAATTGGCGTAGCAATTTCACATGGGTTTGGCGAGGAGATCGGGTAGTGCTGACATGCTCACATTCCGCAGTACGACAACTCTACAAACTTGGCGAGAGATCTAATGGAACTGATGGCCACACATCGTGGCGTAGGGACTCTGTTGATTTGGCGATGAAGTTAGTGGAGATCTGCTATTTCGAGCAATCAATAGGATCTACCTGTGTTAGTGCAGGAACGATGTGGCGATGATGTGCTTAAAAGTGTGAGTTGCGGACGACAACGAGTGAGTAATTGATGAGTGGAATGAAGTGAATGTTTAGAGGGATTGAAGTGGAATGGAATCAAACTCGGAGGGGATGAGCTTGAGTGGTGGGATTTAAGGATTCTCACCTAAGGCTTAAGCCCTTCTCTATCTAGGATTTCATTTCAATTTAGAATCAGACAATCCCAAAGGTGAAGATAATATTATTTCATTCAGTATTAACCAAAATAATAATCAAAGAGGTGTTTATGTAGACCTCCATATAATTGACACAATAAAAGAAAATACAATATAATATAATTTTTTCACATAAATGAGTAAATACTAGACATCATGCTTAAAATAACAATCACAGAGATAGAAATAACTAATACAGAATAACTGTAATAAATAAAATTATTCCAAAATGGAATCTCTCATTAGTGAAATCAGTTAGGGTGAATAAGAAGATTTCTAATCTGCTATGTTAGCAATCCTTAGTAGGTATCTTCCCAAATCTATCTTGACCATCAATCGGTCTAGATCAAAGCAGTGTGACTAGATCTCGATCATCAATGATAAACCTTATTACGTATGAATCGACAGTCGATCGTGATGTCCCCACCACCAACACTTTCTCGTTCCCTATTATTAGAGATCTTGTAAATGAATATAAGCAAGATCTTCGTATCTAAGAGAAAACTCTGTTCAAATGACATCTCTTTTGTTGCATCTTACACATTGCTTCTTGTCTCAAATATGTTGCGTGAGAGCATTTCAATTGATTTCTTTTGAGGTCACCTATGGGTCGACGAGAGCACATCTTTGCTTTGGTGGGTAAATCCTCAAAGATGTTTCAATTCATTTGGTGCAAGTTTGCATCAATGAAGAAACCACATGCTTGCTCTTTTGCTCGCGGTGGGTCCAATGCATTTGGTCTTCATCGATCATCTCCAACAGACGTACCTGATTTTGAGTCACTTTTGGAGGACGCTTTACTCGTTGCTAGACACAACTTCAAACATAGCATTTTGTTTCGCCTAAGCGGACTACTAAACTGAAGTCATCAATGGATTAACGACACCATCTATAAGGGTATATTGCAAAAATTTCCCCGAAGACTTTGGTATGAGAGACTTTCGTATATTTAGTTTGCCTTAAAAGCATGGCTTCATCGACAAGTCACCATTCAAGACTGGCTTGTACTATTTATCAATGAGCCCCTTCAACATGGAGTTTACTATCCATCTTATTGGAGGCAATGCCGCAATGGTGACCACAAAAGAGCCATTCGAGCTTGGCACCACCTCAATGATGTTTGCAAGGTGCATGCCCTCAAGTTCAATAGATATTGGAGAAGTCTTAGCATTGCTTACAAGTTGAGCCTTGGTAGACATCACTAGGTAAAGTAAATGTAGCATGGAACATGGCCTCATATGGCTTTATTTAAGCAAGGAGAGACTCAAAGGTGATGGGCGAAAGCTTAATTGATTGATTATAGACAATTCTTTATAATTCAATGAATCAAAGAGACTGCCCATGAGCTTCTACTTCCAACTTACGTGGAGATGCATTCATTCATCAACATCGAGCATTTGGAGCCTTGTGAGCCTTCCATACTAGACAGAGATCGAAGAATCACTATTGTGCATTGACACTTTGAAAATGAGATGAGAGGAGGCATGAAGAAGACACCATCCTCGAAGGCAGAAAATCAATGACCCAAAGATTGATGAAAGAGTCTATCCACGTCATTCGAAAAAGGTCATGACTCATAAACCATCTCCAACTAAGTGATTCACCAAGGATAAAGGGGTCATAAGCCATCTTCTGCTAATTGATTCACCAAGGACAAGGAAACATTGAGTTTCCACACTTGATTGGTCATTAGGAGTCTCATTTTCACGAAATGGGAGAACGCGATCACAAGAATCAAAGTAGAAAGTATCTCAGTATCTCTAACCATCAGTGTGAACGAAGAAAAATCTTGACAAAGGTTTTCCCCAATTGGAAGTTATAGGGAAAATCTTGAATCTTGAGGCATGAGGATAAATATAAAGACAAGTATTGTGGAAAGACAAGTATTGTGGAAAGACAAATATTGTGGAAAGACAAGTATTGTGGAAGAATTCTTGAGGACCAAACCTTAGTATAAAACCCGAATGCATAGGGTTGCAACGATGAGAAGTTCAAGTCACGAGAGAACGAGGAAGAAAAGACTGAGGAGCTACTCGGAGAATCCTCGAACTAGGAGTTTTTGGAGGACTCTTTCCCCAGAGAATGTTTGGAGATCTTTGAGATCGTTATAGGAATCCCCAAACGTTAACCCCTACTCGAAGACTCGATTACCTTGTTAGGGATCTAGTACACGAAGATGTGGAAACTAGAAAACCCTTACATAGGATCGAGATGTAACTTAAAGGGGGTTAAGTAGACACCCTTAGAAAATTTGAGAAATAAACAGTACTATGAAACTCGAAGAAGCATAATAATGGTAATAAGAATAAATATAAGTAAGAAGGCAAGCGAAAGCAAAAGAATCATATATATATATATATAGTAGGATACAATGATGTACATGATTCGACACCATCGGTGCGGCTCGTAAAAATTCACAATCAACTTCTATTTCTTACTAAGGCTAGTGGTGCAATTCAGATCAGTTCGGTTCGATTTCATGAGAAATCAGAACCTAACCGGCTATACTCAGTTTTATGGTTTTAGGAACTGGAACAGAACTGAGTTCATTGAATCTGAACGGGACCAAACTGAATTTTTTAGTTTGGTCTAGTTCAGGTCCGGTTTCAAGCTTAAAACATAATTTCTCTTCGTACTAATATAAAAAATATGATAACAAATAATTCAAAATAAAATAATTTTTCTTAAATAGTTAAAATTATAAATTTCAATCCTGAATCTATCACAATTCATACAAAAAAGTAAATATTAATCATTACATTAAAAGATCATAACTAATTAACCATACAATATTTAATAATCAATAATTAATTTGGTTCGAATTGGTTCCGATTTATCCAAACAATAGAACCGAGAACCAACCCGAACTAATCGGTTCTAGTAAATTTGGAATCGGATCTAATCTGAATTGAATTAGAATTGAACCGAATTGATTGATTTAATTTGGTTGTAGGCCGGATTTCGGTTCTTTGGGTTTATTTGCACACCCCTAACTGGGGTAATGAGGTAACTCCTTTTAAACCACTATAAAACACCTTTCATTTGGTTTACCTTGTTCACTTGAAGGTTCATACAAACACACACATACACACACTCTTTTCTCTTTAAAGAATAAACACGGGAGAGAAAGAGAGAAGAAGCACAAGCAAAATCATAAGACAAATATTACCTCCCTTCTTCTAGAATTGAGCTAGAATGTGAGAACAGAGATGAAGAACCGCCATTTGGAGTTGAGCACTTGGAGCATTGGACCACAATCACACCACTTAGAACAATTTTTATAACCCTTTTATCACTTACAGCTTTTTAGAATGATTTTCACAATTTTTTTTGTTTAGGGTACGGAATCCTACTAATAGAGGCCCAAAGGATGCATTAGAATAGGTAAACCTAACCCAAAAGGCAATTCCAACAGGTAGCAAAAATTCAGTTGGAACAACACTTGGTCAACCCAAGTTTGAAAAGTACCAATGTCGATGCTTGGTCGTCCAACTTGGTTGAGCATCTTTACAAACCACATCCACTCCCAGGCTCTATTATGGGTCGACAACACTACTTGGTTGACCAACAAGCTAAAATTATTCCACTCATTCTCCAATTGATCTGGTTAACTTTTAATTGATGTGGACTCGAACCCAATGATTTTGTAACTTGTCCCTAATACTCATAACTCCATCTGCCATTGTTAGACGCATTAGAGCAATCTTACAACAAGTCTACCTAAAACCCAAAATACTTAATATATACAAAAACATCTTCAACTTGCTTTTGTTGACTCATCACTATCTTGAACACTATGATGTTTTAAATATCATTGTTTGAGGTAGTAGTTGCACTCCAACTTTCTTATCTGCTTTCACTTCACTAAATCCACTAAAGCTTCAATATTGTACTGGAATATCATGGACTTTGTCACCATTTTAGCTGATATGTATAATGCATGCCTATAAAGCCAATTAGAGTCCATGCTAGTACTAAACTAACTTAAACTTGTCAATTATCAAAACAAGATTATCTTCAATATGAAGGGATGAACCAACACTTTAGACTTCTTCTATATGGTTGGTTGTGTAGTGTGTTTGCTCCACGACATCATGTTTTGGAAATCGAGGAAATAAATTCATGAACTCTCTTACCTTCATTATACATGGGAAGTGTGTGTATGGTAATAAGGATAATGTTGTCTACATAGGTACAATTCTAACAGTTGGCTTGTAACCTTCATCTTTATATAAACAAGGGAGGGCTTGTAAATAAATGCAAATAAGATTTGACAATTTGACACTAGCTTAGTAGCTAAGTGATCTACTCCCACTACTTTATAAAACTTTTGCATGTATACAAAGTCCTCCGTCTAGAACTTCTGTTCAAGGAGGAGGCCTGGGCACGATTTCAGATCAATCACCTTTCTGGAATTTACAACCATCTAGGAAAACAGTGTTAGCTCAGTGTACGTTTTAGTTACTGGATATTTACCCCTTTTCTTATCTTTTTTGTCGTAGGATAAATGGAGAAACTTGAGTGTCACTGCAAATGGATGGGGGTCCAGAGAAAAGGCAAGGTTGGCTTTGAAAAAGAGCCGCCATACTCCTAAACACGAGGAAGAGCCACTGGCTCTAATCACAGCTGATGATCAGCAGGATGAGATGGTTGATGATAGACCTGTTACTGCAGCAAGTCCAATTCTACAGCTTCCTGCTGTGAAGAAATCATCTTCAAAGTAAGTGCTTTATTGACTACTACTTTGCTATTGATCTCATTGATTTTACTGAACTTCTATTACTTTCCCTTTTTCCAATATTTTCTGTTTTTTGTTTCAAACTCGTCCATTTTCTAATTTTACACTATCTTTTGCTTTGGCCAACATTTTATTTACTTTCATTTGAAGAAGTGTGCTCCACAGGATTATATCCAGAGCTTCTGACCTGGCCCATCTGGTTTATGTACAGGATACTGTATTCATGATTATTAATCCATCTTTGTCATTATTAACTTGTTCAAAAAAAAATAGAACTATCATGTCTAATGGTTATAGGTTATATTTTAGATTTTTTGGATGGGGGGAAGGGTTTGTTGGTGGTCATGGTTGGTATACTGCTGGGTTGTGGCTCAACATTTCTTTTTTGTTGTTTTCATTGCAGAAGTTCTATGACTGCAAATTTCACATTCCATATAGCTATTTCCACTACCAGTGTGCCTAATTATTGGTTTCTATTTGTACTAAATCTACATACTATTAGATGATATCCCAGTGTGTTGTTCGTCATCTAAGGATTCCATGTAAAATAGAACTTTGTTTTTGTATCTTTAATCTGTAGTAGTCCTTTTAAAATGTTATTCTGAACTGGGAATCTTGATTACCATGGCTAAATGTTGATATGCTGATGATACTTTTCTTTAAGTACTTTCTTTTGTGTCAGTCTTCACAAAATTTTTATAATGTTGATTAGTCTTTGCTATTTGAAAAAATAATATTTTCGGATCAATTCATGACTAACATCCTGCTAGCATTATGTTGACATTTTGATTTTTCTGTTGGACCTATTTCAATACTTGTAGGATGGAAGATCTTATACTTGATGCCATAACAAACTTGGAGGAGCGTGGTGGATCCAATAAGACTTCTATTGCCACATATATAGAGGTAAGAGTTCATATTTTCTTCTTTAGCCTTCTATTTGTAAACTTGATTTTATCTTCAGTCTAATTGTATTATTTATTTTAACCTATTGTCCTTTTTCTTTAATCTCATGAATAGTTTGAGATTTTTCCTTCTGATGTATAACCGTCCTGCTGTGTAAATGGCTGAGATGTTATTTATTGTCATTTTCTCAATACCCTCTTTAATTGTCGAAATGTGCCAACTGGTCTTTCTCACCTGCTCTGTCCTTCTGTCTTTTGTGTTGTGCACTACGGGTGCAACTGGTGGAAAAGAACTGGTAAGTTTGTTCAGAGAAATGAAATGGATTTAAAGCATATAAGGAAGCTATTTGCGGTTATTTTTTATTTTTTTGTTATTGATTTTTGTGCTGACATTCATTTTTGTAGCCTTTCTTTACTGCATTGTTGTAATGTATCTTCATTATCTGTCATTTGTAAGTCATGATGTGACATCTCCATGAGAAAATATAGTTGGAATAAGAACAAGAAATTGAACTTTATAAGTCTACATTATTAAGAGTTGCTTTGGTAGTCATATTGAATTATTGGATGCTCTTTGGTGATAAACTTAGTTTATGAAATCTTCCCACAATTTACAGCTTTTTATCTAATCCTCATCTTTTTGGTATTACTCAAGAGTTTTGTCTTTCCCATTATGCGTGCCCAAACCAAGATACATACTCATCCTTTTGGATACTTCTCTTGCATTGCAACTAGTATAACCATTTATTTCCCCTTTTTTCATTTCTTTTTAAGTTGGTGGATTGTCATAACCACAGGAGATTTAATTGTTGATAAAAACAAACTATGCTCTGCACAATAAATATTAAGCTATGCATACCTTAACTTCAATGAGAACTTAGTTAAATAGGAATAATGGAATTTCTTGTTAATGAAAATTTCAAGTTTATGCACATCTCACCATTGAAAAGTAAATTTATGCCCAACACACTCCTTTTCTCCTCACCGATTTCAGCAATGTGCACGACCAATTGCATTTCCAACTTGAACGGCATCCCTCCTTCGGTGAATAGGGGCAAGGCTTGCGGTTGGCTAGTGAAAGCCGAACAAAAGGAGCTGGCAACGGGTTCACAAGGGGTTTATGGTGGCCTTTTTTTGGTGAGGTTCTAGATAGTGATGGCTAGCAATGTTTTCCCTAGTGGTGCAACATCAGTGTTTACCCGGTGAAGTCATTCGCACTTGTAGCAGTGGGAGGGAGGGAGGAGAGGAGCCACTGCAACGATAGACTAAGAGTAGGAGGGTGTGCGGAGCATAAATTTACTCGTTCAATATGTGTTGTGCAGTTCACTTTATAGATGGTCAGATTTCATTCAATCTCAGAAAGGTTAATTGCATGGATGGCCATGTCTCATTCCATCTAACTCAGTGGATGTTCAAGGACATATGTATCGTGTAATATTTATTCATTTAGGGTGCTAGAGCATAATATTTAAGTTAAATGTGGTTAATATGTAAATAAGCAATCTTGTTGTGTTCTATATGGAAATCTCCCTTTTAAGTTTTGTTGTTAGTACTTGTTGATTGGGCAGTAGGTACAAGTAATCCACCTATTGGGATTTTGTGGAATTTTCTGCAAATTTTTTTGATTTCTCTTGCTGATTTGCTTTATACTTTATATTCTAAACTGAACACTGGACATTTTGTTTCTTTCTTGTTGCTTCATTCTGAGACTATCAACTATGATTGGCATTCTTCGGCATTTGATATTTTGTGAACATCGCTGAGCTCCCTTCTTTTGCAGAAAGGTTTCTAAATGAGATTGAAGTTATGTTGTTTCAAATATCTCTTGTTTTTGCTTCTTTGAACTACTTTTTTTATATTTCTAAAATTTGTGATGTCCACATTTATGCTGCAAAACTACGGCATCTATGGGATAGTTCATGTAGTGTATTACATGCGATTTTAGATAATTTGTTTACTTTTCTTCTTCATCTTAGTAGAATGTTTTTTTTTTTTGGGTACTTTTTTTTATTTGTCCTATTTTTTGAGTAAAATTCACTACATTAACTTGGTTAAACAGGATCAATATTCTGCTCCACCAAATTTAAAGAAGATGTTATCCATCAAGCTCAAGGCTCTGACTGCCACTGGGAAATTAACTAAGGTAACAGCGCAAATGGGTCCATTTCATTGACATGGTTTCAATTTAACATGTTCCTCGTAACTTGCATACTACATTAAAAATGGTGTGCAAAAAAATATATATTAAACTTCTAATCTTATTTTTTACATGTATAAGACAAATAAATGCATTTACATACATACCCTTTAATTCTTCTTCAATTACATTTTAAATATCTTATTTTTTATTTTACACTTTAACTCCCTAAATCTTTCAAAAATAACATATTTATACCTTTTTCGAGATTTTTGAAAGATTTTTTTTGCTAATTATGATTATTTAGATGTTTATTATCAATGACATGTATATACAAAATATTATAAATACGTTTTTAGTACATGTATTTTACTCGTTTTTGTTTTTAAAAAATTTAGACAGTTAAATTGTGACATAAAAGAATAGAAGGTTTAATATATAATCGACGAAGAATTAAGCGATATATATGTACATGCTCCTAAATAATAATCACCGTAAAAACAACCTCCAATAAAAGTCCTTACTAGGATCAAGTTGGCGTTGTGCTCATCTAAATGAATAGTAGATCTACAATTGTCTTGTAATCACTATAATATATGTGCATACTTTTACTTGTATTTCAGCTATTATTTATAAATTTATGTTATATATTAAATATGATGCTGTAATTATTTTATTATGATATTATCTTTATTCTGTTACCTCTGTAGTTACGTCAACAGAAAACTCTTCATTGTTAAGAAGCTGTATCTCTGCACATGTCCTGTGTTTATTTCTCTTTACAGGCGAAACGGAAATATAGAATACCTCCAAGCTCTTATCTATTGGAGCGTAGGAGTCCAAGGCACAAGGTTTTACTTCTAGAAGGAAGGCAAAAGGAACCTTCCCGAGTTGGTCGGAACGATGTTAAAGTGCTCACAAAATCTCAGATCGATGCAGATTTAGCGCGAATGAGATCTATGACTGCAGAGGAAGCCTCTTTAGTCGCCGCTCGAGCAGTTGTTGAAGCAGAGGTCGCCATTGCAGAAGCTGAAGAGGCAGCGAGAGAGGCAGAAGCTGCAGAGGCTGATGCTGAAGCCGCTGAAGCTTTTGCCGAAGCATCATTGAAAACTCTTCATAAACGCGCTAAGTCGGTAATTTCCAAATCCTCTAAGCACTAAGTTGGGATTGAAGCTTACCGTAGACATTGTTCTCTTATATACCCAGTATCTCTCTCGCTTTACCGATGTAGGATTTACCTTAGAGGACATTATAGAAGTGAAATAGAGCAAAGCAGTTTAGATAAGCAAAATTATTTAAATCTTCGAACCGAAGTCCTACCGGTACAAATTCAAAATCAAATGTCACATCTCAAGAAAATTTTAATTTTCGGGAGCGAAGTCAAATAAATTTTGTATTCTCTCAAGTGATTGTTGCATAACTTTTCTGCAGAATTTTCAATTTTGAGATCAATCTTCTTGGGGTCCAGGCTGCTACGGCATTTTGTGCTCTCTCTTCATGCCAGGTGGTCTATATCTTCCCTTTGTTGTTCATATTCTGTATATACATTATGGTTTTTGTACAGCTGACGGCTCACCTAACCGTGTGGATCGTTGGATCTGCTCAAAATGTATTAGATTTTTTTGTCATATATATATATATATATATATATATTGAGTTTTGTTTCTCTTTAATTTAAATCGATGTTGTAAAATTTGTATCGGCTTAAGAACCAATCTATCGTCCAATTCGTGATGAGATTGGTGAAACAGTCAATGAATTGGTCGAATTGATAAATCATTATCTGTTTAATAATAATAATAAGAAGAATAAATGTTTAAAATAGTAAATTTATTCATTTTGTTGATTTATTGTTTGAGCATAAACTGCACAAGTAACTATGATGCCTTGTTTGGCGCGAGGACTAAATCAGAATCAAATCAGAATCAAAATGATACTAATTTAAAAACAACAATAATAATAATAAATAAAAAATTTTAATCATTCTACATAAATTTTAATATAAAAAAATATTATTTTGCTTCACATATTCAATAATTTTTAATAAAAAAATTAATTTTATTTTACATTCTAGATCAAAATATTTGATTCGAATATTTTGGTCTTTGATCTAGGATGTAAAGTATATATTTTTATTAAAAATTATTGAGTATGTGAAGTAAAATAATATTTTTTTATATTAGAATTTGTGTAGAATGTTTAAAATTTATTATTTATTATTATTATTATTATTATTGTTTTTTAAATTAGTATCACTTTAGTCTTGATTTGGTCTTTGTGCCAAATAGGGAGTATTTATTGCAACATTATATTTTTAGTATTTAATATATATTTTTGTGATTTATTTTGTTTTTGGTTGGAGCGTGGCTACAGGTTTTTAATAATTAAGCAATCAACTGATTGATTATAATTTAGAACATATTAAATTAATTGTTAATTTATTGAATAATTTAGTGGATTAAGATTTTAAATTTTAATTGAATAATATGTTTGTAGATTTGTCATTTTTAAATGATGTAATGAACAACAGGAGCAGCATGTGTAGGAAATGTAAATATCTAAATATGTTTCATATTTATACTTAGAGAAAATATTGCATTTTATATTGTTTAAATGGTGGGTTTGATTTGATGCAACTTTATTTAAACATCAATGTTATAGAAATATTTATTTTATTTATTAATTATTTTTATTTTACTTTTATTATTTCAAATATTATTACTTATTTCATATCTTACGTGTTAGAATGATATAAATATCATCTAATTTTAAGTAATATTTAAAAATTATTTTAAAATAAAATTTAATAAATTTCAATATTTATCTAAGTTATCATCAAATCAGGCAACATAAATCAAAAAAATCATTTATTGTTTCAATTTATTTCAATTTAAAAATATATTTAATAAAAAGATTAGTTTATTTTTATTATAAAAATTATGAGTTTTTTTTAAATATATATGTTTTAGAAAATAAAATTAGTTATATTATGTATAAAATAAAATAAAATTAATTGATATATTAAAAATAATATATGATATGAAATAATATACTATTTAATAATATTTTTTATAATATAATATCATATATTTTAATTTTTTGTCAAATATCTCTAGGGACTTTTCAAAGTAAAATATGAGTTGATTAAGGTTGATCTCCTGAGTCTGTGTCAATCCTAATTAATTATTTATTATTATTTTTAATTTAAGAATAATGGATCTTTTAGTTAAAAAATATTTTTTTTTTTTAAAAAGATTTTAAAAATAATTTATGTGATCTTGATTCCAGCAGTGCCCCTGTTGTCCCCCAGAATCCCCAGTCACGTGCTCAGAGCTGGCATTTCTTTTTCTTTTTTATAATTGTGATTTAGACATTACATTAATTAAAGGTGAAAGTGCACAAAAAATACTTTATTTGGAGACATAATTTATTAAAAAAATGCTACAAAAAAAACTTGCTTAGGATTTAAATCAATAGTATTATCAATTATTCAACTACTTTAAATTATATATACATTTTTAAAATTCTTAAAAATACGAGAGATCACAATTCACATGAAAAAAATATTAGCAATCATCACATAAAGTGAAAAAAAAATAATCCTGATAGTTGTCAGTACACTCTTTAGTATTATATTTATTAATAAAATAATAATACCAAAATTATAATCATAGTATTTCTCTTGTACACCTCTGCTATCAAGCGGATTGCATCGCTAATTTTTATTGTTGACTCGTCATTTTCATTCTAGCACCACTGACTCATAGCTTTTCCCTTCCGTCGCCACGATAAATGCTACAGGAGTAAGGTGAAAGACTGGAGGATGGTAAAGAATAATGAGAGAAAAAGAAAAAGTTGATTGAAAAATAAGATATTAATTCAAATTAATAATATAAATGACATAAAGATATTGGTATTAAAACAATTAAATTATAGGGCCTATCCTTTTGTTTTAATTTTTTGAATTTATTTTTTATTAAGGTTGACATAGTAACCTTGCAATAATTGACTCTTATTATTATTATCTATAAATGATACATATATAATCTTTAAAAAGATATAATACATATATAATTATTCTTATATGTATATATTTATAGTTTATTTGATGAATATAATGTCTATCATAATATTAAATTAAATAAATATTTTTTTTTAAATATGAAAAGACCATATTCTAACACGAACTTAATGAATGATTGTAATGATTGCATATCTATTAAATATTAACCCATTTTCAGCATAGTAATACTTAGTTAGTTGCAATTTATTTACATTACAATAAAAAAAAATTATCGACGATTGTGAAAAAGTTTAAAAAACTACTTTAAAAAATTAATTTAATATTAAATGAGTTTGAATACATTAAAACTAGATAATGTACATATAAATTATTATAAACACACTTATTTAAAATTTGATAAATAATATTCTATTAAATAGAAGTCAATATTTTTTTAAAAAAAAAATAAAAGGTCAATATGTAACCTATTGATAAACACATTTGGAGGTTATGAGCTCCATTAATATTATCTCAAAGAATAATGATGAAGTTTTTAATCATAATATATGTTCATTTTAATAGCTTATTATTGATAAATTAATTATATATTTGATCATAAAAATAATTAATATTTAAATTTAGATTCATAAAAATTTTTATTTCAAATCGAGCTAAGTTAAACCGACTCATTCTCATATGTGCTATTCTAAATTAGATATGTAATTTATGAAAATTTAATTTATTATGACCTAAATTTGAATAATAAATTTGAGCAATCAGCTTGAAATCAGTCATTCATAGGTAATCCCTTATTTCTTTTTTGGGATAATTACCTACATGCCACACAATTTAATTTTATTTATGTCTTACTCATCCATTCTTAGTTAATTATGCTATGCATATTCAAAACATTACAAAATCTTACATACACATATTTGATTTAAAACTTAATCAAAATCTATTTGAAAAAAAATATTCTGTTAGTGAATAATTAAAATTATATTTTTACTCTTAATGGTATATATTTTTCTATTTCTCAATACTACACTAAAGCACTGATTTGTCTTAAAATCAATTCACGTCGGGGATGTCTCCTTCCTTTGCCGCCACCTAAACATTAAGATTTTAGGATTTTCACTCAAAATATATTTAAATATCCTTAAAATAATATGATGAATGACTTAGATTTTCTGTAATCTAAGTATAGTTAGGTTATTGAAAAATTATGATTACTGATTATAATAAAAATAAATTAAAATATATGTATGTAAGATTTTATAATATTTTAAATATATATAGTGTAATTAACTAAGAATGAATGAATAAGATATAAATAAAATAAAATTATGTAGCAGGTAATTATTATTATTTTATTTTAGAAGAAAAGATAATAATAAAAGAAGAAATGAGAAAAAAAAACCATAGAATTTATATAAAATAACAACTTTCATCTTTATAGCACCAGTTCTTCACGCTAGAGCAGGGCACACACTCTCTCTCTACTCTGTCGTAAGCGCTTTTCCACGGGGAGTCCCTGAAGGGAAAAGCTAGGGTTTCGGCTGATTCGCGTGGGATCCGCAATGCTTTATCTATGGCTTTGAATTCATTGTCGGCAGGGAGTTGGACTGCTATTTCAACGGCGCTGACGATCGGGGACTCTCCGTCAGGCTTGAGGGAAAGCACTCGGTCTGTGATCGGAAGTCCGTCGAGTGCTGAGAAGAAAAAAAAAGGAAGTCCTGCAAGTCCTCGTATCATTTCAGATTCCCGCTGGTATATAATGCGCTTTTTGTCGCATTAGATATGGGGCTGAGGTAGCTGTGAGATTGGGGAGCTCTTTTGTCTGTTGGCTGGTTGGTTTGATGGTTGATCAGATTTGCCTCGTTTTTCCGTATTTTATGCCGAGACTTGATATGTTTCTTTAGCAAGCTTAGAGTTTGGAAACTGGGATTTAACCCAATGTGAAACTCTTTCTGGCTTCTTTCCTCGATCGTTTTGGGTTCTGTTGAGTTGATTTCATGAGCATTCATGGAAGACATAGGGCTGTTCAGGCAAGGGTGGAACTGGATCCATTCTCAGAAGCTGCCATTTGCGGAAACCCAAGTTGCATTGAGCTGCATCAGGGACTGGCTCATTTTTCTGATCGATCGGCATGGGCCATTGGTTGTCAGATGGTGTGTGGATTTTGGGAAGTTGATTTTGAGGCTGCTTTTGCTGTGGAGAGATTGCCTTGTTAGGAGTTTTCGGTCCCTGATCAGTCTTGGTGCAACAGCACTTTTTCTGATAATTTGGAGTTTCTTTCTTAGCTTGACTTCCACAGCTTGCTTAGTTTATGTGCTTGTAAGCATGGTTAGTTCTCTGTTTCAATAATACGATGCAGTTTTAAGCCATGGATTTGTGTACTATTAGGAGATAGAGTAAGCTTGATCTCTGTATTTGTATTTATGTTTCTCAATCTTATGTTTGATGGATGAAATTCTGATTTTCAGTTAATTTTTTTTTGGGCTGCTTCATAATTGACGACTTGTTGTTACATGTGCTGCAATTATGCAGCAAAGAATCCAAGTGTGTTGTACGTGCTTAAACTCTGCTTTATCTTATAATCCGGCTGAGCTGTTCTGATAAATGCTTAAAAGTTGGCCTTTTATGCTTTTCAGCAACACCAAATCCTGAGCCAACTAACACGGGATCAGCGTTTTGTTGTTGTTAGCAAAAGCTTAATCCCTTTTAATTCTCAAAAAAGAAAAAAAGCTTAATCCATTTTCCATTTAAATTGTATTAGTTTGCAAAATCATAACAGCCATTTCAAGTGAATTAGGTGGAAACAGTACCATGAGATTATTTTTGGCCTTTAATCAGGTGATTATAACTTATTTTAAGCGTGTAATGATAAAATTGTTAGCTCAGTTATGATTTGTTCTTTCCATAATTAAACATGCTGAGTATTTACAACTTATTGACCCATTCACAAGTCACTTTATTGTTCAAACAGTGATAGCTAGAACCACTATGTGATCCTTTGATTATTTACATTTTTTTGTTTGATTTTTCTCTCTTCTTCTTTCACATTTTGTCTTCATCAGTTTTGTTGTCTTTCCTTGTTGCTGATGATATTTAAATTGTCTCCATGTTGTTCCTTCTTGTATTGTTTATGCTTGCTTCAAGAAGAAGTTTAGGCGGCATCAAAGTTAATTCAGCTTGCTAATGCTGCTTGCAGTTTTAAGTGCCTTATACTTTTAATATCTTTGCGGAATGGATGTGTCATTTCAGGGAGCTGCAGGAGTGGCTATCTTCTTCCTGGGATACACCTCTGGTCTTCTAATTATTGTCTTCTTTGGAATTCTGGTCATTTGGAAATTTAGCAACTTTTGGACAACAGGAATGCTATTCATAGTTGGAGGTGTAATACTTGTTTCTTATTAGGTTTAATGAATGTTCCCTTATTAAATTTACTTGTCTGATTAGCATTAATAAAAGTTTTTTGTTATATTATCTACTACATTCTCCTGTGCAGGTTATATGGTCTCTCGAAGTTATGCACGGGTCATCGTAATTGTGTTAGCTGCATATGCTTTGTACTGTGTCCATGCGCGTGCTGGATGGAGTGGGATCTTCCTAGCCTTAAATCTCTCTTTTCTGTCAAATGATCTTCTGCATAAGTTGATTCAAGGATATGATTGTGCCAGTGAAGGAAGTGCTTCTGAGGAACAGAATGCATCAGAGCCAGTTGTAGACGATTCTTCAAGTCACTTTGGATTTTTCGCTCAAACAACAAATGGTGATAATGTAGCTTCAAGTAAACCTTATGTCAAAGTTTCTGGTACTGGGGTCATTTCGGATGATAAATTCAATGTTTATTCTGGCAAAATTGCCAAAATAGATTCAGCTTCGATAGATGAAATAAAGAGGATAATAAATTGCTTAGATCATTATGAAGCCATGGGATTTATTCGAACAGAAAGCATTGATGCTGCTACATTGAAAAAGGAATACTACAAAAAGGTGCATCTTCAATTTCATTTGATCATTACTAAAATTTATTTCACTTAAACTACTCGATGTGCAAGTATCTTTAAATTGCCTTTTACTGTTTTTTTATATATGTAGGCTGTGCTTGTGCATCCTGATAAAAATATGGGTAATCCTTTGGCAAGTGAATCGTTCAAAAAGCTTCAATGTGCTTATGAGGCAAGCTACTTTTAGCTATGCTCGATTTTGAGTTGATACTCTTATACTCTAATACCCTCTCTGTTGCTTGAATAATGAGATGATGATTGGAGTTGGTTCTAAAGTAGACTGTTCTGCACATGATATTCTTCAGACTCTTTCAGATTTGACAAAGAAGAAAAGTTATGATGAACAACTAAGGAAGGAGAAGTTTGGAAGGGTGGCTCAAAGAACTTGCAGTGCCTCTAGACAGGTATAGTGGTTATTTTAATTCATCTTAACTCAAGGATAACTTGTAATTCGTGTAGTTTTTTCCTAAATTTCTGCTATGATTTTATCCATGATGGGCCTTTTAACTTTTTTATTACTTCTTTTGCTCAGGTATATTTTGTTTCCTATGTGAACTAGTTATATATACTCAAATGAGCTATTCTGAAAATCAAGGCCTTGATGCTTGTAGTTTGCCTTTATTTTTAACTACTACAACTTTTAATTGTATTTGTTTGTCTTTGAGGGAAGAATATTTGGATTAGGACTTGGCCCATCTTCTGTACGGGATGAAACCATCCTTGGAATGACTTGGGCGTTGGGCACACATTAGTTGAAAGTTTTTATGTGCTTGTGTTGATGCATTTTTCTATGTGAATTTTGGTGCATTTGCAGCATTCATAGTTTAGGTGCAAAAAACTAGCATTTGTCTTGAAGTTTATTATTTATTCCTGTTATTTCTTATTCAGTGTTTTCTTGAATGAATAAAAAAGTGTGCCAGCTCTCTGATTCCAGTATTTTCCTATTCATTACTTTGGGGAAAATATGTTTCAGGATGAAATGGATTTTCATTACGAAGAGTCTAGGCGCATAGACTGCACAAAATGCAGAAAGTCACATCTCTGGATCTGCGTTAACAGAAGTAAAGGCAATGCGAGGTGGTGTCAGGTGTGGCTAGTCTAATTTCTAACCATGCATGCTAAACATCATTTTTCTGCATGAATTCTTGTTCGAATTGACATGCATTAGTTGATAAATATGTGTTTCAGGACTGTTTGCTGTATCATCAAGCCAAAGATGGTGATGGTTGGGTGGAATATAGGTCGACATCAGTGAATACAACATCCCACAAGGTGTTTCCATATTAAAAGCTCATGAAAAAAAAACTTCTTTTGACTTTGCTAGATTGTGTTATCATGTCAAGAATGAACGATGTTACCTTTGTTTATACTGTCTTCATGTAAATATAGATGTCCTGTATGATAAGAATGCCTTATCTAGTTCGTGGATATCAAATTAGGTCAGACTCCTCATTGCATCTAGAACTCATGTTCAAACAGTTTAGATGGCTATCAGATGAGTTCACCTTGTTATCATAAAAAACTGAAGCAAATTAATAGCTATTTTGTTTTCGAGATGGATCCTTGCATCTAAACTGTCTAAACTTGTTCCCTATTTACTTAGTGATAGGGGCATCTGGACGATTGAGGTTTGGTGCAGTACAAACATCTATGGATCCTGTTATGATCAAATTTATCAGAGACTCGCTAAAGCCTCTTCTGCGCTTCCTATTTGATTTGACTGAGTCGTATTTAGCCAGTTAAGTTAGTTAAGTTTGTTAAGTCTGTTAGTTGGGTTGAGTCTGTTTAGCTGACTAGTTGAGCCTGTATGACTAAATCATTAGTTTAAATTTAAGAGTTATCAGTTAGGTAAATTTGCTAAAATTTAAAAATTTTACTTTAAAATTAGATTTTATCTAATTTTAAAGTGAATTTATTTTAATTTTTAAATTAGTTTTTGTTTAGTCTCACTTTGTCAATTTAGAGTTATGGTGTTGGAGATTTTCCTATTTATAGGTTTGAAGTTTGTACATATTTTGGATGTTTTGTGAATAAAATTAATAAGTTATTTGATTCATGGAATTAGATCGATTTTAAATTCTAGAAGGAAAGGGTTAACGTCTAGAGTGAAAATCTCCTAAATACCTAAACTCTTAATTTTATTCTTCCTTTTTATTCCACATTCTAAACCCTACTCATTGTTCTACCGCATCAACTTTGATATTAGAGTGCTTCGTCCTACATCAACTTTGGTATTAGAGCCCAATTCCATGTTTTTAATTTTTGCATCATTGTTACTTCCCATTTCGTGCAAGAAATAGCCCTGCACGAGCAATTTTAGTCTTGCATCACCTCAAGCAAACTAGCCCGCTTGAGTGAGCCACCTTGTAGGGTGCCTAACCACGCCCAAGCGTGTGATTGTTTGGCATGTTTGAGTGCAATCCTCCACTGCATGTGCAGTCGACACATGGTCCCCATGTCACCTCGCTACGCACCCTGCTTCTCTTGCTATCCATGTGAGTGCAATCCTCCCAGCATCCTCGTCACCTCGCTAATAGCCCTATTATCATCTGTTTGTGTGTGACTCCTACCTCGCCACCTTGGTCACAGTTGACACCACATCTGCACCACCTTTGCGCACACAACTCCATGTCGGCTCCTTGTAACTCCGCGCCATCGCCTCCTTGTGTCTTCACGCTATTGCTTACTACGACTCCTGACTTGTGCATCCAGCTGTCCTTGCAACAAGCCCCCCATGTTATAGGGTCTTGCAAGGCCTAACACTAGAATGGCATGTTTTGTCTATTCTTTGTGTTCAGGTGACTCGAATCGAGGAATTACAAATAATTTCAAGCCAAGGCATCAATTTAAGATTTCATGGCGTTCTGGAGATACAGATAGATTGGAACCCATGGAGTTACACATTAGTAAAATTGGCCCATACTCGATGGAGTCAAGTTATTGCCATTTGGGGAGAATTGATAGGGGCATCTAGATGAATGAGGTTTGGTGTGGACATCTATGGAGTTTGTCATGATCGGGTTTATCAGAGACTCACTAGAGTCACTTTTGTACTCCCTATTTGATTTGACTGAGTCATATTTAGTCAGTTGACTTTGTCAGTTGGATTGAATCAGTTTAGTTATGACTAGTCAACTTTATTTTACTAAGTCATTAGTTTAAATTTGGGGGTTATTTATTAGGTGAATGTGTTGTAATTGAGGAATGTTATTTTAAATTATATTTTATCTAATTTTAAAATAAATTATTTTAATTTTTAAATTAGTTTTTATTTAGTTCGTCTTTGCCAAATTAAAATTGTGATGTTGAGAATTTTCCTATTTATAGGTTTGGAGTCTGTGCATATTTTGGATGTTTTATAAATAAATTAATTTACCTTTGTGGTTCATGGAATTTGAATTGTGATTCATGGAAGTGGATTGATTTAAGTTTTAAAAAGAAAGAGTTAAAGCCTAGGCCAAAAACTTCTAAACCCCTAATTTTATTTTTCCTCTTTTTTCCATATTTCAAATCTTGGCCATTGTTGTCTAGCATCAGCTTCAATAGAGTGCTTTGTCCTGCATCACTTAGTTGTTGCAAAATTATTGTATTTGTATGTCATTACAATTGTAGAATCTTTTATTGTCCACAAACTAGCAAAATTAGATTCCAAAAACATTTTAGTGAACAATAACCATTTAGGTGGTAAAATGCAATTAATTTAATATTTTATGATGAATTGTTTTGTAATTTAACATATTGCTTGTTGTAATATGTCATTTTTTCTTTTTTTATGATCAATTGGTAGGGCAACTCATTCATTTTAGCCTTAAAATCCATAAACTAAATTTTATTCATCCTCTTTCTTTCACATTCTAAACCTTAGCCGCCACTGTCCAGCATCAACTTCGGTATCAGAGCACTTCGTCCCGCATCACTTAGCCATTGCAAAATTGTTTTATTTGTGTGACATTGCGATTGTAGAATCTTCTGCTTTCCACAAACTAGAAAAAATTAGATGCCAAAAACATTTAGCCAAACTGTAAAAGCCATAAGCTGTTAAACTGCAATTAATTCAGCATGAACTTTCTTTTAATTTAACAGATTGCTTCTTGTAGTATGTCATTTTTTCTTTTTTGATATGATGCGAAAAAGCCAATACCCCAAAGTTTATTTTTCATGAATCTGAAAGGGTAAATGAACATCAAATTTTTTCCTGTGCAAGTCAGAGTAACTCAATCTTATTTGATAACAACAACAACAACAACAACCAAGCCTTAATCCCACTAGGTGGGGTCGGCTACATGAATCCTTTGTTTCCATTGCGCTCTATCAGTTACCAAATTCTTATCTAAGTTTAAGTAACTAAGATCACTCCTTATAGTTTCTTGCCATGTCTTCTTTGGTCTCCCTCTTCCTCTTTGTACATGGGCAAAATCCAGTAACTCAATTTTTCTAACTGGAGCTTCAATTGGCCTGCGATTTGACTTGTCCTTGTGCTTCACATGAGTCTGAAGAATACTTTGTTTTATAGGTGGAAATTCCTCGAGCATTCGTCTGTGCTGAGAGCAAGATATTTGATGTGTCTGAATGGGCTATTTGCCAGGTTTCCATCTTACATTAAGAAACGCCTCTCATTTTTTTCTTCTTTTGTTTATTCCACCATCAAAGTTCAGCCACTTTTATACCCTCTCATGTTTTTCTCATAGAAACTAATGGTTTTCCCCTTAATCATTAATGCATGCAGGGTGTGACTTGCAAACCCAATACGCATAAGCCAACATTCCACGTAAACATGGTGGGATTGGAGAAGATGGAACAAAGGTCTGATTCCTCGCGATATCCATGGGGCTTGGATGCTGAGATGGTACAAGAAGACGATGAATTCGAGCTATGGCTGCAGCAAGCTCTGGCTTCCGGCCTCTTCTCTGATAGTCCGAAGCGCAGAAAAAGCTGGAGCCCATTCAAAATCCCTCAGAAAGGAATCAGGCCATGGCGGAAATCACCATAATCATGATAGTGCGACAACGAAACTTTGCTTGACGGTAACATTCTTTAAGAAAACCTTAATTGCAATAATTCGCCTTTTCGATATGCCATAGGTTACATCGAAGAATAGCAAACACATCATTGGCGTTGCATGTTATTGGAAAAAATCAGATGAAAGTTTTCAGGCTTGACCTTAAAGAAGGAGGAAAGTAAGTTCACCAAACTTCTGAAGAAAATAATTAGACAAATAGTGTGACAAAGAAAACTCAAGCATGTAAATATGTGTGGTAATGAAAGACTTCTCAGATCTTGTATTCAGGCTAGCAAATTTGAGTTCAGATCTTGTATTCAGGTTAGTTGAGTTCATGTAAAGGAACTCATGCCAACTCATTTTTTACCTGCTATCCTCTTTCCTTTGACTTAGTGGCATTGACTTTAACCTCAAGATGTTGACTAGGTGAGATCAGTGTATAATGTGAAATAAAATTAATTGTTCTGAGATTTGTCTAGTATTGTAATATAATTGGTCATTATCTTGCTTAACATAAAATCATACATGTGTATTATGAAATATAATTAAATTTTAATCTTGAAACTTACGTAGAATGTGATGTGTGTAAGATTAAAATTAATATGATTAATTTTAGCATGACAAACGGATTATGATATTGGTTCTTGATTGCCGTTGTATAATTGTAGTATTTATACTGATTACGAAACTCCAACTTGTTCTTTCAAAAGTTCTAATAAGTAGGTTAGCAACTATGAATTAGAGTCGATAAAATAATATCGGCTTAAAAGTAGCTTAGAATCCTTGTTTTTTTTTTATTTCTATCATATAATTAAATCTCGATATGTTTTTGCCTTATTTTAGTTTTTCTTACTTATCTATCATTGTTGATTTGCACATAGATGATGTGGCATTTAGTCGTTCGATTTTGAGTAATGTTTAGATTCTAATTCGCGAAAAAAGACTTAAGTGAAGTATTTATCTTAATATTAGAGACCCAATTGAAAATATTTTTGCGACTCAAGATCCAAAATAATACATTTTAAAATTACGGACTCATGCAATGTTATTTTCTTTTCTCCGAACGTTTGAACATTCGTACGTCCAATGGGAGCCTGCCATGTATGCACTGGGCTCCACTCAATGCTTATGTGGCGGGAAGCCATTGGATGTTTGAATGTAAGAACAGCTCCCTATCCTGGCCTTCCCCTCCTTCCTTTGAAAAAGTTTCTTTAGTTGTGGGCCCAAGTAATCTTTCTCTTTTTTCCAAGCCCCAATTTCATGTGCATTTTCCCATAGCTTTTGGTGTGAATTTGCTTCCTAAAATTATTTGTCTTCATATTTGGTCCCATTCTTAGGTTACTCACTTGATGGCATCTAGAAGAACCTATCAAACACATTATTTTCTTAATATTATGTTATATTATTTAAATAATAATAATTATTTAATTTAATAATATTTATAAATAATTTTTTATAAAATCATAGAATTATTAATTAAAATAAAACAACGAACCAAATGCCCCTAATAAGTTCTTTTTTTTCTATTTGGTTTATGTTTTCAAATTGAATGTATCATAATAGAGCAAATTATTGATAGATCTCTACTATTTACTCATAATTATATTATGATTTATTTTTTTGAAAATATTTTATTAGATCTCTAATATTCTTTAAATATTTCATTTAAATTATTATAATTTAAAATAGGGACCTAAAAATAAAAAAAAATATTTAAGGATTAAATATGTCCTTGCAATTTTAAGATTTTAAAAAATGTTAACTAAAGTGTATTTATCAACATACTATAGGGACCTATCAGTAATTTGTTTGTTGTTATAATATTATAAATGCATATTTATTTGTAAATCAGTTTAATGTTTGTCCTTCCTAACATAGATACACACATAAAATTTTGTAAATATATATTAGAAAAGACAAAATATACATGCTTTTTTATATATTTCGAACAAGTTTGCTTTTAATTACACAATAATTTAGCCAATTTTGAATAATGTAAGATTTCAATGTTTGTCAAGTAAATTTTAAGTTTCAAACATAATTACAAAGACTAATTATGGGTAATTAATTAAATATCATATTGGACCTATTCTTTTGTAAAAAACAATTTTAATAATTTTAGAATTAAACCAAGATAATAATATTTTTATTAAAAATTTCAAGTGATATGAAATAAAATTAAGGGCAAATTACACTCAGGTCCCAGAGTTTAATACTTAATAACTCGTAGGTCCACGTTTTTAAAATTATAATATTGGGGTCCCTGCGTTTTAATAAATTATCAAATGAGTATTTTTTTATTTTTTATTATTAAATTTTTTTAAAATTACTGTTTTTCTCCTGCCCCCTCTCTCTCTCTCTCCTCCCGAGCGCATGTGCCGGATCGAGAGGAGAGAGAGAAGGGCAACGGTAAAATGATAATTTTAAAAATTTTGATAATAAAAAATAAAAAAGACTATTTTGATATTTTATTAAAACTCAGGGACCTCGATGTTATAATTTTAAAAACGCAGACCCGCGTGATATTAAGCGTTAAACTCAGAAACCTGGGTTTATAAATTTACCTTAAAATTAATTATTACATTGAAATATGTGAGATCTAATATAACTATATATTAATTACTATTTTAATATACATATATAATGTGAAATAAATTAATTTTTAATATTAAATTTTATTTATATTGTGACATTTCTAATTAAAAATAACCAAGTGAAACTCGAACTCGAAATGAGTTCAGTTTGTTCAACTTGGCTTATCGCTAGCCAAGAAAGGAATAAAATGAGACAATTTGAATTCTATCAGTCTTAATGTGCATCAGTTCATCATCTGATTTGATTTGATATCAAAATTAAATTATGTGGTAGACAATATCAGTTAAGTGTAACGATAACGAACCAATCCACTTACATGATATTAATAATTGTTTTATAATTATAATTAATTGATAGATTGAAATAATTTATCAATGCGAATATTTTAAACTATTAATGAAATAATTTAATTTTTTTAATAATGATGTATTATTAGTGTTAACACGTGGTTCCAGTGCTGCATCACAGTCGTACACGTGGCTTCCAGGTGGCATTCTCGTAGATCTCAAACCTCGGTTAAACCTAGGATCACCCCTAGCAACGACGATGTTTCTCGGCTGCATCTATAGCAGTCGGCGTGGTTTGACCGCGCCGTTTCCAGTATAGAACACTTTTTTTAGACATACAAATCAAAGCTCACGTGCTACAGTCCTCACAAATCCCTAGAAGCAATGCCGAAATCAAAAAGTCTAGTTCTCCTTTTGCTGCTTCTAGCTCCCCCAATGGCCGATAGCAGCATGGGTTCAGCGTTTGTTTATTCCTCTCTCTTCCAAAAAATTCGGACAGAACTGCACTGTCTGCCGCCTATAAATACCCATGAACAGGCTTCGGAAGGCAGAGGATGGTTGGAAGAGCAAAATCTTTCTTCTATCATCTTTATAACAAGAGCTTGAGATAAAAGGAATCTCTCTCTCCCTCTCTCTCTTTCTCACTCTCTGTATTGGTCTGTTCGACCACCCTCTCCTTTTTTATAATGAAATAATCTCTCGCTAATCACCCAGTAGACGTAGGGGATTTCTTTCCTGAACCACCTTAAACACCTGTGTGCTATTTTGGATGCATATTATTCTCATCTAAGTTTCAGTCAACAGGTTTAACTCACTATGTGCCATCGTCTCTCAGGACTTTTCATTTTTCTCTTTTCTGGGACCCCATGTTTCCCACGTCAACAATTAGTTTGGCAATTGGTTCGACTAATTCAATTATGAATAAAATGATATACTAATTTTTAATCTAATCCAAGTATACAATTTTAATGTAGATCAATAATAAATTTAGTAAAGAAGAAATTTATTTAAATATTAGGGTATTATATGTTTAAATTTATATCACTATAATAATTTTTAAGAGGCTGTGGTGTTCAAATTAAAAAAAAATAATCATAATGTGCGAAGAATAAGATAAAGATAAACCATTTTATTTTTATTTAATTTAAGATTAAATTATTTTCACGTTCTCTATAATTAAATTGATGTCCATCTGTCTTCATTAATATTGCAATCAAAATCACATGTCATGCAATAAATGCTCTGATGATCACATGTGATCAAAGTTCAAGATGTGACAAAAATATTTTTTTTCCAGTAAACATTTTTTATACTAAATTTTTATTAAAATTCAATATAAAAAAAGAGTTTTTACATGCAGGACATAAAACTTACACGAAATTACACATTTCACCATCAATTCATAAATATTACCACTATCACACCATATTCATTTAAATTTTACGCATTTCACATATTTCACACCATATTCTCTGACGGTGAACTTCACATTTCTAAATTGGCCTTGATCTTATATTAATTAAATAATATAAATAAATTTATTTATATAAATAATAATTTAAATATTTATGAATTTATGTATTTTAATTTATTTATCTTATTTTAAATTTTTAATTAGGGTGTCGAATTTAAATTCACATGACTATAATTTTTAATTGAAGTAAGAAAATTGACGTATTTACAGTAAAAAATAAAAATATATATTAGAATTTAAATATTAATATTATAAAGTATATAAAATATGTGAAATATGTGAAATATGTGAAATGCGTAAAATTTAAATAAATAAAGTGTGATAGTGGTAATATTTATGAATTGATGGTGAAATATGTAATTTCGTGTAAATTTTATATCCTGTATGTAAAAATTCCTAAAAAAGAATATTAAAATCAACTTATAGCAAGATAATTTTTCCAAGTAACAATAAATATGCAGCATGCAGATATATAAATCCTATAAATAAAATAAAATTATATTTTTTATAATTATATATAAGTAATAATTTTATATATTTATACAAAATAAAAATAATTATACATAGCAAAAACAAATTAACAATTGTAAAAAGTGTTATACATATGTTACAATAATTTTTTCTTATAAGATGCTATTATGCTTATAAATATAAAAAAAATATTTTATACTTAATATGCACAACATTTTTTGCAATTAATTTAACTGTACTTTGATAAGATAAAAAAATTAAAGAAAAAATATATTAGAAAAATAAAAGCATAAATATAACATGATTCATATAAAAAATTAATTTAATATATCACATGGAATATGCATGGTATGTATAATACTTAGGGGTTTTTACATACAAGACATGAAATTTATACGAAATTACGCATTTCACCATCAATTCATAATATTACCACTATCACACCATATTCATTTAAATTTTACGCATTTCATATATTTCACACTATATTCTTTGATGGTGAACTTCACATTTCTAAATTGGCCTTGATCTTAATTGTATTATTAATATATTAATTAAATACTATAAATAAATTAATTTATATAAATAATAATTTAAATATTTATGAATTTATTTATCATATTTAAAATTTCCAATTAGGGTGTCGAATTTAAATCCACATGACTATAATTTTTAATTGAAGTAAGAAAATTGATGTGTTTAGAGTAAAAAATAAAAAAATATATTAGAATTTAAATATTAATAAATTTATGCATTATAATTTACATATAATATTATAAAGTATATGAAATATGTGAAAGATGTGAAATGCGTAATTTCGTGTAAATTTCATGTCCTGTATGTAAAAACTCCTAATACTTATAAGTTTGATCTAATTTGAAAATCATATTAAAATTAAATAAATTAATTTGTAAGTAAATAATAATAAAAATTTTAAATTTTGGACTCGTACTAATCCAAAAGAAAGTTTTTTTCTAATTAAAAATTATAATTATTGAAAATGTTAGACTTTTAGTCAAATGATTTTGATTAATTAAAATAAAAATTTTGAATGAATTTAAGGTAGAATACAAACCCAACAATCACTTTCTGCTGATTCCAAACTGCATTCTGGGCATAATTAGGACTCGTTCCATCTAACATTTGGGTCAAAATTGAATCATTCTTGAGTTATGAAAAACTCAATAAAATAAAAAATAATAAATAAATATCTTATTATATTGTTAAATTATATCATAAGCATATTCATATATATATATATGTATATATTTATTTATTTATTTTTTATATCAGTCAATTGAAGAAAAAATTAATTAATTTAAGATATTATGGGTGCTCAGGCTATTGACTCATCGGGTCATTTAAGATATTAGGGTAATAAGCAGTTGAATTACCGAAATTACCCCCCGAGAATCACGGCCTACGGTGGCAATTTCGTAAATGGTTCCACCTGGGACGGCGGCGAAGACAAAAATCTCTCCCGCTCGGGACAAGGTGCCTTTTTTGGCCTTTCTACCTTGCAGCGACTGTTCTCTCGCTCTCTCTATCTCTCTCTTCCTTCTCACGTCTCTCTCTCTCTCTCTCTCGAGTCTCGTCCACCCAAAGCCCTCATCTGTTAAACCCTAATCTCTGACACGGCAGAGGGGGAGAAAAGGAGAAAGCTTGGGGGAGAAAAGCCTGCCGGCGGCGCTTCGTAGAAAGGAAGGATTAGTGGGATTTTTCTGGGTGGGGGATTCTGGAAGGTTTTGGCGGGAATTTCGAACGAGTTTGCCCGCGCTCCGCAGCCCCCTGCTCTTCCAATGGAGCAGAACGAGCCCGTGAGTTGTTTCTTCTCCCATTTTCGCCGATTTCCGTTTTCGGTGCGGGGTGAAGTGATGGGAAGTTTGAGATTTCGGTCTTTGGGTTTTTATGTTTGAGTTGGATGAATCGCTGGTGAAGATCCGTATATCTGAGGGTAAGGCTGGTGGGATTGGGTTTGGGTCTGGTAGGCGATTAGGTCTGTTATGCCAAAAATCGGGTGGCAGGAGCTTTTAGGCATGCGATGATATCAAGAAGTTGGTGACCCTAGCTCAAATGGCCTGCATAGAACAGTGAAAGGGATGTAGCTGGAAGCAATAAAACCAATACGATGAGAGTTCGAACAACCTTAGTGAAGATTGGGAGCGAGGCACCTCATCTAGAAACTCGGTTATTCGGTCAAGGAGGTCAGATCTCATAACCCGAAAGTTCAATCAAATCTTAATAAAAGTTTAAACTGTGCCAATATCGATCCAGATCACCTGGGGGATTTCCGTCAGATACTTGTGAGAACTGTCAGAAGCCATAACGAGCCTCAAGGCTTGAAATAGAGATCGAATGGTTCACAAGAATTCAAAAAAGCCTTCACTGCTACCTTTGGGTTTCGCTTCTACTTGAAAGTGAGGAAAGACGTTCTTCAACTATAGCTTCTCCCTCATGTGAAGAAGATCCCATCGCGTCCTCCTTCCTATTTCCAAAAATTGTATTCTCTCTCCAACGATATTTTATTCTACCTGAACTCTTTGATTATATAGTGGATACTTAAACCGCCATCAAACGATGTCGTTATTTTTTCGGGTTAACTCGTTTTCTGTGTAAAAATATACCTATTTATTTTTATTTGGTTAATCTCTTTTATTATTCACCCTTCAATTTGCTTGATGAGATTTCACGTCAACAAAGTTGGTGCCTTCATGTAGGATCGAGAATCACGCTACTAAAGAACCTTCAACACTGCTATTCCACTCGAAACCTTACCCTTGGGTGACATGCCAAACAACACCATATATGCTTTACCCAATGACCCTATCACTTCGAATCCCTCACCCAATAAAGCACATGTGTGATAAGGCGATACGGGTACAACGATACCACAAACTCAAAAAAGTAAAATACGGATACATAATATGTCAAATACACACACACGAACTCAACTTAGGCATATAAGTCAAGAAGTGTGATCAGTATGCGACTAAAGCAACAACTAAGTGCTATCTATAATAGAAAAAAGTAGTAGCGTTATCGACGTCTGTGAGATCTCGTTGGAAGCGACAGCTTGTGGATGTTAGATTTCATTCTTCTACCGAAACTTTAGTATCTGTGAAGCCTTCTACTATCCCAATTGCATGAACATGACGTGTCACTTTTCTATTATTAACTATCAAGTTTAAGCATGTTTTTTATGTATAAGTTTTTTTTTATTTTCTATTCTGTGGGTCTGATCAATTGGTTTAATATATTTTTTTTAATTAGAAGTATTAGAAATATCAGATAAGTATATGATAAGTATTGAAATTTTTGTTTTAAAAAATAAAAATTGATATGCCACGTGGCATATCGGATATGTATCGGTGGAGTATCAGATATGTATCGGTGGAGTATCAGATATGTTAGGCTTCATGAAGTATTAGTATTTCATTGCCCTTAACTAAATTAGCTAGTCAAGTGCCACCCCTACCACTAACCAACAACTAAACACAACAACCCAAACATTGGCACAAATGACCCAAACAATGAACACTGCCATAAAAACCATCTGTACTCTCTTTTAACAACCACCACTAGCTGACCTCCAACCACATTTCCCACAATCACACTATCATCCACCTCCTCCTAAGAGGTCACCTTCAGCGTTGAGTGTGGCAGTGTAATCATAACGTCCTTGATAAAACGCCAACCTCTTGAAGGGCAGCGAGCTTAACTAGGGGGAGGGGGGATAGTCACTTGAAAGTCTACCCTCCAACAATTACTTGTAAACTTCTCGCTCTTCACACTAACTATCCTGAGGTCTCTAAGTTCAACAACTAAGACTGGGAGACCGACCTTGCACAACTTGTTAAGCGTTTTGAAACTACCCTCGGCACTTACTAACCTATTTCTTATTTATACAAGTGCAAGTTGTTTCGAAGCACTTTAATTGGGTTGATGAACGATTGGCTTAATGAGATTCTAATAGGCTTAGTTCAAAATTTTGAACAATTCACTTAGCAATTTTAGAGTTGATTTGCTAGGTCTAAGCTTGCTTTTCTAACAGTCCATAAGTTGTGGCAAATCAAGCAAGGATTGAATGAGTCACTGTGAGATGATGTCGACCGGTACACTCTTGAAGATGCGGAGTTCAGGTATCTCGTTTTCGAAAAAGCTCTCTTTCGTGTTAATCATCACAACTATGATATTTTGGCATGATTCTTAGCACACATAATTAAGGTGGGCATTAATTAGCCCTTAATGCAGATACTTTTTTCTTTAAAATTTCTGGAAGAAGCAAAAATGGGTGGTCGAACTCTTCGAGTTCAACATCAAATACGCTTTTAAATAACCATCATGGTCCAATTCTCGCGGATTCCATTGCCAAATTGACCGTAATGGAAAAGCCAAAAGTTCTTGAAGACCAACTTCCTTGGACAATATATATTGATGGAGCCTCAGGTCTAGGTTGCTGTAGACTCCATTGTCGAATTGACCATAATGGAAAAGCCAAAAGTTCTTGAAGACCAACTTCCTTGGACAACGTATATTGACGGAGCCTTGGGCCAACTCTTTTGTAGGGGCTCTACTTGTTAATCCGAGAGGCAATAGAATTCAACAATCATTTAGAATCTTGTTCTATGCTTCAAATAGTCAAGCGGAATATGAAGCTCTTATTTCTTGCCTTAACTTTGCAAAATGACTTGGAGTCGAATGATTCCAAATATATAGTGACTTAATGCTAAAAATTAATCAGGACAAGGGAACTTACCAAAAGAGATGAAGTTCCCCAAAAATATCTATTAAAGTCAAAAACCTTCTTTTAATTCTTTAAAAAGATGGACATTGTCCATGTCCCATTCGGATAGAACTCCATCGCAGACAAGATGGAAAATTGATGACGTATTAAGTAATAAATAAATAAATTAATATTATTACTATATGTATAAATTCAAAATTAACAAAAAGCTCTTATCTTTTTAAAGAAAATCAATAACTTAAATAAGTAAATTATTGTCGGTATAAGTTTTGGATCTGCTCGAAATCCTATCTAAAAACCTGATCTGTCACGGGTCATGGATCAGATTTAGGTCGGGGCCAACCTGATCTGAATCTGACCTATTGACAGGCTTGCCTAGAGGTTGCTCGGATCGCCGCTAAGGTGACTAATGAGAGTTGACCTATTATTCCGTGAAGGTAACTAGAAGGGTAATGAAGCTGAGGGTCGCTAGGCATTCTCCAGCGAAGCCTGCCAGTCGTTCCCCTCCCTTAAGATGGTTTTGGGCTCGAGTTTCATTTAGAGGAAAGTGGACTTGAGAACATCAATTGAGTTGCCTGTATCGAGTAGCACCCTGTTGACGTCAAAGTTGATGATCTACATTGTGACAATGAACTGGTCGTCATAGATGTTGTCATGGTTGGGAAGATCATCAACGAAGAAAGTAATTTGGACGACAGAAAATTGGTGCGTCAGACTGCCATAGTTCTTCCCATCTTCGGATCTCAACAGATGTTGGTGTCGATGATTTGATGGAGGCGCTGGGAAGACTCACCGAAGTAGAGGTAGGGCGAGTAGTTAGAATGGTGGCTGCAACCTACTGCATGACTATGAACATGGAACACAAATATTGCGTATCTTAATCCAATTTTGACTAGCCCAAACTAATGGCCATAAATGCCTTTTTGGGTTGCGTGGATGTTATCTTCAAATGCTTACAATAAAGAATTTCTAAAGCGCCAAAAATAGGCCACATGACTAAAGGCCTATTTTGAAATGGTTTTGGCCTAAGACCAAAACAGTATTAGAATAAATAATAATAAATACATTTTTATTACATCCTACATAATTCTAATATAAAAAAATTTATTTTATTTCACCTATTCAACTATTTTCAATAAAACTATCGAATTTATTTCACATACGAAAGGATAGAATGAGAAATGAGTATATCCGAAAGAAAGTTGGTGTTGCACCAATTAAGGAAACTTAGAGAAAGTTAGCTTAGATGGTTTGGACATCTAAATCGTAGGCCAATAGAAGCTTCAGTTAGAAAAGTTGAGTTATTAGATTTTGCCCATGTACAAAGAGGAAGAGGGAGACCAAAGAAGACATGACAAGAAATTATAAGGAGTGATCTTAGTTACTTAGACTTAGATAAGAATTTGGTAACTGATAGAGCGCAATAGAAACAAAAGATTCATGTAGTCGATCCCACCTAGTGGGATTAAGGCTTGGTTGTTGTTGTTGTACAAGTAAATCATGAAATGCTCAATAATATTTCACATAAATATAAAACATAACATGCCTCATATTAAAAAAAATTATCATCATAATCCACATATCATTAAACTTACTTTATTTCATAATAACATAATATTATTCTGTTTAGTGATGTGGATTTATCATTTGCATACCCTTTCACCTAAAAGCCTGACGAAAGTTTCTTTAATTTGTTATCCTAGAAGCCTTGACAGGAGCCGCACCTTATATCGGAGATTCCATTTTAGGACATCACCCTGCGTACGCCTTTGTTGGAATAACACATAATAGACAACTTTCCACTCTCGTCGGATCTTGGTATGCAAATATTCATTAGTACCACATCACGTCACAGATCATCAAATCCATCTTATTTTTTTGTTCAATTAACAGAACACATAGTATAATATTACAATTTTCATATTCTCGTAACATTAAATTATATTCACAACATAATAATAAATCAACATCAACTTTAGTTAAAGAATTACCTACCGATTTATCATTTAAATAAAGTTTGGAATTTCCTCTCTAGCTCTCTTTGTCTTCCTCTTTCTTTTTCTTCTTCTTCTTTCTTCTTCCCCTCCTTTCTTTTCTTTCTCTTTGTTTCCAACAGTTGTCACTACTGCTGCTGTTCTTGCTTTGGCGGGAATAGGCGGACAGAGGCTCGGCACAGAGGCAAAGAATAGAAGCTTAATCCCTTTAATCCCCATTCTTTTTTTTTTAATTCTTTGTCTGCCACACGGCAAAGAGGGGAGAGGGAAGGCAGTGGGGTGGCGCTGTTGGCTGCTGCAACTGATAGTTGGCAGCCCAATCCTTATCTATTATTATTTTTTAGGAAAAATTATAATTTAGTCTCCCAACTTTTATATCCTTATAAATAAGTCCAAAATTATTTATTTTAAGTCCAAAATCATTCATTTTGAGTCCAAATCAGCTCTAATTTTTAAATGGACCAATCGAATTTTGGGATGTTACAATACCGTGTTGAAGAAGGGTCAACCCCAACATAACCCAAGTATCCTACTGTCATCAATACTCTCGTTGATTGAATAGGAGTCCAAACTTCTCTTGTACTCGGCGGCAACCTCCTTCACCGACGACGCTCGTCATTACTCAGCTATCTAAAGCAATCCTCAAGAAGTTGCTATACCTTTGCTTTTTTTTTTCTCCGATGCCTTTAATTGGTTCCAAATCTGCTTTAACCTTAGCTCAGGCTCCCTTTCCTTTCTCTCTTGGGCCATAGTTTATCATAAAGCTCAACATGATAATTCAATTTCTACAAGCAAAGTTAGTTACTGAAAAGCCTCGTTTGAACGAAGAATGGCTGGCAATATACCTTGCAAAAGAGATCGCCACTCTTCACATTAAGATGAGTCACGAATAAAGACTGACTCTTTCGCTAGACTAGTCACTCTTCACACCAAGATGAATGACAGATAAAGACTAACTCCTTCGTGAGACCAGTTCGACGATAATCTTCCTCTTTGCTTTCCTCGTTGTCCTCTTCTTCATGATTTGAATGGCTGCGCAGTAGGTCACCCGTTCAACTGGGCCACGACTAGCAAAGCAATACTTGTATCTAATACTTCTCGATAGTAACCCTCTGTCACTTTTGGCCCTCTTTTCTTTGTCAGCCACTATCCTACGTGCACCGTCTTCGATCTCTAATGTTGGAGGAGCTTCAAAATTAAGTGACCTTGTCGAAGTACCTTAGGGTCTCCTCGTTTCGAGGTTCTCCAAGTATGCCACACAACCTTAAGGGCTAATTCGATACTGGGGCTCCTCCTCATCGTCTACATTATCCTGGTCAATAATGTGATCCAGGTCTTCTAACATAGGGTTATCCCCACTTTGAAGAGGGGTCGAAGAAGACTCTGTCACTCATCCAGTTTGAACTGAGTGATGCCTTCGTTCACCTTAGCTCACCCTCATTGTGGTTTTTCTCAACTCTCCTACTCCCCATTTGACGAAGAAGAAAACATTAGAGCTTTAGCGTTGGTCGTCTTGTGAGTCGAAAGTTGTTACCATAAGCATTCCATAGTCAAAAAGGCAGACCAATGATGGAATTGTGCCTATACATGCCCTGATCTTATCTTCCAATTTCACTAAGTACATCTAAGGATTACGGACAGAATTTCTTAATTTGTTGGCAAACTCTTCAGATGATTCAGGCCAATCTCGTCAAAGAGGAACCTATGGGGACAAAACTCTTTACGGATTGTTGTTCACCACCCACTCTCATGCTAGTCTTCAAATCTTGAGCCCATGAAGACTGAACACCACCTCCCCTTTAGGTGAAACAACCATTGTAGCGAGTGTTCACCTCTTAATGGAAGACAACCTTGGTATGTCTGTAAGTCCTGATAAAGGCCCTACATGCTACCAATATCTAGCCAGATCATTGGTGAATTTCACATTTTGGAATAGGGTGACAGTTGTCAAAAGCCATGATGATCCTCAAGGCTTAATAGAGAGCAAAGGGGTCACACTCAAATAATCCTTCACTGATATCTTTAGGTTCTGCTTCTATTTGAAATTGAGAAAAGATGCTCTTCGACTACTAATCAGCCCCGAAAAAGGGTCCATCGCTTTTTCATTCATTTCCTCTTAAGGTTGTAAACGAGTTGAGTCTGAGCAAGCTGATGCTAGCTCGAACTCAACATTTTCGAGTTCAACTTAGTTCAAACTCGACTTGAACTTGAAATGATTTGAGTTTGGCTCGACTTGAAATTACTCAGCTTGAGCCAATTTGAAATTACTCGAGCCTGAGCCGACTTGAAATTTATCTCAAGCTAGCTTGGAATGGATTATATTTGTATATTTTTTAAAAAAATATATATACAGTGTATAAAATATATAGAGATTTATATATTTATTAAATAATCTTTTACAATCCAATTTGAGTTTGTATCGAGCGAGCTAATCTTGGTTCGAACTCGACTTATAATGACCTTGAGCTTGAGATGTTGCTCGTAGCTCAACTCAAAATCATTTTAGTCGAGCTCAAAATTAAGCGAGTTTTTTTACAACCCTAATTTCTTCAAATTATCTTCTCTCTCTAAGGATAGTGCATGCTGCATGTTCCATTGAACAATGTCGTGGTTTTCTAAGACAAGCTCAGTTTCTAGGAAAAATATATTGGTGTCTTGCCTCTTTCATTTTTATTTGGTTTATATCTTTTGGTCTCCACCCTTCAATTTGCTTGACGAGATCTGAATTCCTTGTTTTTTTTTTTTTTTTGAACAGTTTCTGAATTCCTTGTTTGCATAGTGATATTCTGAATTACTTCATTTTCATGGTTGCGTTAATGTTAGGGTTGTCAGAGGCATTGTCATTGATTGATTATATAATTACTTGTGGTTTCTATTTTAAGCTCAAAATGTTTAATCATTTAACTAATATTGCAGGAGCTTGGTGGAAATATGGAGGTATTGGAAGAGGAACAAGATGATCCAGCTACTGAAGATCACAGGTTTTCAGTATTATAGAGAATGACGGAGCTGGGGCTGAGGCTGCACTTTATGAGAAATTTCTGATTGATGATTTCGATAATTACATGGATGAGATTAATGACCGTCTGACAATTTCAAGGTTGGTGAATGATTCAGTCGTCAAGGGAATGGTAAATGCTGTAGTTGAGGAGACTGCTGAGAGAATTTCTTCAAAAGAAGCTGAGATAGCTATTTTGAAGGGGAAACTGCAAGCTTTAACTTTTACTGTTGCTGCTAGTGATAGATTACAGCCATTGATGCCAGAATCTTTGCTGGTGAGGTTAGATAGCAAGAGGACAAATTCATCACATGCTATGAGCTATCTACAGAAAGGTGGTGAACTGAGTTCCCTTAATCTTTTAGGTAGTTTAAGGGTTTCTATAGAAAGGCAGGCTCAGAGGCTTAAGGAGGATATTGAACACATGAGAAGAACAAACTGTAGCTGTAGATCAAATATTTCATCTGCAAATTTTGGGTTTTGTAGAGCTGTTCGGCAATCAGGGGTTGATTTCAAATTGCAACGGCTAGGTAGAAGTGCCGATTCTTTGATTAAAATGTTAGATGAAACTTTTAATCAGGTTAATCGCATGATGAGTGTAATGAAATTCTCATTATTTGAAATGAAGTTTGAATATGAGCTGCAAGCAGAAATTACCGGTATCTCATTGCAGAATTTCTTGAGGGATCTTGAAGAGGAGTATGAAACTAAGCTTTTTGAACAAAGAAAGCTGGCCAATGCTATAAGCAAAGACTACGAGTGGAAGATCAATGAACTTTCTTCAGTACGAAAAGATGTCGATGCTATTTCTACATCCTTATTCAACTTGGATCAGACCCTCTCGTACTCTCATACCAGCAATGAAGCTTTTGAAGAAGTTAATAGCATAAAATGGAGAGAACAATTTCCTAAAAGTAAATATGGAAAAAGTCATTCACAGTTTGCATCAAATCTTGAGGAAAATGGTGCTGCTGCAATGCAGAAGTCTTCGGAGTATGAGAATCCTGTGATAGAGTTTGTTGAGCTTCCCCAGCTGAAGCACCTGTCAAAGGAAGAACTGGCAGCCTTTTATAAAACTGAAATGACGAAGATGCGGAGGCAACACGATAAAGCTATGGAAGAGAAGACAGAAGAGCTGTTTAGGCTAAAGAGGCAATTCCTCAAGGAAAAGGCTTCTTTAATTTCCAGGAAAGATAAGGAACTCGAATATGTGAGGAAAAACATTCCACAAATTATTCTGAAATTGGATGATATCCTACTGGATAAGGAGCGGTTCTTGGTGGTTTTTGATGATTGTGATGAGTTATGTGCTTTGCAGCACAAAGCTGATTCTTTGTTCCTTGAGAATCAAAGGCTAAGAGGTGTGATTACAGGAAACAGAAAAGAAATTGAGTTTCTATCATCAGAGGTCCTGGATGCTCAGAGCCAACTGTTGGTTCATTCATCAGAAGAGGCAAGCTTACTTTTGCAGATTGAAAAATTAAAAGAAAACCTTATTGACATTGAAATAGAAGCTAACACCAAAGATGAATTAGATGGTGTCATTTGGAGAGAGGTTATCAGTAGGCTTAGTATGGCAATGGAAAACATGATAATGGAGACCAAGATTATCCATGAGATCTACTTGGTTTTAGTTAGAGAATGCATTTGTGAAGCAATGGCCAAATTAAATATTACTATGCTGAAACAATATGCAGAAATGGTGACCCTTGAATCAATTCTGTCTGAGAAGGAAGCTATCATACTGAAACAAAGTGCAGATAAAGCTAACCTTGAATCTCTGTTCTCTGAGAAAGAAATGTCGCTGCAGCGTGAAATTGAAGAAGGGAACAAAATGAAACATGATATAAAATCCTTGCTAAAATTGATGGAAGAGAAGGAAAAAATTGCATCTGAAGCAGAGTCAACAATAATGCAGCAAAAGCAGCATTTTGAGCTGATTAACATAGAGCTTGATGTGCTCAGAGATCAAGTAAGCAAGCAAGGACTTCTGATCTCAGAAAACAAGGTTCAGTCAGATAAAATGAAGAATCAATTAGATGAAACTTTTCAGCATCTTCATATGTATGAGATGGAGATAGATAATCTGAATCAAAAATTAGCTGTTGCCTCTAATTCTTTGTTGGAATCAGAAAGAAAGATATCCACTCTCAAAGGCACTATGAAAGAGAAAGAAGAGCAGTTATTGTCTGCAAATATAGATGTAAGCTGTCAACAAGTAAAGCAGGTGGAAACGATTTTGAGATCCTTGAAGATGTTGTCACAATCATTTCTAGACTTTGAAGGAAACTTTACGGCGAGTATGGAAAGAGTTGAATCTAGGTTTGCTTCTTTCCTTTAAACTAAAATTGTAGTTTTGCTTGGTATATCTTCTCGTGTCACTTCTGCTTCATGCGTGTTTGGCAACGAGCAAGGTTCAGAATAATCATTTCATATGTTTCTTACTACATTTGGATAATGTTGCTATGGTTTTATTGATATTGAAATGTTATTTTTATTTCTGAAGGTTAACAATCCTGAGAGATCAGTGCTGTTCCCAAAAGCAACATGAAAAGTTATTGCTGAAGCAAGGGCTTTGGTACAAGAAGATGTTTGAAATAAGAACTGAAAACCTACAAAAGGCTGAAGTTGAGGTACTTTTGAATGGCATAGTCCTTTTCTTCATCTTTCTCTTCTAATCTTTGTTTCAACCTCTCTTCCATGTGGAAGTCTTGCCAGATCGTTTTCTTCTCAATTGCTTCTCATCATGCAGATATTCATCCTTACCATGAAAAGCTGCTACTAATATCATTCAGGAAAAAACTTATTTGATTTTGTTTCTTTCTGGGGCGTAGCCATCATCGAATTCTAGAAGCCTCTGTACATAAGTGCTTAGAGGTCCAAGTAACGATGGTAAGGAGAGGGAGGGGAGGAAATGAAGTTACCAACATTAACTCAATTGCACTTGCAGAGAGAGCGCTGCTTGAAATATAGTTGAATGTTGAAGAAAGGCAGTCTACCCAATTTGTTTGAATAACGTTCGTTTTTGTTTGTCTTATGATATTTGATTCCAGGACCTACTAAAATTAAAGATTTGTCCCATTCCTCCTAAAATGCGACATACATCTCTTGCAAGATGCACGGAAATCATAGGAGAAATGGAGCATGGGTCTGTGCTTCTTAGTTGTGGCTCTAGAAAAGTTTTTTTTTTTTTGATGATCACTTATGGGGAGCTTATAGTTGAAAGTTAGAAGTATGTTGCTTGGCACATGATCTTGTTGTTCCTTCTCCAGTTCTCCTTCACATTGATGAGTTTTATGACTATAATAGCATGTTTACTCAGGTTGATCTACTTGGTGATGAGGTGGATGCTCTCTTATCTCTTCTTGGGAAGGTGTATGTCGCACTTGATCATTACTCACCAGTGCTCCAACACTATTCTGGGGTAAGTGGGTTGATCTTTATGATCACTATACATCTATATCTATAACAATTCATGAAATGCCTTTGATCATAGCCATAAACAAATGAGTCTTTATGTTGCATTCAATCCAACATGAAATTTATGGTGTTGTCAATGTTGTCATAATGACCAATCATTTGCATCTAAAAGTGCATTTTGTCTTGAGTGGCTTTGATCATTTTTTTTATAATGTGGCTTTGATCATTTAAAATGTGTGCTTTTGGGTTATTAAATTGAATAGTGTTGATGGAGAACAAGTATTTGATCGAAGTAGGGCATTGGATTTTATGGAGAGGAAGATCTAGTCTGCCGTGTAGCCTTGCATGAAGAGAGAAAAGAGAACAAAGAAAACGATAAGGGGACGCAGATTTATGTTGTTCAAAGAGATCTTCCTACACCCATATGCCAAGCCGAGCAAAGTATTTCACTAGTCAAAAAGGGATTCGTCGAAGGCGATTAATGTCGTGGAGTACAAGCAAGAAGGAATCTCTCAAGAGTATAATGGGATAGCTTAGAGAAATCTTGGAGCTTTTTGATGCCAAATCAAGATCTGAATTCATAAAGCCCAAAAAATTTGAAAAATCCCTTCTCTTAGTGAGAAGGCCAGTATTTATAGCTAAGGTTGATGCCTTGGTGGTAGTGGCAACAAGGAGTTATTGTGTGACGACCTGGGACCGAGGAAGGTGGAGAGTGATTGCTGTTCATATAAGTGAATCAGAATCACTCGGATAAGGAGTGGCTCCTGGTAAGCTTTTAGGTAGAGGGGTTTATGAATGATTCATCTCACATCAGAAAAGGTGGGGAGTTCCTAAGCTTTATAAGTATATAACATGATCCAAAATGGTAGGTCCGTCTTTTCGAGCAAAACTGTAAGGCTAATGATGGGAAACCCCGTAGTTAAGCGTGCTTAGGTTAGAGTAGATAATCTCCTGGGAAATACTTAAGTCGCGCAGTTCTTAAAGGCTAAAATAGACAATACTTCTATATTTTGATTACAGGATGTTACACACCGGGTAGCTGCGCAAATACCTTTCTGAAAACAGAGAAGCGGGTACAAGTCTTCTTGATCTATTTGGTTTTTAGGTAATTGGCGCATGTGGTCATGTAATAATTCTAATATAAAGCTAAAAAGGTGTTTATATAGACCTCTTTTGCACGATAATAAGATAAATGCTTAAAGAGAAAATACGCCGTACCATCGTTTTCTTACACATATTATGAAAGAAAGCAAATTATGTATAATATTAGGAGACAAAATCATCCTAAAATAAAATATCTCATCAACAGAAATCAGCGTAACATGAAAGGCATTTAATCAGTCAAGTTAGCAATTCACAATATTTATCTTTCTAAATTTGTCCCTAACCATCAATATGACTAGATCAGCCTTTGACGGTAAACTACGCATGCTTAATTGTGTCTATGTGTAAGTCGTGTGTTGTGTGGTGAGTTCGTGCGGGCAGTGGGTTTGGTCTAAAATTAGATTGTGTAGGGTTGACCCTAAAATGCTGATGCGGAATAATCAGAGTTCATTGGGTCCTCATTTGGGCTGAAACTCTGTTTCATACTGTTTTATCTACTAAGTAATGATCATAATACTTTGTCAACCATCACTTCCTTTAATGCCAGGTTATGGAGATTTTGAAACTAGTTCGAAGAGAACTGCAAGGCGAAACAGGCAGATAAAGGTGATACAAAATCAGGCTACTCAGCTCAGAATCGTCTGATTTCTCTTTGCATATCCGATGTTACTAGCTCTCTCTCGACCCAATCCAGGTGAATACTTGTTCATAGTTGAAATATTGTACATATTCGTGTGATTCTCCGTTTTTACACGTCGCGATATATCTGATGACCCGAATCTCCCATGATCTCTTCGAGCATTCATCAGGCCTACCAAATCCAACAGTTTTGCAGGTTGAAAGGGACCAGTGTTAGGATCAGGATCATTCTTTCATTAAATTCTCTTCAAATAAAGGCATAGAGATTGAAATGCATGAGAATCTCCACTTTATTAGAGTCTGATTAGTATTCATAGCTCCCTTTTTTAACTTTATGTATAGTATTTCATTTTCATTGATTTAGGGTAGATAGAGTGCAACCAGCTTATTGGATTGTATTGGATTATGTGTTTAAGTAGCCTATATTGTATTAAAAGCTTTCATGTATGTGAGATGTGTATCTAAATAAAACAAAATTCTTTTTTTTTTTTTTGTAATCATGTGGTCATATGATTATATGAATATAAAACTCCAGTAATTAATTCGTATTTTGCCCCAAATATCATAATTTTTTTCATTTTCTTGAATTTAGAACTCTTTGATTTTAATCGAGTTCTCTTCTTAATGGCCTAGAAGAAGCTCTATGTTTCTGTTTTTTGTATCTTGATATTTGTCGAGAAGCTCGACCTGCCAAATGAAAGGCATTTTGATCTCGAGAATATTTGATGACTCGAAACTTTGCACGGAGAGTCTAAGTTGTCTTTTAGGCAACTTCAATTTTAAATAGCTTGAAGGAGTTTAAGCTGCTTAAAATCTCGAGCATAACTTCACAAAAGTTAAAGCATTAATTCTATCTCGGCCCTTGAGATAAATTTTTGATTCTGGCATTTACCTGCATGCCACACAAAATTTTTAAAATTACATCACACGCACTTTCTTTACAAAATTTATACTATGGATTGTGAAGAAAGTGTGGTGTAATACATGAAGATTTATATGGCATGTGGGTAATTATCTCAAGAATAAAATTATGTCATCTGAGTTTCTCTTGTCCAATTTGTTTCACTTGGAGTTTTTGTTTCTAATAGATTTTATTAATTTTAATTGTTAGGGTCTGTTTAATTGTAAGGTTAAATTTAATAAGATTAAAATTAAATTTGAATAGAGATATTTTCTTATAAAAAGTTGTGAATGATGTAAAATAAAATTAGTTATTATATTGAGATATGTGAGGAATATGATATAAAGTTAGTTATTATGTTGAGATATGTGAGGGATGTAATATAAGTCAATTATTATTTTAGTAATGTGTGTAATATGTAGGGTTGTTATCGATCTGATTTCGAGCCAAGCCAATATCGGCTCGAAATCGGATTGATCACAATTTTATCGACTCGAGTTCGATTGGGTTCGACTTCGAGCTGGCTCAAGTCGATTCCAATTGACTTCGAGCCGATTTCGATCGAATCAAATCTTAATTTTGTTTGAGCCGATCTCAGGCAGGGTAAGCTCAATTCGATCCAGCTCGCGATCAGCTCAGTTTATAATATATATATATATTATAATATAAAATGTATTTTAATTCGAGTCGATTTCGAGCTGGATCGAGCCGAGCTTATCCCGGCTCAAAATCGGCTTGAAATTATTGCTGAGCCGAACTTTTGGCTTGTTACTCGGCTCATTTAGATCGACTTGATTTCAATTCGATCTAAAATTGATCTAATTTTTATTCGATTTTCGATCTTCAATTTATATTAACACTTTTAGTAATGTGTAAAATGAAGTTAATTTTTAATATTAAATTTTATGTGTGATGTAATATGTCTGGTTAAAATTAAATCAGATTAATTTTTAACGGTAAAAAATGAGGCTTAAAGTTATATTTTTAAAAATTTAAAATATATATTTGGCCATTAAAAATGTGTTTAAGCATTTCTTAATTGACATTATAATTTCAGTTTTTTCTTTTCTATATGTTAGTTTATAATAATTATTTTTAATAATTTTAATATATATTTTTAATTTTTTTAAACAACCTGTCACAATTTAACTGGATATGTCAAAAAAAAAAACAAGAGTTTAGTTTTTATGAATTTGTGCCAAATCAGAAGTTTATCTTGTCCCTTAAAATGAATTTATCCCAAAGGTAAATTCAAACAAACTTGTTTCTTTGTTTTAGGTTAATTGTTTTATTCTTAAATTGATTTTTTTAAAGCAATCTCGTTATAAATATTGAACAAAATTTAAAAGTTTTTTTTTTTTTAAGTTTAACGTAGTTTTACACAAATTTAAAGATAAAAATCCTTCCAAAATTAGATTTTACACTGCTTTAGTAGATGACCTTGCTAGTGATGATAGCAAGATAATCACTCAGGCTTCATTTGGTTCGAGTATTTTTTTTAAATTAACGAGAAAAAAAATTATTTTTAATATTAAAAAATATGTAAAATATGAGATGTTTTTAATTTCAATATTCGTATTTGTATTAAATGTAAAATAAAATTGATTTTTATAATTAAAATTTATGTTGAGTAAAAAATATATCTCAAACTAAATGAGGTCTCATGACATGTCACCTCCCCTCCTATTTCTGTCAAGTGTGGCGTTGGAAATTATATATGAAAACAAATCAACCGTCTTCTTGTTTGACACGTGTTCCTCTCTCAATAGCTTGATTTGTCGTAGAATTCATGAAAAGGGTAAATTACACTTGAGCCTATCAGGTAGACCATTGAGTTCATGCTGGTCGACCAAATTTATATAGATTGTTTGGGTCCTAAATCCTAATAATATTAGTCATTTAGGTTCTATTCAGCTCACAAACTATTTAGTTGAGTCCATTTTAATGTATTTCATCAAAAACAGTTATTAAAATTAAAATAAATATATATAATAACTATTATGTTCTCTTTCTCTCCTTTTCTTGTGCAGGCTGCGCACGGTAGCGGTGTGCACGCGCAGCAGCACGCTGGCTGGCCGGCCCTGTGAGTGGGCATGATTGTTGCACACTCAGCCAGCACGCAAGCGGGCTGCATCTGCCCTGTGAGCGAGCATGGCGGCCATGCACTTGGCTAGCATGCCAGTAGGCTACGCCGGCCTTGTGAGCAAGCACGGCCGTCGCGCTCGCTCGCTAGGCCAAAGTGCAAGCAGGCTGCGGCCTCCGTTGGCCCTAGTAGGCTACGCGAGGTTGTCGTACGTGCGCATTGATTGCATGCAACTACTGTGTGCGTGTCAGCTATTCGAATGTGCGCTTAAGAGGTAGAGAGAGTGAAGAGTATTTGTGTCTTTTTACCACTAATAATTGATAGTCATAGTGATGAAAGGGCCTTAAGAGAACAAAATCTATAAATAAAAGAACTCAAAAAAAACACATTTAAAATTTTATAGACCTGCGTTAACTCATTGTCCTACTTCAGTGGCACTGGTGTAATATATGCTCATTACAGGAACGATAACTTACGTCAGCAGGTGGAGCCCAATTTCATCCTACGTGGCATCTGCCCATTGGCTTTTGCATCGTGCATCGTCTGCAAACAATAATTTTAGATAACCTGGAGGAAGCGCATGAGCTGTTCTTGCTTTCAGTTATCACATTTTGCATGCCTTTTTGTTCCCTTTGTACTACTAAATGGTTGATTTTGTCTTTAAATGTTATTTTTATATATGGGTAAATAATTTTTGGATCTCGATTATTTGCTCTTATATACGTATAAATCTCGTATTTTCAAATTAAGTAAATTGATTCACCAGTTTAAATAAAAGAATAAATGAATCTTTTTTGCAATGAATGTTATTTTTACAGCACGATTAGACGGGAAGAATCGTAAAGCCAATAAAACTATAAAACAATTTTTTTATAAAGACAGTATCTATTACTAAAAACAATTTCATTTGCACTTTTGCTTAACTGTTAAACCAATCTACCTAATTTGAATATTAGATGAATTTATATGCATTTTTTAAAGTAGTACTATTTTTGTTCTGAATTTAGTCCCCGCGTCAAATAGGGCCTTAGAGACTCAAGAGTCATTGCTAAAGTTTGCTCCATGGTTAAATACTACATGTAACAACTTATCCTATTATAAATATTAATTGTTTTGGTCTAATAGACTTTACGGTTTTAATACATGTGAGATCTTAATTGTAACCATCATATAATATGAACTTTATACTTTATTAATGTGAAAATTTTGAGTTACAATATATTCATTGTAAAATCTTCCCATATGTAACTCTCTCCAAACTCTGCAGTGAATGTTGAGTTGTGATTGGCACTGTCATCAGATGAAAAAATTTCTACGTCTGTTAGCATAATCGGATGGTCTTTTAGAAAGTTGGACTATCTGGTCATACTTATCAGACGATTCATTATACTATCATATCAAGTAAGTATGTAGGTAGATATTTGTTTAAAAAAGTATGTATCTGTTCACTATAGTATATATCATATGTATTTACATTCTCTCTGATTAATATTAATCTCATGACTTCAAATTATACCTACTTTTTTGAATAAATATTACCTCGATATCTACGTAATTTCTTAGCTGAACAGACCATCCGATTAGACTGACCAATCATTTCATCCATGCGCTGAGCATCTTTAATGCTATTTATAATGTTCTGTGTGCGACGGATCCCGCACACCTGCTGATGCAATTCATTTGTTAGAAGCAATAATTTCTCCACAGATGGTGAACATTTCTACTCTCTTGCATATCTTCATTCCCCAAAACCCATGGTGTGTGATATCAATTAGAGGAAATTTCTTTCTCTCTAAATGCTTATTGATTTTTTATATTTTTTTTTATATTTATACTATTTAAATGATAGTCTATTAACTAATGTTTGAAATATTAGGTCTTTTTAAAAAAATTTTACTCATGAGTAACTTTAATTTCTAAAAAAGTTCAAATATTTATAATGTAATTATGAAATCGTCCGATTGAACTGCTGTTCAATTAGTTGCATCGATTAGACTATGAACCAATTACTTGATCGGTTTAACATCAGGTTTGGGTCTGAAAACCTGGGTTCCTCCATTTCTATACTTTAATTTAGCATTATACTGCCATTATAGATATTTTACCACGAGAATGACTTCTTCTTCCTGTCTTTTCTAATTTTTATTTATATTATCTACTTTGTTGGGCACAAGTACTTCATGTTTTTAATATCTACTTTGTTGGATATAAGTCTTTTATGTCGAATACTTGATTAAGATATTCCTTCAGTCCTTTAACATTTTTAACATCCTCATCAATAATTAGTATCTGATCGACATAAAGCAATAAGACTATAATATTTTTATGTTGTATGATTCACTTTTTTTGAATTTTTATTTAATTGTGAATATATTGAGCTTCTTGCAATTTCTTGAGAAATATTTTCGTGAAATAGAGATAATTAATGATGCTTTGTTCATATGTTATCATTAGCACTAAACACTTTCTTTTCTTTTTGATATGTAGTAATTAACTTTAGAACTCATTCATATTAGTGCAATTACTTTCTCTCCAAAGCTAAACCATGAGCTTGCATGAAAGCAAATTTCCCTTTTATTTTTCTTTATTAAAGCTTTAGTTTTATATTAATCCTTTGTTTAATAATATCTACATAATGGTAAGGGATCATGGCTAAAAGACCAACTATTTTATCTTCCCCTTCATCAACTTCCCTCATGAAGAAGGAAAATGAAGGCTTAGTTCCACATTTAATCATTTTCATCGATATATTGTTCATTCATTCTTTACAAGAACAAAATTGGTTGCATTCGTGTAGAGGTTGATCGAGTTTAGCAAGAAATACATCATGTTTGATCGAGTCAATTTTCATGATTTTGAGTTGAGCTTGAACAGAATCGGTTAAAATAATGTGATTCTTAGGCCCTGTTTGGCACGAGTACCAAAATGGTATTAGTTTAAAATGCTATAATAATAATAATAAGGGGCATTTACATACATACCCCTTAAATCATTTTGAATTACATATTAAATCCCTCATTTTTTTAATTTTACAACTTAACCCCCTAAATCATCCAAAAATAAAAACTAGTAGAATACATGTATTTGAAAATATATTTATAATATTTGTATATATATATTATTGGTAATAAACATCCAAATAATTATAAATCAGCAAAAAACATACTTTGAAAATCTTGAGAAAGACCTAAATATGTTATTTTTGGATGATTTAGAGGGTTAAGTTGTAAAATTAAAAAATAAGGGGTTTAATATGTAATTCAAGATTATTTAAGGGGTATGTATGTAATTCTCTCTAATAATAAATAAATTTTCTAATCATTTTACAAAAATTCTAATATAAAAAAATATTATTTTATTTAACATACTCAATAATTTTTAATAAAAATATTAACTTTATTTCACATCCTATACTAAAATGCTAGGATTCTAGTATTTTAGTATAGAATGTGAAATAAAGTTAATATTTTTATTAAAAATTATTGAATACAGGAAATAAAATAATATTTTTTTATATTAAAATTTTTATAAAATGATTAGAAAAATTAATTTATTATTATTGTTATTATTTTTTAAACTAATACCATTTTGGTCCTCACGCTAATGTGATTCTTAGTGTGTTGGTCTTGGCCTAAAAGTCATTTTAGTTTGGAATGATTCTCATTTGTTGAATATCAACTATTATTATTGAGATATAATTCTAAATAAATTAGGATAAATTATATTTTAGTCCCTGAGATCCGAATCTCATCATAAATAAATTCTCATATTCAATTAGATGCAACTACATCAAGAGAATGGCAGCCATTTTAGGGGTGATAATTTTAATCGAGCAAAGCTATACATTAAAATTGAGTAGATTTTTTATATTTTGATTCGAACAATTTCAAGTTGAGTTTTGAATCAAAAGGACTCATTTGAAATTATGTTAGAGTTGAGTTGAAAATATATTAACTATTTTTTTTATTTACTCCATAATTATGTATTTGGCATGATAATTGAATTTAAAAAAAGATAAAATCACGAATTCACAACCTATGAAATGAACTTCATCTTTCTCAAAATTAGGACATTTTAAGTTGAATCAATTCGAAGAAAATTTCGAATTGAGTTTTTATATTTTGAATAAATTTTAAGTTAATTTAGATGTAATTAGAATGAATTTACATGTGAACAATAGAAATTTTGGCCAAAGAATTAATCTCTTATTTTTGTAAAATTAAATGAAAAATTAGATAAAAAATTTATTGTTACTAGTCCCAATTGGAAAAACGTGGACCTAATCTGATTACAACTCTAGGGACTAGAATGCAATTTATGTTTTAATTATAAGACTAATAATAATTAGGTTCATTTAATTTGAGTTTACATACAATTTAGTCCATATAATTTTCAAATTAATTAAATTGATTTTTAATTTTAAATAATATGTTAATAGATCATTCAAAATTAATAAAACATTTTCAATGGATAAATTTTCTCTAACTAGTCATTCAATTTGACTAATTTAAAATTATGTTAAATTATTATCTAAATTAGTCTTTTAATTATGGAGAGGATTTTATTAATATTAAATTTTTTTGTCGTTATTTTAAATTCAAAAATAATTTGATTAAATTAAAAAGTATAAAAGTTTAATTACATAAAATCCCGGAGACTTAATTTCAGTTTGTTTTTAATTTTACTATTTACGGGTGTGTTTGTTTATAAGGTTAAATTTAAGAAGGTTAAAATTAAATTTGGATGAAAATATTTTTTTATTGAAAGTTGTGAATGATGTGAAATAAAGTTAGTTATTATGTTGGGATATGTGAGGGATGTGATATAAAGTTAGTTATTATGTTGGAATATGTGAGGGATGTGATATAAGTTAGTTATTTAATTTAGTAATATGTGTAGGATGTGAAATAAATTTAATTTTTAATATTAAATTTTATGTATGATGTGATATGCCTGATTAAAATTAAACCAGGTTAATTTTAAACTCCTAAACAAACGGGGCCTAATGCTTAATAATTATATTGAAAGCTAAGAGAGTTTTAATATTTGACTTCGATCGTAAAATAAGAATATCGATTTCAATAGTCGTTTTGATAAATTCAATATTGATAGTTTCAATTTTTTTATAAATAATATTTTTGAATAATAATTATTGAATATTTTTTAAAAAAAATATATTTTGAGAATTTCAATCGAGTTTTAGTTTGATTTCAATTCTATCGTAACTATCAAAATTATTAAGTTTTAGCTAAAATAAAAACTCAGTAATTTTTTTGGATTAATTTTGATAAAAATCGATACAAAATTATCGAGTTTCAGCAGTTTGGTTTAAAACTAGGGATAATTACATACATGCCACACTATTTTGCTTTATTTATGCGTTACCCATTCATTTTTAGTTAATTACGTTATGCACACTCAAAACATTATAAAATCTTACATACGCACACTTTCATTTGTTTTCATTATAATAGGCAATTATAATTTTCCAATAACCTAACTATAGTTAGGTTACAAAAAATTTGAACGGTTCATCATATTATTTTAAGGATATTTAAATATATTTTGAGTGAAAATCTTAAAACTTTGATGTTTAGGTAGTGACAAGGGAATGTGACATCCGTGACGTGAATTGATTTTAGGACAGATCAGCGCTTTAGTGTGATATCGAAGAAGAAAAAAAATATGTACTATTAAGTATAGAAATATAAGTTTAATGATTTATTAATGAAATATTTTTTTTCAAATAGATTTTGACTGAGTTTTAACTTAAGTGTGTATATGTAAAATTTTATAATATTTTGAGTGTGCATAATATAATTAATTAAAAATAAATGGTAACAAATAAATGAAGTGAAATGATGCGGTACATAAGTAATTATTTCTTAAAACTATGACGAAAACATCCGAATGAAAAAGAAACAAAGGGGTGCGTCTGAATAAAAGGGGAGTGCATTTAAAGCTAATTTTAATTAATTAATTAATTAAATCTCAGATTGGTTTGGGGTCCGCGAGGCAACCCATTTTGGCGGGTGATCGTCGCCGAAAAGAACAGAAGTTTTGCACTTTTGCCCCATAAAAATCTTACTATTTGCGCAAATATCCATAATTTCAGAGATATTTACGTCGCAGGTTTAAAAAATTAGGATAATATAACTACATTTATCTGAAGTTTTTAATATTATTAATATTTCATTCTCCTCATAAAATATTAAATATAAAATATCATGTATTTAAAAAAACTATGTAATGTTTAAATTTTTAAATAATATATATAAATATAAGCAAATACTTCTAAAATATAATTTTACTTGTTTTCTATTAATTCAAAAAGATTTAATTTCAAAAATTTTGCTCTATATTTTTATTATTTTAATTTAAATGAGTTGATTAAATAAGTAGTAATATAAAATGAGTTAAATTTTGTATATTAGCAAAAAGCAATTGTGAAGAATATTTTCTTTAAAGTTGTGAATAATAAAAAATAAAATTATGTATTATATATATAATAATTTTTTTTAAAAATAAATACACTTAATATATTTAATTTGAAGTAGATTGTGAGATAGAATAAATATGTTCACTTATTCAGTAATATTATAATTTTACTAATTTAAATTAATCAAGAGTTAATTGCTTTAATTGATACAAACTATATTTAATTTTTTAAATTTTTTTGAGTAAGTTTCATGGAACTTTCATTTTTTTAAGCCAAAATTTAAAATAAAAATAACTAATAATAATAATAATTATTGTTATACATCATCAATCTTTCTTTACGTAATTATAATAAAAGTAAATGGATAGATCTGCAATTACATATAAAAGGTTTTTAGAGCTTAGAGGGTTATATATGTAAATAAAATAATTGCAGAGTGAAGAAAAGAAAAACAGACAGCCCGTATACCCACGCGCGCCACTGCCCACTGACCACTGTCATAGTGTCATCTCTCTCTCTCTCTCTCTCTCTCTCCCTCTCTCCCTCTCTCTCTCCCTCTCTCTCTTCCGAGTAGAAGGAGAGTGGTCTCTGCTGGCTGCTAGCTACAGGGCTTGATTTCTCTTTCGTCAAGCTAGGTTTTTTTTTCCTCCGCCTCCGCCTCCGCAGAATCTACCTGGGCTTCACTCCTCCTACCTCTTTGCATAGAGGAAATCCTCGCCGGGCCCGCCGCTTTCAATGCATCTACTTGAAAGACAGGGTGCTTCCCGTAGTTCTTCGCGGTGGAGTTGTTGCCCAGTTTAATGCGCTTCTGTTCTTCCTCCATCGTGCTCTTTCCCCTTTCTGTAAGGCCTTCATCCCCATTTGGCTTCTTCAAGCGCAAAAGATCTGCCAAAAAATCCCCTCTTTCTCCGCTCTAGCCCTCAAGATACCAACTTGGACGCTTCTCCAAGGCCAATGCTGGGGTAGCTTTAAAGGGTTTTAGCGGAAATGGGTTTCTTCGCCGCAATGCTGGTCCTTCTCCTTTTCCTCCTCCCGGTATCTTCCCAGCTTCCTTCTCAAGATATCCTCTCCCTTCTCGCCTTTAAGAAAGGGATTACCCACGACCCGACCGGCTACATCTCAGATTCCTGGAACGAGGAGTCGATAGACTTCAATGGGTGCCCTTCTTCTTGGAATGGTATCGTCTGCAACGGCGGCAACGTCGCCGGCGTTGTGGTCGACAGCCTTGGCATCTCCGGCGTTGCGGACCTTGCAGTCTTCCGCAACCTCACCATGCTTCTCAAGCTCTCCATGGCCAACAACAACCTCTCCGGCAGATTGCCCCCCAGCATTGCAGGTTTCAAAAGCTTGAAGTATTTGGATATCTCCAACAATGTGTTCTCTGGGGAGATACCCAAAGACATTGGGGTGCTTCGGAGCATCCAGAACTTGTCTTTGGCCGGAAACGACTTCTCCGGTCCGCTGCCAGAATCCATTGGCGAGCTCGCCTCCATTAGATCTATTGATTTGAGTCATAATTCTCTCTCGGGCTCTTTGCCATCCTCGTTGAAGGATCTTGGGACCTTGGTCTCCTTGAATCTTTCCTTTAATGCTTTCGAAAAGGGTGTTCCAGCCGGTTTGGATTCGATTTCGAGTCTGGAATCGATTGATCTTAGCTGGAATAGTTTGAAAGGAAATGTTGATTTTGATTTTCTGATGCAGTCGAGTGCGGTGAATGTTGATTTAAGTGGGAATTTGCTTGCTTGTTCGAGCTCGAATGATCTGAAGTTTCTTGCCCAGGTTTCAGATACAATGAAATATCTGAATCTGAGCCATAATCTGTTAACTGGGTCACTGATCGATGGAGGTGAGCTGTCCACTTTTGGGAGTTTGAGAGTGCTGGACTTGAGCTACAATCATTTGTCAGGGCCTTTGCCAGGCTTCGATTATGTGTATGACCTTGAGGTTCTGAGGCTTGGGAACAATCAGTTTACAGGGTTTCTGCCGAATGGGCTTCTCAAAGGTGAAACTTTGGTGCTGAATGAATTAGATTTGAGTGCAAACAATCTTTCAGGTATGTTGTTTTGTCAGCAAGCATTCATTCTTCATTTATTCTGAATAAAATATAAAATGAAGTATATTGTTAAAAGAGAACTTATATGAAAGTACAAAAATGAAAAATAAGTATATTTGTGAGAAAGTTGATTTAGCATCAAATGACGATAAACTTAGATAGAATCGGCTTATTAGATGGTTTGAACATATAAAAGACCTCACAGTGTTTCTTATGGCGCTTTATGCTCTTTAAATGTGCTAAAGCTACCTCTAGCATCTTTGATTATTAAAATTCTGCTTAGGCTTAAACTTAATCTTTACCGATTCGAGTTTCCTTGAGCAGCCTATTATCTATTCAGCCTAAGCCAAGAATTTCCCTTTGTTATTTTTTTAATAACTAGCTTCATGTGGATATTATTGTTGAAGGGGGTTGATTCTTATTTTCTTAGCTCTGGTTGACTATTGTTTTTCGTCCAAATCATTCAACTATTAGTATATCCCTGAACTTGCATAAACTTCTTACAAAGGACATTTTTTACTTTTCTTTGTTAGATTCCTCGCAACGGATCTTAAATAAAAACGAATGGCTGAAGAACACCAGAAGAACTAGATCTAATGTCGGGATGAGATGAGATCTCCTTTGTTCCTTTTTCCTTGCCTCCTTCCTTATCAGGCGTATGCGATGTAGAACAACTCTAGGAGGAACAGAGGACCATGTTCCTATCCCTATTAATAGAGGTTCCTGAGTTTCTTATCCCACAAGAAACTCAATCTCGTATGATTTCTTCCCGACGGAGAAATTAGGTTTTTTTATCATCAAAGAAACCTTTAATCTTGCGTAATGGGTAATTACCACATAAGCATAACTTTAATTGGCCACGAACAAAATCAGAAATCCAAAACCCTAAAAAAAAAAAAATTGCATTTACATGATTATGCAAGTCACATTGATATCCATCTATCTATTCTTTTTGTTGACTTATTAGATTTCTTTGCTGATAACAGGACATATTGGTTTGATAACATCAACAACACTGAGGATCCTTAACCTGTCCTCTAATGCAATTACTGGTGAACTACCATTGGTTACAGGGAGCTGCACAGTGCTAGACTTGTCCAAAAACCAGATTAGTGGAAACTTATCAGTGACTGCAAAATGGAGTAATGACCTTGAATACATTGATCTTAGTCAGAATGAGCTGAAAGGTCCCATCCCAGGTTTAACTTCACAGTTTTTGCGGTTAAATTACTTCAATCTCTCGCACAATTCTCTTTCGGATGAACTCCCCGAAGTTCTTGTTCAGTTCCCTAAGCTTACTGTCCTTGATCTTGGCTCCAATCATTTTAGTGGCCCTTTGCTTCCAGAGCTACTGGCATCCTCTTCACTACAAGAGCTTCATCTCGAAAACAACTTGCTTACGGGAGATATCAGATTTTCTCCATCGTCACCCAGCAAACCGAGTCTTCATATTCTTGATCTTGCCCGCAACCATTTCGATGGAAAATTTCCAGATGATTTTGCATTCCTGACAGGATTGCAGATGCTCGACATATCTGCAAACAATTTCTCGGGTGATCTCCCCCCCACTGTTGCGAAACTTATGTTCTTAACTTCTTTCGACATCTCTCAAAACCATTTCACTGGTCCTCTACCGAGGACACTGCCAAACACTCTTGTATCGTTTAATGCATCTTACAATGAATTATCTGGAACAATTCCGGATAACTTGAGGAAGTTCCCAGATTCTTCTTTCCACCCAGGAAATCCCGGACTGCAGTTTCCTCGCGGCTCACCTAGAACAGGAAGTTCATCTGGAAGTTCATCCCACAAACCTGTCAGATCTTACATCAAAGCCGTGATAATTGCTGCATGTGTTGTTGCTTTTGTTATACTAATCATCATTGCCATTGTCGTTCATTATAAGAGGATCTCAAGAAGAGCCCCAAGTGAGAGAGTTGTGGACAAGAATGCACACAGGAGAACCATTGCTGGTCCTTCTCAGGCGAAGGGGCGTGAAGCTGGAGGCGGAATGGTCGTGTCGGCTGATGATTTGATTGCGCCACGGAAGGGATCTTCCTCTGAGATAATTGGCTCGGAAGAGAAGATTGCCGCATCTGCGGCATATTCGCCGTCTAAGAACAGCCACCTCTCATGGTCGCCGGATTCAGGAGAGACGTATCCACCGGAGAACCTAGCAAGGCTAGATGTCCGATCACCGGATAGGTTGGTGGGTGATCTGTACTTCTTAGATGAAACTATCACTCTGACTCCAGAAGAATTGTCAAGGGCCCCAGCCGAAGTGTTGGGAAGGAGCAGCCATGGGACGTCTTACAGGGCGACATTGGATAATGGTTTGTTCTTAACTGTGAAATGGCTGAGGGAAGGGGTTGCAAAGCCGAAAAAGGAATTCGCTAAAGAGGCAAAGAAGTTCGCCAACATTCGGCACCCTAATGTGGTTGGTCTGCGTGGATACTATTGGGGTCCTACACAGCACGAAAAGCTCATTTTATCAGATTACATATCTCCTGGCAGTCTTGCTAGCTTCCTATATGGTAATGAAAGTTTTCTCCCTTGTTACTCATTTCAAATTAGATGTATGGTTACTGTAATCTGTTATTAACTCACACGCGCTATAAGGAATGAGCACAAAGATCATATTGGTTTCATATTTAAAACAGCTAGAGATAAGTCTTCTGTTAAAATGAAACTGTTTATACAAATCATATATCACATGCATTTTGATTTACCTTTGAAGCATTTGGTCCTTTATTCATTAATCTCATCAAATTTCAGATCGACCCGGTCGAAGAGGACCCCCTCTAACCTGGGCACAGAGGCTCAAGATTGCCGTCGACGTCGCACGTGGACTCAACTATCTTCACTTTGACCGTGCCGTGCCTCATGGCAATCTCAAGGCCACAAACATACTATTAGATGGGCTCGACCTCAATGCCCGTGTGGCAGACTATTGCCTCCACCGCCTGATGACCTCCGCAGGAACTGCCGAACAGATCCATGACTCTGGAGTCCTCGGCTACCGTGCGCCGGAGCTTGCAGGATCCAAGAAGCCGACCCCTTCGTTCAAATCCGACATATATGCATTCGGCATTGTGCTTCTGGAGCTGATAACGGGGAGGTGCGCCGGCGATGTTGTTTCGGGTCAGGAGGGAGGAGTCGATCTGACTGACTGGGTGCAGCTGAGGGTTGCAGAAGGCCGGGGATCAGATTGCTTCGATCCAAGCATGGGTGCTGATACAGCAAACCCTGCTGCCATTAAAGGCATGAAGGAGGCGCTGGGGATAGCTTTGAGATGTATCCGCCCAGTTTCTGAGAGACCAGGGATCAAATCTGTGTATGAGGATTTATCTTCTATATGAATCTTATGTTTCTCTGCCGAACTTTGTGACTTTATTTTAGATGATGAAATGCAGCTGCTTGCCTTTTCTCAAGGCTGAAAATTTTTTATGATCAATATTCAGAATTAACTACTTTTTTGTTTCATGCAATACTGTTTATTTTCAAACAAGTTATGCTCGAAATTGATATGGAAACTAAAATTTATCTAATCAATCTCAGTTGAGTTTTATAATCATGGTAATTGGTAAATGCTAGCCAATTATGCTATGTTTCATGCCTCAGAAAACAGTTTGATCCCTTGTATAGAAAACATAAGGCTAACATTTCTTGTATTTGGCCCTAACAAATTACATCAAAATTTCGAAAAAGATCTCTACTTTAGAACAAACTATAATAGGCCAACATTTCATCACAAAATTTCAAACATTAAGTTATTTATGAACTAATGAAATGTCACAAAACCACTTACGGGAGTAATGATATGAAATGTAATGCCAGAATCTCCTCATCCCCTGAGAAATCTAATGATATGAAGTGTCAAAAAACCACTCTACAACCAGAAAATTGACTTCAGTTAGCGGGACTTCATGAAGGCAGATCTACTTCAATAGTGCTTTTACTCACATCAACAGGGTTCAGTGATTTGTTCCCCTACAAAAGTCATAACAAAAATGGAGGTAAAATTCATACGGTTGAATCCAATGAATAGGAATGAAGCAAGTGCTACTCGGCTATGTAGGTTGAATTATTACTGAAAGTTGCTCCAATAGGCAGTTCACCTCTGCCGCCAAACTTCATCTTCAGGCTTTCTCCTTCTCCGAGCTCCAACAAGCATATTCACAGACTGCCTCATCCTCCAGGACTTCATGGTTTTCCTGGCGGCCGCAGTGAAGGCCTGGATCGTAACGGGAGCTAAATCCATCTGGTACTTCCGATCTCCTGGATCCGAAAGAGAAGAAACTCTAGGGTTTCGCCGGTTTCCCTTGGAAGAGGAGGTAATGAACAAAGGGAAAGAGAGAGGAATCGCAGTTGTGGAGTGTGCCGACGCTCAACATAACTTCGTTCGCTCGCAAGGTGCCGCAAATATTTCCGAATCTGCCCAACGGTCGAGGCGCAAGCGGCCGGTGAGATCTAACCGTTGGAGCCAGAAGAGATTCCATCTTGAGGGGTATATTGGTAAACTCCCGTCCTTAAATATGTGTTTGTTTATTTAAAAAAGATATGTACAACACGTGTAAGAAAAGTAACAACAGAACATCCAATAATTTACCACACATCAAGCAAAATCAAGCAAATTATATATGCTGCTCAATGTAAGAAATTTGATGTTTAATATGTATAGACATTATTTCTACTATATTATTATACATGTAAATATTCATAAAAAATATTATTAAATTATAACTAGACCTAGGAACTAAATTATAATACTGATTTTGAGTATATTAAAAATCAAAATTGACCTAACTCATTTTAGTTATGACCTAAATTTATTAGTTTAGCTTAATTTGGGATCAGATATTAAATATTTTTTTTTTATTTTAGCATACTCTAATTATCATTTTTAGCCGATTATAACTATTGACTTTCACTGGAGGGTGAGAAAATAAATTAGTGAGTTATATTCATTAGAATAAGAATATGAGCCGATCTAAATAGCTCAACTCGAATTTAACTTGAATATTAAATGTGTTAAGATTGATAACTCAATTTTAATTTGATTAATAAATAAGTAAAATAATTCCACTAATTTAAGTTAATTATAAATAAAAATTTATAAACGAATAATTCAAATTTCATCAGACCTGATTATGTATAATTTGTATTTGATTTATTTAATAAATGTTAATTATATATATTCACGAGTCGGGCCGGTCATCGCACGTGGAGTCATCGGCTACCAGGCACCGGAGATTGCGGGAAGCCGACCCTTCGTTGAAATCCGGCATCTGTGCGTTCCGAGGCGTGCCGGCGACGTTGCGAGGAGTCGATCTGAGAGAGAGAGAGAGAGAGAGAGAGAGAGAGAGAGAGAGAGAGAGAGTCGATCTGAGCGCTTGCGTCCTCCCAGCGTCTGCCATCGTTTTCTCCCTCGTTCTTTTCAGGTACCTTCGACAGATTCCTTCGTATTTTTCCTTCGAATCACTTCATCTTCCTTGCCATCTCCATTTCTATCAACCGATTCAACAATGCGATTACATCTACCATATTTTTATGTTGTTGAAATTTCGTTAAAATTCGCATTTGATGCTATTCAGAGATCTGACTGGATTCTTTGATGTTTCTATAGCTAGCCGACACCATGGATACCATGAGAGGCCAAGGAGGTATTCAGATGCTGTTGACGGCCGTGCAAGATGCTCAACAGATTGTTTTCAGAGCCAGAAACGGTGACCAGTCCTTGAAATCTAAACTAATTTCAAGGATTGCATGATTCCGGACATTTTTTGATCCAATTAATTTCTTGAACTTGGTACTGATCTATACACTTGTCCTTGTCTTGTAACCATTGTTTTGTGCATTGTTCGTTTGTGTTTACCTTAATGTATCATTTTCTAGAGTTTTAAATGTTAAATCTTTTGTACAAAGTGGCCTAAAAGCTTAAGTTTGTAGGTTATGGTTCAATAATAATTTTATAATCTCACTCCCCTCATGCACAAACTAATTTGTTTTGCAGCATAGAAGCAATTCAGTAGAGGCCTATTTTTAACCTTATGATAGAGACGGTCACTAAGGTTCAAATTTGAGACCTCTAGCTCTGATACAATATTAAATCTCTGGTTACAACTGGCCTAAGTTAAAATCAGTAGGTAAAATAGAGACTTAACATTAAGTGCTTTTTGTTTGTCCAAATTTTTTTACTTTCAAGCACTTGAGGCATGAGGCAAATATCATACTCAACACTTGTTAGTTACAATTATAATAATGTGTATTTTGGTTTTGTACAGTACTTATCATCATTCTAGCTTAAATATGGAGAATCATATTGCAGTGAAACTGGTAAGATTGAAGCAGGCAATGGATGAGGCAGAGCTAGAGGCTACGGCTTATCACACTTCTTTAGAGAAAGAGTACGAAAAAAAAGTTTTTGAGGTTACGTTCCTACACCTGTTCTTGTTCTTTCTTGGACTTTAGTATGGAATGCCACTTAACTACTACCTAAGCTATAAGTGGCATCTATGCTAAGTAAATAGTTGATCCAGCTGTGCAGAGAGGCGATAGAATACTTAAAACATAAGCACTATATGGTGCCCATATTACCTGACTCTGTTGCAACATATCGATCTCATTATGATAAAATGAGAGCATATAATACAGTGTCTGTAATAACCCGCTTAAAAAATACCTATTAATATTCATTTATATATTTTTCTGGATCTAATATGAATACACTTGTAACCTGAGGATTTTAAAATAATTATTGTATTAAAAATAAAATCTCTGCAAATATGTTTTAATAAATTATATTTTTTTTAAGCTTTCTTGTCTTTTTTTATCACCAGCCGTATTAAATAGGAAGTTTCCTCCTATCTTCCTCACATCAATGAAGCTTCCCTCCGTCTTTCTCCCACCTTCCCAACTGCCAGGAGATCCCACTCTATTAAATTCACTTTTTTTTATAAATCGACTCTGGACCCCTCAGACAGAACCCACAACCTCTAGTTTGCCTTTGTATACCCTAGCCTATCTTAGTGTGACTTCCCTTCTACTTCTTGTAACAATGAGACTCTGCCAGAAGAGGTAAGTATCTTGGTCATATTGAGTTTAAATTACATTCGGTAGTTTTTCTTATTAACTCAATTTGGTTTGTTTAACTCGAGTTTAACCTGTTTAACTCATATTAACTCATTTAACCCATGTCAATAGGCTTAACCCGTATCAAATTCATAAAACCCGTGTCAAACTCGTTTTGACCCGAGTTGACCCAGATTGACTCATTTGACCCGAGTTGATTAGTTTGACCTGAGATTTATATTGACCTGTTTTGACCCACTTGACCTGTTTGACTTGAATAGACCTATGTAATTTGAGTCAATATGTTAAATTATTAAACTCAATAGTGATCATTTCATTTTGAACTCAATTAGGATAATTTTATCTGAATTAAGAGCCACAACATCTACCAGCAAACTGTTACTGCCTTTCATCCAAGTAAACAAATTTCAATGAACTTAGGACATTATAATTATTAAATTAAAGGAGCAACCCATTTAGGCTCCTGAGGTTTACTCGACTTGCTACGCAGATCCACAATTTTGAAAATATGACAGATAGATCCCTAAAACTTACTGTATAGGTCATTGTGGTCTTCCTATGACAATATCCGTTAAACGCTGTTAAAATTACGAAAATACCCTTTTTTACCTTTCCATATTTTTGATATTTGGCTGCACGCCGCGCCGGCTTCAGCGCGCAGGTGGCCGACAGCGCACGGCCATCGACGTCTGCTCACAGGCGGCCACTAGCGCTGTCGCGCGCGGGTCGCCACCGCGCGTGCGGGTCACCGCAGCTTTGCCAGCGCTCGGGGCTGCGCGCTGTGGTGACCTGCATGAGGATGCCTTGCAGCCGATCGCCGCTGCGCGGGACCCCGCATACGGACGCCCGTGCCCTGCGCACAACGCTCGGTGCTGCGCACTGCGGCGACCTGTGCGCGGCCTCGTGCATGTGAGGCGGCGCACGCGGCCACTTGCGAGGGGCTGTCGGCGGCCGCGCGTTGCCGGCCGCCTGTGCGCGGACGCCTGAGCAGGGCGTTTCCGCGTGCGGGGACCATTTGGGGTACAATTGTAATTTCACATTTAAAAAAAATTATGATTTTTTAATTAAAATTTTGATTTAACAGAATATTTGAAGGAAGATGTTTAATTGGACCTTATTGGTAGCTCTTTATAAATATTAAGGACCATAATGACCTATACAGTAAGTTTTGGGACTTGTCTGGCATGTTTTTAAAATTATGGATCTGCGTGGCAAGTCGAGTAAATCTGAGGGGCCTAAGTGGAATTACCCCTAAATTAAATAATTAATATACAAAATGATTTTGATTATATTCTGTGAGCTACATTCTGCATCCTCTGCATGGCTTGATGCTAATATTCTATTGGGCTTTATACTGAGATATTATACTGGATTATATTGGACTCATGTATCCTGAGGTATATGATTATATGATATGCTGGGATCTCGTTGGTTGACGAACCACCTTCTGGACGCGTTGCATCGTGTGGGGGACGTACTTACATTCTGTTATTCTGTTGTCATATTGGTGATGTATTCATTAAATTATACGACACACTGGTGACGTATCTACTTCTTTTGTTGTCACACTAGTGACGTATATTTGTTGATTTTGATCATTCATCGATATAAACTTTATATATGTAAATTATGATATAAAATAATATTATAAGGTATTCTGATATCTTGATATGTTGGTGCTTTGAGCTATAAAACTCCACCTGACCTATTGTAAGGTGAAGGTCGTTTACTCTATCTGTGTGACTGCCTTTTTATTTTTCATGTAAATAATCTGTTGTTAGAAGGAGACTGCAAAATCTCCATGGATGATGTTTCTCTGCATTTTGTATGGTTTCACTGATATTTATCTTTTGTCTTTCAATTTGATTATTTTATCTTTCTGTACTTTAGTCTAAGGTTACCCTGGGTGACCTGTCTTGTGTGCCTGAACTTATATAATTCTGTCTTGAGGTTAATAAAATTGTCTTTTCTTATATTCGTTCTGTGATTTTAACTGTAAGTCGTCCCTTATTTTATGGATAATTGGTCTATAAAAATGAGGGTGTGACAGTGCTTGCCTAATGACATGTCACCTACCAGTAAAACGTATTATACGAAAAATAGTTAAATGCTTGAAATAATTTAAAAATATTAATGTTAATATAAAAAATCTATAACCTAATGGCCTCTGTACAAGCTGATCTAGTAGTAACTGCCTATATGTAGTCAATTTTATGCCAAGATTTACAAAAGATGCAAGCAACCAACAATAGTAGAATGTGTAGGTGTGACAGTACTAAATAAGTATTTGTAGAACTGTGTTAACATTGTAGACTCAAGTGATAAACGACCAAATCATCGATAATCATTGAGCATTGTAAGCCACTAATAGTGAATTTTACATCCCGAGGTATCAGGGACAAGAAAATATCCCAACAAATATAATATATATGCACGAACATGTTGTGTCAACTCAAAAGGTGTCAGTCCATTATAAGATGGTCTATAAAACTGCCACAATAAAAAACATAGAGGCATACGCGAATTAACTGTGTTTTTTCTCATTTGAAAAGTTGAAGACTTGAAATCATTTGTAGGGTTCGTGTACACGAACTCAAGAATAGGATATTGTCTTAATAGGTTATCACAACAGTCCATCCAAGTTTTCCATCTGTACCCTTCCCCAACATGTACATGGTTTATCAATGAAAATATTGTGCAAATATTTAAAAGAAACAAAATGTATATTTGATAATCTTTGCGTAACTGAGATAAGGGCATTTTTTTGAGTATGTCTGAAATAAATTTATTCCTCATTTACATACGATGAAGTACCAATAAGCGGTATGTTGTCTATTGCCCCTACCTTCTTAGAGAAAGGAGATAGGGAGGGAGGGAGAGTCGGAGGGCAAAAGGAACATTTCCAAAGTTTTTCACAGCCTTTGTGATTGAAAGACGAAACTGAAACCTTAACTCATCTGAATTTCCAAAAGAGAGATTTTTCAAAGCAATGGACATACTTGATATTATATCTTAGTCTCAGAAACTTGGGTGTAATTTTAAAAAATATTATAGGTTTATTAATTGAAACACTACCGTTCATATTTGAAACAGCAAATTTAAAGTATAGAACATTACATAAAATCAAAGTGAAAAAAAAAAACTTGTAGATAAAGTAAATCAAAAGTGGTGAAAGCTCAATCATAATTTGCCTTAAAATGTGTTATCTCATTGTGAGTTTGTATATGGGCTAAAATACTTCTGAGTATCTAAAATGTGAGATTATTCAACCTTTTGATGATATTACTTGAGACTTGCAACTTTTGCTTTGAGTGGAAGTTCACTATGGTGGTGTAGTATGGTCCTAATCAACATAACAGAGGACCACCAAAAACAAAAGAAGCTTTATCTAGCACTTTCATTCTCTCAAACATATGGTCCATTTCTGTCACTTTAATTCAAAAAAAAAAAAAAAAAGGAAAGCATGCGTCAAGTTTAATTAAATCAATTTAGATTATTTTTTCAAAGCTGTATAGATTGTAATTATCAAATCAATGGTCATAACATAGTTGGATTAACAAGGTTGAAATCATTATTGATGGAATAATGGAAAAGAGGTGAAGGCAGACTTCCTTCTCCCAATTTTATCTCCAAAACAAGCATGCATAGAGAAAATACATTGATTTTAACGTGGAAAACCTAAAAAATGGAAAAGCCATGATAACTAACTGAAGACATAGCCTTCATTGTGATTTTATTGAGATTATACACCTTGTATTAATCATTGAAGAAAGTCATCGAGGAAAACTTCTCGAAGGAACTTTCATGCGGCTAATTTCTAGGTTCTAAGCCATGTCTTCTCATTATCAAGACAAATGCCGAGGATTTATCTTATGATATCAAGGACTTGAGTTACTCGATTCTAACTTCCTTGAAACCTTGAGGACACCTTTCTTGGAGCTTACATCTTATCTATTCGTCGGGCTCTGACCACACCATCTTTGAGAGTCTCAATCCGAGTGATAACCCTAAAGGTTCATTTGATTGTTGGTTTAGGGCACTTGCATGCATGATCCCTTACCTAGAAGGCTAGGACCAGCATCCGATCTAGCTCAATTGGGCTCAACCAGTTCAAGCCGAACTCACGTTCAGTTCTCAATCTCGTCTTTTATTACACATTTGTTCATGTTACATTAAATTTTGATCTTCTAAAACTGCACTCAGTATTCTGTTTATATTTGGTTCAGTTCAGATTCAAATTTGTAAGATATTAAATTAGTTTAGGAATCATTTTCTTGGTGTTACAGCTCAGAACTATGGTTATGCCTAATCAGATATGTGGCACGGATTTATACGAATAACATATTCTTAGTTTTTGTTCATTTCTGGCTAAATCAAAACATATTTCTGCTACGATATTTTTAGTTCGTTGAGTGTATCTTTTTCCTCCACCATATTCTCTATGCTTCTCAGCTATAACACTCTTGTAGGGATACTTTCAATTTTCGAACTCGATCTGATTAGCCTGTAGAGCTATTTACTTGTTCGACGGCGGTTTCACAATTTGAAAAGAACCTGTTCTCCATTTCTTTCATATATGAATCATTCTCATTGAATCTCATTTTTAAGTTTGATTGACACTGTATATTTTCCTGTCAGCTAAAAAAAATGCATGGATATGTGTTTCATTTTTTCAGAATTTAACAGCTTAATCATATTGATCTAAGCTTAAATAATTCCTGAGCCAAACTTACCTGCTTCGTCGAAATTATTTTCAGGAGTATCGTGTCAGATTTTCAGCAATAAATCAGTTTGCAGCGCGTGCAAATGTGGACATCAGGTATGATGGTAAAATAAAGCAGGTGCTTTTTTATATTGTAATTCTATGCAGCAGTAGGGCTGTTACCGATCCGATTTCGAGCCGAGGTAATACCGGCTCGAAATCGGATTGATTACATTTCGATCGACTCGAGCTCGATTGGGTTCGACTTCGAGCCGGCTCGAGTCGATTCCAATCGACCTCAAGCCGATTTCGATTCATTTTTGAACCGGCTCGAAAATAAATCAAATCTCAATTTTTTTAAGGCGATCTCAAGCCGGGTAAGCTCGACTCGATCCGACTCGAGATCTGCTCGGTTTATAATATATATATTATATACATATATTATATATGTATATTATAATATAAAATATATTTTAATTCGAGCCAATTTCGAGCTGGATCGAGTCGAGCGTACGCCGGCTCAAAATCGGCTCAAAATTATTACCGAGCCGAACTTTTGGCTCGTTAGTCTGTTCATTTAGATCGACTCGATTTCGATTCGATCTAAAATCGATTCAATTTTCGATCGATTTTCGATTTTCGATCCATATTAACACCCTTATGCAGCAGGACATTTTTTTTTTGTTACATAAAAACTAAGTAGAGACTAAAATATGCCATATAAAACCTATAATAAGTAGGGGCTCTTTGTTGCTATGTATGATGTTATGTTGGTATCTCTTCGCACCGATTGTATTTTTATGCTACGTTGCGTAGGTGTATATTTTTGGTTACATTGGACATTTTTCAAACTTTATGTAGCATATTTTTATTTTTATGACAAAAAATTATCTTACGTAGTAGTGAAATATCCTGTATGCATTAAAGAAATGATCCTACATAGTATAAATGTTATTATATAGCTAAGCAACATAGCAGTGTAGAGGAGCGTGTAACTCGTAGTTACGCTGTCTTGTAGTGCAAAAGGCTCACTTGTGCAAGCATAGTTATTCAATCCCATAATTTCTTATAATTGTACTATTTATGTTACTTTTGCACTAGTTTGGGTTAGTTTGATCGGGAAAAAATGATTTGAAAATTTTTTTTTTTTGAAAAATAAATGTAATGGGAAATAAAGCGATTTAGTTATATTAAAATTTGTGTCGAATTGATTTTTTAAGAATTATATATGATATGAAATAAAATAATTATTTAATATTAAAATTTAGGAATTTTTACATACAGTACATGAAATTTATACGAAATTATACATTTCATCATCAATTTTTTACGCATTTCACATATTGTACATGTTTTATATACTTTATAATATTATATGTAAAATAAAATGCATAAATTCATTAATATTTAATTTTTATATATATTTTTATTTTTTTACTGTAAATATATTAATTTTTTTATTTTAATTAAAAATTATTGTCACATGGATTTAAATTCGGCACTCTGATTGGAAATTTTAAATAAAATAAATAAATTAAAATATATAAATTCATAAATATTTAAATTGTTATTTATATAAATTAATTTATTTATAGTATTTAATTAATATATTAATAATATAGTTAAGATTAAGGTTAATTTAGAAATGTGAAGTTCACAATTAAAGAATATAATGTGAAATATGTGAAATGTGTAAAATTTAAATGAATATGGTGTGATAGTAGTAATATTTATGAATTAATGGTAAAATATGTAATTTTGTGTAAATTTTATGTACCGTGAAAATTTCTAAAATTTATACGAGAAATAAATAATTTTTAAATTTTTAGTAATGATTATATTTTGCCACTTATTTTATTCCGTTCACAAGACGGAATCTTTAGATTTCTGATGGGCTTGCTTAACTGCACGTGTGGTCAGCCACGGACGTGTCAATGTCTCACCGGTCAACCCCAAACCGGGCCCACACGAGAATTTCCTTCGTCCCATCCGTACACTGCCACGTAAGATACAGGGCCTCCTTTTATTTTGTCATCAATTATATTACACAATTAAATCAACTTAATAAATGTTCTGTAAATAATAGTTAAGAGCAGATATCAAAACACAAAATAAAAATATAAACATAAAATTAACGGGATTTTAGTTTGTACACTATTTTTATATATAAAAAAATTTATATAGTATTTCACATATCTCTTATATAAATTTTCTTTTATATAATATATTTGTAGAGATATTATATATTTTAATATTAGTGAGCTATATTACATGGGGTACTTTTAGGAATGTTACTTATATCTTAATTTTTTCTGCAGTTCAAGCATATTAATAACTGAGCTGCTATTATTAACTTATTAATTTTGCTCTAAAAAATCACCTTTACTAGTTTGGATTATGCTATTTTTCATAATTGTTTTCTTCTAATTTATGATAAATCATTTCTGTGCCTCTTTTTTTGTGACTTAGAAGTCCACTAGGAGTTGCTGTTTTACTATTTTAAAAATCTACTAGTCTTGTTTGGCAAATACCTAAAATTGAGCAAAAAATAATAATTGTTGAACCTCTTAATTTTGATGAATACAATTAATTTAGCATTATGGACTAATCATCTTACTAAGTGTGCTTTCAGGTCATTTATATTATGATTAAGGTGAAAGTCCAAGTTCAAGTTCAAGAAAAGAAGTTTATTACTTGGTTCTTTTTCATTTTCTTTTTTAGGACTTAATTGTAAGCATGCATGTTTTTGCCAAGAATTTAACTTGTACTCAATCTTAGTTAGCCTAAGGTCTATCCATTCCTTGTTTATTCTTGCTGAAAAATTCATCTCCTTGAGCTGCAGGAAAAACCGGTCGATTTCCAAAATTGACCGAATCTCTCTGGACAAGCCCAAACTCAGCTGCAAAGCTGACCGTTTGGCCTTCCAAATTCCCAAAAATTGAGAATATCTTATTTCCATTATCTTGTTCCTTGCAGCGCTCTTTAAAAATATTTTTTTATTCCTCAAAGACTATTTCTTTACTCTTTGTTCATTATTAAAATAGAAAATATTTGCACTTCCCTTTGCACTTGTTTATTTCAGCTGTTCTTAAATATCATGCTAAATATTTTGTCCACCTAAACTCACTAAACTAGTTTTAATCTATCTCAGGTGGCACCTTCTCCTCATTTTAACTCTTGGGTGAAAACTTGGGTGTTTTTAGCTACTTGATTAATTTATTCTTTTTGCTAAAAACAAAACCCTTTTTAGCATGCTTGTTTATGGGAAAGGGACAAACCATTATTTTATACTTTTTCTTCAGTCTTCTTTCCCAGGTTTAATCTTTTATATTTTTCTTGTTTCAAGCTTTGTTTAACTTAATCATTATCTTAAGTTTTAAAATCTGCTGAACCATTTTTGCCTCCAACGGTCCAAAGGACATTTCATCATCCAGAAATGTCTGATATGCCTTCTGCTTGCTATTTTCCCATTGGACCACTTGTATGACATGTCAAAATGCTTGTCTACAATTGGATAACTCAATCAAAGGGCAAATGTATCCTGCTTCTTGCTTACCACCTGCTGTAAGTAAATAAAAGCATTCAATTTCCTGCTGTTCTGTCAACTTCTTCCTGCCCGAAAATCTTCCAGCTCTCCTTCAAACTTCTACTTGCAAACCAATCTTCTCAAGTAGAAACAAAAGAAGAAAGAGTGCTGCGTTTTTCACTGTTCTGAAAACCAAGACCAGTAATTCTTATTGTTTACATTCCTTCTTGGTTTTTGGATTTGTCACAGCTTTCAGTTTTTCATTAGCTGAGCTTTCACTGTTTTGTTTCCATTGGAATATAAAAGCAAGTCTGTTAGCTAATAATTTCATCTATTAAAGCTTGCTTTTTCCTGAATATTTTGAGATACCTTCTTCTTTTCTTTTACCCCAAGATTATAGAATTTAATCTTGGACCTCTACGAGTTTTCACCCTTGGCAAAGTTGTTGCATGCATAGAGCTCTTCATTGTAATTTGTTTTTGTGCTTAAGTTGTAATTGAGCTAGCAAAGCTAGCAAAATCTTGTACTCTCTGTTTTTTCTCTGAGATTATATTTGTAGGTTTGCTCGGCTTTGGTACCTGTAAAAAGCCGTGGTGTGTAGGTTTCTTGGCTTTGGTTCCTGTAAAAGCCATAGGATTGATCGGGTTTATTCGGCTTTGGTTCCCGTAAAAAGCCGGGGTGTTTTTAGTGAAAATTCCCATTTGAGGAGCGTGGGGAGTGGACTAGGCGGTAAGGCCGAACCACATAAATCTGTTGTGTTATTTTTCTTTTGCTCCTAATTTCTTTGGACTAAAAGTATATATCATTTCTAAATCTAAGTATTTTAAAGGTATACAAACCTAAAATATTTTTATTAATAACAGATATATAAATAATAAACTCTAAATTATTATTTCTGGTCTCTGTTAATTCATTTCTGCATTGCTTGTGAACCTTGGTCGATTCCCAAAATCGACCGGATTTTTCGGAAAAAATTTTCTGCACTACTCTGTGAACCTTGGTCGATTCCCAAAATCGACCGGATTGTTCGGGAAAATTTTTCTGCACTGCTCTGTGAACTTTGGTCAATTCTCAAAATCAACCGGTCTATTCGGGTAAAATTCTCTGCACAGCCTTTTCTTATTCAGGTGATCTCTGAACTCAGTGTACTTGGATAATTTGACAAACTTAAGTATACCTCTTCTTATTCTTTCTTTTTCTTAACTAAAAGAAATCATTTTAAATTATTTTTAATCTCAATTCACCCCCCTCTTGGGAAGTCTCTGGGCCAACAATAATAATAATGTTTTTAATTTATTATAAATTTTAATAATTTTATTTCACATCTAACATAAATTTTAAACTTAAAAAGTAATTTTAATTCACATTTAACACAAATTTTAACCTAAAAAATTAACTTTATTTCACATTTAACACAAATTTTAATTTTATTTCACATCCTACACGCCTCTTAATATTAAAATAAATTTTTTTCCATCAATTCTATAAAATAAAATATTTTCTCTTTTCTTATTCAAATTGTAATCATTAGGAGTCTTTCTAGTTTCTTCTACCTTAGATTAGATTATTCATATTGTGAGCATGAGAAAGAGAGAGAGAGAGAGACAAAAAAAAGCAGTATTTAATATAGAACTTTCTTCAACAAAAGCATGATAAAAGGATTTTAGAAAACATAAGATATATTATAGAATCATAGAACTAGCAAGCTAATAGTCAATCCTTGTCTCAATTTACAGTGAACAAGCCTGGTCATCATCTCGGCTTGTTAACATCGATTTGTGTCACAAACATGTCAGATTGTTCGCTAGGCCTTGGGATCTATGGCATGTTAGGGAGAGCCCGATGTTGTGGTCGATGATGTGACAGTGCTTGTGATAGTGGTGGCTGACGATGTCCTTGGAGTTATCATCTGCTTGAGTACTACAATTGGTATAGGAGACTTCTTCCTCCAATCGTGCTCTTTGATGAGTTTGCCAGCGAATTGCTCCAACTTCTCCGCATTGCTTTGTTGCGATAGCTTCCTCCCGTGGAAGAGCATTGAATCCGTGCTTTTTTGTTGTAGAATCTCCTGCACCGCCGCCATAGTCTTCTTCACCTCTCGATTCAAAGGCTTTTGAAGACCATGCCCATGAGCCTGGGATTAATTGTTCTTATTCTTCAGTTCAATTAAAATTATGGAAAATTAATTTGGTATTTACAAAATTACCTGAATGCGGACATAATTGCAATTGTTGGTCCCATTCTGCAAAAACGCCATTGCTACGGCTTGATCAACCTGGAGCAAGAAAAAGGTTCTTTTTTTATTGAAATGGACGGTTGAAATTAAAACATCGGAAGCGGAGGGGTATTTCTGTCAATTGACAGGCACGAGGGGGAAGTTAGAAATTAGAAAACAACCGGCGGGAGGAGGAGGTGCTGAGCCGTACCGTGTCGGCCATCCCATTCCCTGCAATTCTCAACAACTTCGAACTCGATGGCGAGGGAACACCGGCGCCGGATCCGGCGGAGAAGATCTCTCCGCCGGCGATGGAGACTACAAGCAGATCTTCGACTCCGCCGGCGAAGGGAAATTCCTGCTTGTTGTGCAAAACGTGAGTGATGGCCGCGGCCGTAGGGTTCGCCATCGCCAGGCCGCCGCCAACGGCGGAGATACGCGTCCGGCCGTCGATTGAACTCATCTTAAGCAGCTCCTCCCCGGCGCAGGTAGCAGCGCACACCTCCCTGATCAGGAAATCGTAGGCGTCGGTCTCCACGGCGTCCGCCCTGGAGAAGAGGAACGGCGCGCCGGTGGAAAGGTCGTAGCAGGGGATGAGCACCGGCTTCACGGTGTCCCTCAGTGTCGTATCCCCAAAAATCCGGCGAAACGATCCGGCGCTTGACGGCTGGAAAATTCCGCGGAGTAAGCCCTTCCGGCCTGGCGCAGAAGGGGGACCGTTCTTCGCTAGGAAGCAGAGGGCCTCCTCGGCAGAGTAAAGCGAGCGGCCTTCAGGCCCTCGGGTGAAGAGCATAGTAGCAAGGACGCCGCCGACTCCCGATCCGGCAGCAATGTCAAAGAAATCAGCGATCCGGGCAGCAGGATCGCCGGAGCGGCAGCGGAGGCAGGTCTCCAGGCGAGCAAGGGAAGCTGCGGCGAGAAAGCCGTCGCCAGCAGCATCGATAGAGAGGATTCGGACCTTTCCAAGGGAAATGGCCGGACGTTTCGGAGTCTTCGCCGGCGTCTCCGGCGAATTGCCGGAAAGAAAGAATTTGGGATCATCGTAGCCAAAGAGAAACTTAGACTCAAGTATACTGAAGATCTCGTAGCTGAGCTTGTCGACTTCATGGCTGGGTATCATCAACGCCGGCGTTCCTGCCATTTTCTAACTAATCGGCGGCGCGGTGGCGGCGACGAAGTGGATATGACGTACGACTTGGGAGTGCCAGATGGTGGAAGGTAGAGCGCGGTTATATAAGGGGGGGTGTGGCGCAGTTTAGCCTGGGTGTGTGGCGCACTTTAGCCATGAGCGGTTTTGCTGAATTACCATAATGCCCTCGTATTTTGGGCATACAGTGATTTGGCTGCGGACGGCATGGATGCGATTTTACAGAGTTTTAACGGCGTAGATCGATAGTCGGTGGGGGTGGATGATTTGATATTGATCCGGGCGAGGAGAAGAGGACGGGGTGCTTCGACGAAGAATCGGACGCACCGCACGTGCGATCAGGGGCCGGAGATGCGATCGGGAATCGGGAATCGGGAATCGGGTCGGCGACGCGTGATCCCGTTTTGCGCTCGCGTGGGAAGATCGGACGGCCGAGATCTGATTTCAGAGGTGTGCCGGGTGAGAGGGAACACGGCCAGATGTGGCAGCGGAGCCACCGCACCGGTGGACCCTGGTCCAGCCAAATCAGCTCACCATGAATCTAATTGGAACCACTTCATGTTGTAGTAGGTTCCAATCGCAACCGATTTGAAGTTCAAATCGAACGAACGATTCTGCCCACTTTAAACGGGTTGCCAGGTTTCTTTCCATTCCGGAGAAAAAAAAAGTGGGGAGGGGGGGGGGGCAGTCAATTGAATTCTTTGATACCTTCGAGTCACACCCAAGATGATACTGTGTTTTGAAAACAAATATATTAAGATTATAAGCTACTCAGTCCTACGGAAATCAATTTTGGGATATCTAGACGTATTTTGAGGTGGAGATGTTGCCTGTCGGTTGAATATGTAGAAGTGTACAACACTTCTATCAATAAGGGTTGAGTTGATAGCAATAATTGAAAAGGCAAAGCGTTATTGTGCATGAAGAGCATATGCGAAAATTACAGTCATAGTGTTATTTACTTGACAAAAAATCTTAGTTTTCACTCTAGTCAGAACACGTTAAAATCCATCATAGCTGAATTGGGGATGTGCTAAAAAAGAAGAACTTATTGTTGAAGAAAATTCATCTGATCGTATATTATGATAAAGTATATAACAAATGACAAGCAGAAGTCTAAGGAATTGCCAGATGCTTGAAATCTATCTTATAAGTAGGGTAAGGAAGTTATTGTGGATCCTTCTTTATGAGAATGAGAAGTCAAGCAAGTTCATCGAAGAGTTTCTCGAAGAAAGTATTCATCGAAAAAATGCTCATCAAAGATTCGATGGACATCGAAAATTCTCAATAAAGATAATTCTTAACTGAGATTCGATTTCAGAGATTGATACCTTGATGACGAAGACAAGGTTTGAAAACCTTGGAGAATGAAGGCACAAACAAGGGTATGCAGTGCTTATGCTGAGAAAACCTTAAAGAAGTATCTTTTTTTAGAGCAGATTCAATCCCGAGGACACATTGGGATCATGATGCTACTTGTTTGTTGATTCTCTAAGTAAATATTACCTTATGGAATTATGCATTTGCTTCTACAAGGTCAGAGAATTTCAAGCAGTTATGAAAAAATAACAACGTTATTCTACTATCAGAAATATCATAAGGCTGAATCAGGACAGTGATGTGCAGGACACTTTAAGGAATATACACGAAAAATATTTTTCTTATCTCTATCTTATAAAAGGGAAACGAAAGGCAACAGTCATTCGACGTAAACCTTGTAAAGTATCCGCTTCAAGTTAAGAAAAGGTCCTAGAAAAGTAATTCTCTTTTTGTTCTTTAGTTTTATAGTTGAAATGCCTTGCAAAAAATTCTAAACTTTTTTAGCAAGGTTTTAGCTTCTTCGACACTAGCAATCCAAATTACAACCGTTTCTTTAAAGGTATCTTATATCGTTCCATTCATAATTGGAACTACTAGAGTCGGATTGGAATTAGTCCTAGCCCTTAAGATAAATATTAAATTCTACACAAATCACAATAACAAAAATTTCACAATTGGGTCTCTCCTCTCCATTTCTTTTTATGTAAGTACTTTTTAATGAATTCATTAAATTTGACCTTTAAGTTGCTATCTTGAAAATTTTAAAATATATTTAAGCATCAAAAACATGTTTACCAATAACAATTATAACCTTAATTTTTTTCTTATTCCCTTTATTTTAGCTTACAATAGCAAATTTTGATATTTAAATATGCATTTTTTATTTATTCATGCTAATAACTTAACTATCATATCTGAGAAAAATTTTGTACAAGAGAGGCTTATATGATATATTATGAATCTGCATGAAATTAAAAGTCTACTTTAAAAAGGCTGAATGAGTTTATCACCCATAAACCTTGAACTCAACGTTTGCTGGATCTCGAGCCAAACCATCACATACATTCCTTCTCCGACATTTTCGCGGTCGAGCCCAATCCCCCCCGGATCCTTGGCCCCAAATCTATCATATTGGGTCTGACTCGAGCTAATTAAATAGGATTTTAGCCTCTACTTGGTGCACAACATTGATGGTAATAAATAAAATGGAGAGCCTTGGAACCATTACAAGTTTGTCCATTAGCTAGCCAGTGCCAACCAATTGATTCCAAGATTTTTGGTGCTTTTCCTACCTTTGGATCCATACGTGGCCAATATTTATTAAAAGCTTATCAATAATAAATGGGCAATTATTGTACATCAATGTCCTTTGTGGACTCCTATTATCAATCATCCCTCATGTCCCATAGCTAGTGAAGTGTAAATTATGTTCTAGTTCTTGAGATTTATTTAGTTCTTATTTCATAAAAAATCATATTTCTTAAAAATTTTAATCAAAATACTCGTATCATTCTTCAACTGAATATCACTTTTCATCTATCGTATTTCTCTGCCTTCTTAAAGTTTGGAAGAGGTGCTCCGATATCCGTGTGCCGCTTCGAATTCTGAACCTATCAGAAAAACGGAAGGCTTGATCGGGCCTGCGTGTTGATCGATGAGATCAAATGGTCAGGAGACGAAAAGTCACAACTGTTCCCCATAAAACCTGTTTTAAGGAGAGAAGTTGAAACATTTGCTCGCCTTCAAACCCTAATAGAGGGAAAAGAAGAATCCCTTGCTTCGCCCGTCGCGAATCCTAGCAATGGGTGGAAGAGAGATCGAATGGGTAGAGTTGACCGATCAGTTCGAGAGCGACTCCAGCTATCAGGAGACTCTCCTGATGGAGCATGAAGTGCTCAACGCAACCTATTCTCTATTTACTTGACGAGCGAAGAGAAATAAGGGGGAGGGAGGTTTTGTTTAGGAACAAGAAGGCAAATTTTGGTTAATTGGCGGAAAAAAGATGTAAGTGGATCACATTAAAATCAATTTAAAGTTTCAAGGATCTATGTAGTTTAAAATTTATGTGATTCGATGGATATGGACCTATGTGAAAAGTAAACCACACTTAAGGAATCCAAATGTAATACTCCCACATCTATTATTGATACATTTTATTTTGGGATTTTCATGCAATCATTTGAAGGAAAACTAGTCTTTAAAGCAAAGTTTGGATGGAGGTGCACTTTAGTGCGTGCCATAAGTTGAAGTAATGGTAGGAAAGAAATTATGCATTATTATGTATCAAACTCAAATGTTTTTTGATTTTTTTTTAATTAAATGGAAGTTAAGGATATAAGCTTGACATGAATTAGAAGTTTCGTATAATGATTTGAGGTTGTAATACGAGTTGATAGGTCAGTTCAGGTCTATATATTTGACCCAATCGAATTATGCAGTGTTAGGATTCTTAGCACTACTAACTTTCGAAAAAACTTAAGATAATAGAAAAAACGCAATTGATTCATTTATTATATTTTGCACGAAACGCTCACAGGTTAAATTTAATCTCTTATCGATAATAGTACATCACCCAAAATTATATTAAATAGGACGATGAGATTGAGCTAGTGCTTATCCCAACATGCAGGACCCGAGTCTAGCCGGTTTATTAAATAAATTATCAATAGCGGAATCTAACTTATTTGTTGAATGGATAGCCCAACTAGGTGTGGCAATATATGACCCGACCCGAACCTGACCTGCAAATTTTTAGTATGAGTGATGAATTTTGACCTATTTATTAAATGAGTCGGGTTTGAGTTGGGCATAATTGGGTCAGGTAGGGTTCAGGTTGGTCATTTATCAAAAAATACTCTATAAACGGGTCGGGTTAACCCTCCAACCCGACCCATTTATTAATCGGGTTTGGTTCGGGTCATAAATTTTGACTCATTTAATAAATGAGTTTGATTCGGGTTGAAGCTATTCGGGTCCGATCGGATTCAGGTTTGACCCGAACCCAACCCGCCGACCCATTTTGCCGCCCCTAAGCCCAACCCATCTAATCACTCTTGTTTATCATAAAATTTTAGTTGTGAAAATTCGTAATTTTTTAATTAATATAATCATAAATTTTAATAATAAATTTGACTAGTAAATTTAATTGATGTAATAGATGCCATCAATGAAATTACATAAGCTGACAATTGGTAGCCCTAGAAGTATACCTAGATTTTTTATCGAGAGAAACTCTTTGGCCTCGTTTTATTCGAGCTTTTTTTTAGATAAAAAAAATATTTTATTTTTTAAATTTAATGGGAGAGAAATTAATTTTAATATTAAAAATATATAAAATGTAAAATACTTTAAATTCTAATATTCGTATTTATATTAAATATGAAATAAAGTTAATTTTTATAATTGAAATTTGTGTTGGGTGAAAATTTTACATCAAACCAAACGAGGCCTTTAAGACTAAATTCTGTATAAGGTAGACTATACTTGGTTTAGGTAGCTTGGGTTCAAGTTGAACTCACATGTCGAGTTCAAAATTGTGACGTTTAGAATCGACGTCAGCTCGATAAATGAAACATTCAAATTAGAGAATCAAAATTAAAAAAAAAAATTACCAAAAATCTTAGTCCCAATGATTGTCTATCACGAATGAAGAGTAGTGAGGCCTGAGAATCCCTGCGAGAAAATCCTGAAGAAACCAAGAAGCATGGGCATAAGATCAGAGGATAAATTTTAATATATATATATATATATATATGCAAATAAATTTCTAAATTAAATTTATTTATTTCACATTAAACACAAATATTAATATTAAAATTAAATTTAATTCACATGGTATTTTTTAGAGATAATTACCTACATGCCACACAATTTAGTTTTATTTATGCATTACTCATCCATTCTTAGTTAATAAAATCTATTTGAAAAAAATATTTTGTTAGTAAATAATTAAAATTATATTTTTCTCTTCCTTAATACCACACTAAAGTGTTGATTTGTCCTAAAATTAATTCACATCGTGGATGTCTCCTTCCTTTGCCACCACCTAAACATTAAGGTTTTAGGATTTTCACTCAAACTATATTTAAATATCTTTAAAATAATATAATGAACGGCTGAGATTTTTTATAATTTAATTATAGTTAGGTTATTGAAAAATTATGATTACTCGTTATAATAGAAATAAGTTAAAATGTGTGTATGTAAGATTTTATAATATTTTAAGTATGCATAGCGTAATTAACTAAGAATGGATGAGTAAGGCATAAATAAAATTAAATTGTATGGCATGTAGGTAATTATCCCTAATATTAAAATAAATTTTTTATTATTAAATTTTTAAAAAAATATATTTTTTAAAATTTAAAAAAAAAAAAAAAACCAATTAAGATAGCTTACAGGCCGACAGTCTAATAATTAAGATATTACTATTTTTTATCAAGGAATCAAGAAGTAATTTAAGAATTTGTGTTATTAATCTTCTTGGAAAGTGTTAATGAATTGAAAATTAGAAAATCAAATGCCAGCTATGTGATTATATATATGTATTTATTTATTTACAAAGAAGAGAAAATATGGTGAACTCGGGTTAGTTTAGTTGGAGAGTTATTTTTAGTCAAAAGAGAGAAAATATATTAGTTTATATATTTAATGAGAAATAAATTTATTTTAATATTGAGGAGTGCGTATGATATAAAATTAAGTTAAAGAAATTTTTTAATATTAAAATTTGCGTTGAATATGAAATAATATTATTAAAATGTGTGATGTATTTGAAATATTAATAAAATAATAATTTGATTATTTTTGGACATGATCCATAAGAGCCCTTAAGAAAAAGGCAAGAAATAAGGGAAGAACTTTCAAATAATGTCATCGATGAGTTTGATTTAAACATTGTTTGTGAGATCCTGATAAAAGCCGCACGAGTCAAAAACTAGTATGAGAAATTGATTTCACGATAGAGAATGAGGAAGAGAAAGAAGACAAGTATGAGAAATTGATTTCACGATAGAGAATCTGAATGCCATTCAGATTAAATAACATCTATATAGCATTGAATCAAACTAACACCTTAACTTTTGTGGAGTTCTTTTATGAGTTATTCTTGTATTAATATTAAATAAATAATTGAATTAATGTATTATTTTCCTTATCTAATACTTGAAAATCAGTCAGGGTTATGACTGTAATTCTTGGAAGTATTAGGTGGCTGCAAAGAATAAATCCAAACATATCCCTTGATTAAGATTCCTCCTGCTACTTATGGCTAAATGTTTCACTTTATTTATATTTATGTAAATATATAAAAAAAAATTCTTTAAATTATTTAGTATGTAATTTCCGCAATTTTCGATTAGATCCATCAATTTTCCATTAATTTAAATTAGAATTATAATTTTACTCTCAAATAACTTCTATGTTAATTTATTGTGTAAATTTCAGATGAAAGTTTAAGAAATACATTTAACTAAAGAAAAATTAAAGTCTAAATATGTTCACAATATTTATTAATTTTTTTTTTATATATTTTTTAGTTTGTTCTACTTGTAGAAAAATTGAAATAATAATTCAAAGATAATGTAGTATGAAAATGTCATTTAAGTATACTTTATTTTCTTTATGATCTTAATTAGATAATATTTTAAAAAAAATTAAGATCTAATTAAAATATAAACCATAACCATTAGGGCCTACTTACATGATTCTATGGAACCCGATTGTAAAATTACATGATTCTAGGGAACCCGATTGTAAAATTTTAAAAAGGATGGACCAATTTTGAAAGTTCCTCGAATTATAAACTCTTGTAAGTAAATTACCATTCATTTAAAAAATTAATAAATTATAATTTAGGCCTTTAATTCACTTTATTATTCAATAAATTAAAATCAAACTTATTAAATAATCTAATAAATTAATTTAATTCATTTAATTTACTTGACTATCTAATATATTAAAATCTAATCTACTTAGTAATTAAGTTAAAAATTTAAAATATAATTAATTTATTTATTAATCAGTTATTAAAATTATATAGCAGGATATTTTATTTCATTTTGAGATTTTTATTAGTATATTCAAATTTCAATTAATTATTATATCCACGAAACTTTTTAATGATTCATATGAATTGTCTCAACCGAAGTTGACTTGATATATTATAATATGCACAATAAGTTGTCTCAACCTGGACTTGTGTATTATTAAATTTTAAATTCAAGAACTTAAGTGTAATTTATCTTAAATTTAATTATATTTTAAATAAAACATAATTGGGAAATATGCTCAATGTCTCCTATGAACCATCCCCAATTTGTTCTAATACCCACAAACAATCATAGGCATCCACCAATAGGGAGAGAATGATCTGAGTTTGAGCTGAGTCATTGCAATTTAATAATTCGAGTTTAAGTTGACTCATTTCAGTTTCGAGTTGACTTAAATCTTAAGTGAGCTAACACAAACTCTCCAATAATTAAAACTTTTTTTCAAAAATTGCCTCAATTAAAAAATAAAATTGGATTAATCGTAGTCACAAAATCACTTAAAAATGTTCCAACAATAACTAATGCATACTTTTCTATAAGTAATAAAATAATTATAATAATTAATTAAATACATTATTTATATTTTAAAAAGTAGAGATCGAGCCAAGTTGATCCAATCCGACTATGGCTAGTGGCTCGGCTCAATAAACTTGAGCCGAGCTCGATTCGAACTAAATATCGACCCGAACATTGAACGACTATCAATCTCCGAGCCAAACTCTCACCCCTTATTTACGAACAGTACATTGAACAAGCACCATTACATTATCGCTCCTAAGGGTGGCAAAATGTGTTTGTGGGTCGGGGTTGGGTCGAACTCGAATCCAACACGACCCAAATAGCTTCAATCCGAACCCGACCCATGTATTAAATGGGTCAAAATCCATGACCTGAACCCGAGCTGATTAATAAATGGGTCGGGTTGGCGGGTCGACCCGACCCATTTATAGAGTATTTTTTTATAAATGCCCAACCCAATTATTCTCAACTCGAACCCGACTTGTTTAATAAATGGGCCAAAATTCATGACCCATACTCGAAATTTACGGGTCAGGTTCACAGATCAGGTCATATATTGCTACCCCTAATCGCTCCACTCAAAAAATATTCGGTCACCATCAAACTTTAACAAATTGACATATAATCACGTGATACATTGGCATTATCCTAGAAGTCCCCAAATACGAATTCTATCAGGATATTACGCACGATCAACTTTTTCGTAATCTCTATGATTCCTATAAACTCCTTATCGTTTATAAATACGGACGTCATTCTTCTTTAAGGGCATCAACGCTCTATATTAATTTCCTCTTCTCTCTCTATATTGTAAAAAAAAAAGATTGTAGCCACCTTTGATAAATTTTAATCTCATTTTTGGTAAAATTTTCTTTAGTCTGACCCTCATGCACATATATGTGAACATTTCTATTTTTTTCTCTTATAGAAAACTTATGTTCTTTTTATTCTCTAGATTTCTATTTTTTTTGGAATCCAAACTTTTTTTATATATATTTTTACATCTCTTAATATTATAGCTATTCATTTTAAATTTTGTACATATGTCAAGATAAAAAAAAAAATTATTCATAAATTGATATATAAAAATACTATCATAAAACCTCAACTTTGAGAATCATAAAAAATTAACTTAAGAAATATACAGTATAAAATAAAATAATAGATTTAGTAATAATAAAATTTGATACTATAAAAAAGCCTCGTTTGGTTCGAGCTATTTTTTTAAGATAAGAGAAAAAATATTTTATTTTTAAATTTAATGGATGAGAAATTTATTTTGATACTACAAAGATGTAAAATATGAAATACTTTCAATTCTAATATTCGTATTTGTATTTGATTAGCATTAAAGTTATTTTTTATAGTTGAAATTTATGTTGGATAAAAAAATTATCCCGAACTAAACGAGGCCTAAAAGTAGTGCTTCTCTAAATCCAATAAGTAAAAAACTTATTTGGGTACTAAAAGTTTCAAATTCAAACAACTCATTTGGTTTGAGCATCTTTTTTAAATTTAATACAAATTTTAACTATAAAAATCAATGTTATTTCACATCCAACATAAATACAAATATTTGAATTAATTTTATTTTATTTTTTATATAATTTTTAATATTATAAAAAAATTCATAAAATTTATAATTTTTTTTTTTCATTTATCTAAAATTCAATATTTAAATTAAACGAGCCCAAAATCACAACATCACAATTTTAAAAATGAACAAAAAAATTGAGGTCAATAAATTTGAAAAAAAATGTAAATTTTAGGTAAAAAGTGTAAATAACACTTTTTAAAGGTATTTTAACGCGAAGAAGCATGTTGTTGAAGAGTCCACCGGGGTTGTCCGCCGTCGGTGGGCGGGCCAACGCGGCCGTACGGCTCCGGATGGAAGCTTCCGGCCAAGAATTGAATCAAATCCCGTGCAATTGGGGTGACGTTGATAAACGCAGTAGCCATCGAAAATGCAGTTGAAATGCCTTACGATTGGTGCAGCGCTCGAAAATCAGCACGAATCTCGAAGCTCTTGGATGGCTTGCGAAGTTCCGGTTGCACTGTCTTCATCGAACTGCAGTGGTTCGTACCCGAAGGCCCAATGCAGAACGCCGGCGGTGGAGGCGTGGGATCCACAAGGCATGAGTCAACGGTTTAATTACAAAATGGTCACTTTATTTAAGGGTTGTAACGCAGTCCAATTTTAGGCCGCAAAAGAGTTATATTACGTACATCTATCTTCATAAAATTTAAATCATAAAATAATAACTATAAAAAAATTATAAGATAATATATATTTAAACTTAAGTGTCATATTTAAAAAAATTTTCATCAATATTTTTTTTGCTAAATATCTCATTTTAAATTTTAGTTAAATTTTTCTGACATTAAAAAATTGAAGTTATCAAATTTTAAAGTTTTATGGTCGAAAAGAAATATGAGACTGAACCATTATGATATAATATATTATATTTATATATACCTTAATAAGTAACAAAGCAAAAAATATTCTTTTATAGAATATAGATAACTAGAACATATATTATCTGAATATTTCAGTGCTTACAAGCAATAGAGCTCAAGCCGAGTTGGTTATTACTCACGTTACTAGACAAGAAAGTGCAAGAGATTTTAAAATCTCAACGTTCTTTGATAAGGGCACGCGGTCCAACCAAACCGATTCGCTAGTTGGCCAATTTGAACGCTGGCCAGCCCAACCCAACTCTGGTTCTAGCCAAGAAGCTGATAGGTTCACGATTGAATAGGCCAATTCAAACCGATTTTTAAAACATTGATCATACATGTGATGATCATATGAATTCCATATCAACGATATAAGATAAAAAAAAATACATTACCTTCATCTATTCTATGATTAATGTAAGAACCCAATTGAAATAAACTCCGAACAAAGCAATTTAAGTGAATCCAATCATAAAGAGGACCGTCATGAAATATGCAACAAGTTAGGGACTCATTAGTAATCTTTACACAACCAATAAGCTATTTGAATGCCAAAAGCTAATGTTTCATTTTATAAGCATTAATATTTTCACTTTTTGCCAAAAAAAAAAATATTTTCATTTTGGCCTTCATTCATCTTTTCATTTTTTCTATTCAGTGATGCTAGATTGCCTTCAAGGCATTATTTGCATTTCATTTTCATTTCATTTGATGAAGTTGATTTGAACTTCAATTTAGTCAAAAGATAGACTTGTGACATCTCAATCGCCAGTAACTTAAAACATTTCATCATTGTGTTCAGATTATTAACGATGAAGACATCCAAATTACAATTCTACAACTTCTAATATTTATCGACTATTTCTTTGTTTGCCTATGAGCAATCCCACTGCAATCACAAGCATGTACTTAACTCTTCAACCAACTATTTGTACTAGCAATTGATATCAGGGAGTTAAATTTAACTCTTCCCCGTTTGTCTAAAAGTTTAAAATTAACCTGGTTTAATTTTAACCAGACATATCACATCACACATAAAATTTAATATTAAAAATTAAATTTATTTCACATCCTACACATATTACTAAAATAATAACTAACTTATATCACATCCCTCACATATTCCAACATAATAACTAACTTTATATCACATCCCTCACATATCCCAACATAATAACTAACTTTATTTCACATCATTCACAACTTTTAATAAAAAAATATCTCTATCCAAATTTAATTTTAACCTTCTTAAATTTAACCTTACAAACAAACACACTAATATTAAAAATTAAATTTATTTCACATCCTACACATATTACTAAAATAATAACTAACTTATATCACATCCCTCACATATTCCAACATAATAACTAACTTTATATCACATCCCTCACATGTCCCAACATAATAACTAACTTTATTTCACATCATTCACAACTTTCAATAAAAAAATATTTCTATCCAAATTTAATTTTAACCTTCTTAAATTTAACCTTACAAACAAACACACCCTTTAAGGCCTTACACTATCAGCCAGCTGATAAAATGTAATTCATTTGGTAGGAGAAACATCACCATCACATAATACAACCATACCTATGAGCTTCAATCCAAACTAGCCACAGCTGGCAAAGCAGAACTCGTCTTTCTCCACGGACCTTCTCTTTCACCGCAACCGCATTTGACAGACCATTGTGATGGAAGGATTCGCCGTCAACAAAGTTTTGAGCTCGACTTATCTTTCCTAACTTCGATATCCAACACTATCAACATCAACTTTACATGCAGAAGACAATCAAATTTTCCATTTGAAATAAATCTGACATAGACTAGATGACTTTATTCACAAGCATACAATACTGTACTTTTACATCTATCATAAAGAGCTCATGGGAAGAAGCTTAAATGTCAAAGATTCCAATCAACAAGGCATGTCAACATGAGAGCTGTTGTCCTGTTGATGTGAACCTATAAAAGCATCATCAGCACAATCAGATTTCACCAATCATATAGGCAACTATTTTCAGAACTTGAATCTCTAGGATGATTGTTCATATTTTAGTCGAATATAGAAGGACTAGATTTATCCGACAAAACCAAAATCTTATCATTGCCGTTGACATATATTTGTATTCCACTTGTGTGTATCATATATCCACTCATATTTATGAAATAATGTAGAATATGTAGAATGATGCTTAGTGGGCATTTTATTCAGTGTCATTGTGATGTTATATCATATTGTTATTGATTACTTGTTTTTATAATATTATAACAAATTATAAATTTATCAAACTGAAATGACATCTCGCCTTAATTGTAATAGGAGGTGAAATTAGATTGATTTTTTATTGTCATTATAATAGCATTGAACCAAACAAATAATAATTTACAGATAACATATACATCAAGATAACAGGAACATCTAAATAGTATTGAAGACTCATTGATTTATACAAAGGAGATAGAGACCTCAAGGTAAATTTCTAGTTGGGCAGATCTGACTTGGCTCAATGACATTTAAATTGACTTGGCAGATCTGACTTGGCTCAATGAGATTTCACCAATCCAATTTATTTAAATAAATGAAATCATGCTGTAATGATTTGATTCCATCAATCATCGACTAGAGCTTCTAGACTTTCTGTATATAGGGGTGCAGAGACTTGATCTTCTTGCCATATTTTTCTACCAATTAATCTCAAGAACGTTTCATTTAATATTATCTTAATGTAATATCATAGTATCTAGGAAAAAAAATTAACATATGTAGATAACTTTATAGAAATTATGAAATTTTCACTTAAATAATAACATAAATGTCAAGATATATAAATAACATGATATAATATCGAGATAACATTGAACCAAATGCCTCCTAATACACCAGATAAGATAGAAGATACATGATAACCGAAGAAACCAACGAAAGCAAGAACATCTTGTTCCCGCAGTGGACCTCTGCATGTTGAATTTATTAGCCACTCAACATAGCAACTGGTAATTACTTAGTAAGATATGTGGCAAGAAATTTAATAACCAAGGCTTTCTCTCAATTTAAAATTTAAAACAGTTCTCCGCAGGACTTGTTTTTGAAGAATTCCCCTGAGGATCCATCTAGGAGAAGTCTCAATTGGTTTTGTGGAGATCATGTTACAATGCATGAAATAATTATGGCTGATAAAAATTCACTTAGATTGACTACATTTTAGACAATCTACTTCACATTCCTACACTGGTGATTCAAATCTAGTGCAGGTAATTGTAAAGGAAATTTCTAAATGACTTAGCAATTCAGTAAGAATAGAGCATTGCATAAACAATTCGGACAAAAATTTCGACAACATAACTGCGGCTACATGTCCTTGTCAACAGATAGTGACACATAAATGCAATTATTTTCTCTATATTAATGAACTAAATTTACATAGAGATTTTCCAAACTTTCTGGCATAGGATGTATCTGAAACTACTACATCAGAATAAAAGGTATTCCTATTTCATGCCACCATCAATTTCTATAGCAATAAATTGGATTGCTTATCGGGTCCAGATCTCATTTGCTATTTTAAATCTGTACATTTGAAGTGCAAAGACTACGAAAACTCTAATTCCTTTAAAACAAAGTATCGGATATCAGTTGAAATAGATTCTCTTTTATCAATACACACTTTTACCTGCAAAAGAGCATTGTTGCTGCAGATCAACCACAATTCAAGAACCACCATGGCTGACAAACCAAATCGCAAATCATATTTTCCGCTGCATATTGTCTGGAAATGACGAAATTAGATATCATAGTTAAAACAAAATATTCTGCATCACAAACGAAGCTTAGTTAAAGGATATTGCCATACTAACTTTTCTTATAGAGTTCCGCAGCACATTTTAACAAGATAAAAGGTTTCAAAGAGCAACATTTGTGGGTTTCAAGTTGGACATTAGACAACTTGATCTGAACCATACCTAAAATTTTTAGGTTTGAGTCAACCCATTTAAGCATTGGGGTATCTTTGAGATAAAGACAACATGACACTGAAAATTTCGAGAGCAAAATCCAATCAAGCTGAAAACCCAGTCTAAAATAGATAAAGTGATAAGTAATGAAACTAAACCATTGAATTTGTGATGAGTTTTTAAGTAATGAATGATCTAGTTGGAGCTTACTGATATCATGTAGCACTTGATTATAATAATTTTCCAAGGAGATTTACCCTCTGATTCTCACGATTTTAACCTTAGCACAAGTTGAATTAGAGGAGTAATTTTGCCTTACATTGATGGGTGGATCTCCATCATTCCCTTTTTCCATTTCCAGTTCCACATCAAATTTCAAATATTTTTTCTAAGTACACTATAATAAAAGAAAGTAAAGAACATATAGTTCTGAAATCACAATTAGGGCTGAATCCCCTAAAATATCTTCTTTTTTATACAGTATACTGACTGCCAACCTTTGAATACTTGACTTGTTAAAGTTTCCAATTGATTCCAGGTTGACTTGTTTAGTGTCAGGTCCACTTTGGGCCGGGCATAAAACTAATTGGTGATCTCCAATTGACACTGTTGAACATCAAATCCACTCACCAAACAACACTTGACATGCACTATTGTCATCTGTTATCATAGCTGCTCTCCTCATCACCATCAGGCGACCGGCCATAGGCTATGAGGCCGATATGCTTGCTCCCCTCGGTCATGACAACTTGAACAGCCTGCCAGAAATAGCAAATAAGCAACATAATGGGCAGAACTTCATTCACATAGAACCTGTCATATAATTCAAAGCACTTGGTGAATAAAAAATGCAGAAAAGAAATTCCACTGATTACACAGCCATAGTAGGAGATTTCAAGGTAGCAGGGATAAGCACTTTAATCCTACTAAAAATACAGCCAGAAATTTGGAATAACACATGGAGATTAAAAATATAATATTGGTTAAGGAATTAGCGTGGAAAATGAAAATCCAGGTCAGAATAAAAGAAATGATAGAATTACGGAAACTAGGATATTGTTCAGTTAAATTCCATAGATGATTCAGTTAAAAGATAATTCGACATAGCATTCTCATATACTGAGAACATTAAGAAGAGCAATAATTAACACCAAGAAATCCCAGTACAGAGCACGAGAATCTTGTCATTGTGAGGTCTAGAAGAGTAATGATGCAGCCTTTCCTTTATATGAAAGAAGGCTAGGAGACTGACAGTGCAGCCTTTCCCTATATGAAAGTCATTTTTGAATTTCAACTATATATCCTCTAGATTACTGTTAAGATATGCCTCAATATTGACTAATACACGTATCTAATCGATAGTTTGTTGAATATAACAAACTTATTATCTAGACTTCTGAGTTTGTTCCACATAATATGCTTATAGTTTGTTACTTGGAGATATAACTGGTGCTATTTAAATAGTCAGCATGTAACAGAGGAAACCCATCTCAAGCGGAGGGATCTAAAAGTGTTCTACAACAAACATTATGTGAATTCCTTTGAGATGGTTTGGCATAGCCGAAGCCACAACCTTTTGTTAAGACTAACATTTTAGTGAGAAAGTGGAGTTAGTCAACTTGATACTGATGCATGATAGTGATCTTCCCCGTTGATTCAGGAGCCGAAAACTTTGGTATATCATTTGTCTAGATCTCTTATCTCCTTTCGGCGTATCTTGTTGATTAGAGAAATACTTTGAGGGCTTATTATGTGGTGAGATATTTGGAGATCCCTCCTTATAAGGATGAGGAGGAAGTCTAGCAGGTCATCGAAGAAATTCTCTCAAAGGTCATCAAAGATTTAGTCAAGATGAAACCTTGAGCATGAGGTTTGACATGAACCTTTGGAAACACTGATTGAAGATTTAGGTCCAAGGTTCAAGCCAAGGCTTGCAAATCTCAAATGAACACGTGCCACAAACGACTTCATAGCCAGGGATTGGACCTATACTGAAGGAAACCACAATGAAGGGAAACTTTGACGTTCATATTAAGGTTTAGCAAACCCCATCCGAAGAAGTCCTCGAAGAATCGATCTATGCCAATAAGTTTGAAAAAGGAAATAACATGCAATATGGAGCATGGACTTGGAGGATTCATACTCAGCCTAGAATCCAAGCATTCATGTGAACGATGACCAAGGATGCTATCCTTACAATGTCCTAGTTGCATAAAAGAGAATTAGTACAATCTAATAGATGCTCTTGGAGATGTAATGAAAAAGACTTGCATCAACCACATCTCAGCAGAATGCAAAGTGTACAAAGAGGTAAGGAAGAAACTAAGTAAAGACGCATTTTGATGTCTATAACCTCACTTGGCAAGCAAAAATTAAGGTCATGTTTAAAGTAGCTAAAAACAACAAAATTGATAAAAAAATGAGACTGGAAGCTACAGCCATGTACTATATTTGGAGAGCTAAAAATACCAAAAGTGTATGGCAAACCAATCTTTAATCCTGAAACTATTGCCGTCAACATAAGAACACAATGCTGAACCAATACAAACATCAAGGGAGCAACTAGAGTCCATAAGCCCCATAGGGGCATTATAATCAAGTTAGAAGTAAGTGGACACCGGCCTCTTGGATGGATTAAGGTGAATATAGATGGATCACTCCACACAAGTGGAGCAACAGGAGCTAGCTATATAATCAGAAACTATATGGGTGGCTTCTTGGGATGACAACAACTGTAAAATGAGCAGGAATAGCTCAAGGAATCTAGCTAGAAGGTGACTCCTTGGAAGTGATGATAAGAGTTGGAAGTAACCACATCTCAACTTGGGCCGAAAGCCAAGAGGAAGATCAAGTTTTAAAAGAAATTTCAAAGCATCTAAAATTCTTTATTTTATGTAAATGTACACACGTAAATAGAGCCAACAATATTCTAATTGATTATCTTCCTAATTTAATAGCAAGTGAAAATTTTCTGTGCAGTGGGTATTCCCCTGCCCATTAAATTTTGCAATCTTCTACAAAAAGATATAATTTAATGTATTCTTTTATACTTTAAGTCTTTAATTAATGCAAAGGGTAATGCCACACTTTCAAAAAGAATCGATCTTCGACAAATGGCACAAAACTTCGTGGAGATCCTTGGAATCGAAGAGTTGCTCGTTCAGTTATTCACTGAGAAGATATTTCCTTAAGTGAATAGAACACATGCATCTAGAAGACTAGAGAATCTTAGACACTTATGGGAAGTGGACTAGATGGTTATGGAGTATGGGGTGGTCAGCTACTAATCGAGCTATTAGAGGAAGAGAGGCCCTGAATAGGATAGCAATGTGCAAAGGCATTCTTGGAAGTTGACACTGAACTGGCTATTAAAGGAGCGGTGGTGTGAGGGTGTTGTGCTTCTATTGCGAGGAAACTTGTAATGAATTGAACAAGCATCAAGATTTTCACTGAGAAGTTAAGTTCAATGGAAGTGATCTGAAACAAGGAGTGAACCATTCTCTAAAATTCTATCATCATGGCTAAAAAAGAACAGTCTTTATTTCGACCTAAGGAAGTCTTAGGTAAAGAATCTTGTACATCTTCAGTAACACATAAGATCCACCGAACCAAATCATAGTCCAGCTAGTTGCCTGGCTTGTAGCAACTGTGGGCTATTTGATAGCCAAGTAAAACTTGTAGTGCACTAATGTGTATGTATTCTTGAGAGTACAAGGTCTTAGAAGAGTTATTCCATAGTTGCTCTTTTGAGTTTGTAATTGAAGTTTTATCCTATTCCAAAATCTTGAGCTTTTCAATGATTGTATGTTTTCTTCATCAAATGAAGTTTTCTTCAACAAGGTTTTGCAATTCCTTCAACAACAAGAAGAATTTGGTGTACTTTGGAATTCCAGCAAGAGTTCTCTTTGCCCTTTATTTTGTACACCACAATTGTGGCTTCCTTGTTAGTGGAATATACTCCTCTCCCATGGAATAGGACTGATTTGTGGCCAAACCACATAAATCCCGGTATTCTCTTTTGTGTTCTTGATCTCTTCAGGTAACTAGTTTGTTGTTCGGCATACCAGATCCTATTGTACTTATGCAAAATCACGCCTCCTGTCACAACAATTACAAAGGAGTAGAGCAGCCTTACAGTGTGTCTGAGCTGCTCTCAAGCACAACATAAAATTAATTGCTTCAATATATGGAACTAGAATAAGTAGACAAAAAAACAGAATGGAAGAATTGAAATTTCAATCCCAAATTCAACTTATTTCACAATTATGCTTTGCTGAGAGTATGAGATCACTGGATCCAGAACTAAGCATGATTACCTTTTCGATCTCACAGCAGATAAGAGGGTTTTCTCTTAGAAATTGCAGTGCTTTATCTCTTCCTTGCCCAAGTCTATTGAAATTAAGAAGAAACAATAAGATATGTACATCTGACGGCAAGACACAAAACAATGTTAAATCCTCAACTTTCCAGATGTTTGCATGAACAGTTATTCCCAGACCATCAGAACATCATATAGAGACTGACTTTCAGTGCAGCATCATCTTCAGTATCACCATAATTAGCAATATGTAATAATCAACAATGCAAAAGGTAGACCAAATGGATTAAATCAAAGTTTCATGATCAGCAAATGCGCAAGTTTAAGTGCTGAACCTCTACTATGATCAGTAAACTACCTATATAGAAATGCAAATCTCATCAAGGCATGAATAGCATAATTTTTCCTGATGCTGACAGGTTAATGGTTTCCACCAAGCTCTCTATCAACGAGGTTAGGTAAGATAGCAATATCCATTTCCAAAACAGGCTTTAACATAACTCTCAAATAAGTTCAAATAGATAAATTTTTTAAGGTAAATTACATCCAGGTCCCTGAGGTTATGGCATAACATGCAGGTCCATATTTTTAAATTTTTAAAGTCCAGGTCCTTGAGAAAGGTTAACATTTTAAATCAGAAACCTAAATATATTAAACACTTCACATAGGTTCATTTAGATGGCTTCTATTAATATTCAGTTAACAAAAAATATAAAATTACTACACTACCCCTCTATTATTTCTTCCTCCCTATCTCTTCTTTCTCTATCTATCCCTTTTCTTTCATTAAGTACACCGGTGATGGACATTGGTAAGCTTCATCGTTCCAATTAATTCTCTCTGTACGTCGACAATGGATGGCAGTGAGTTTTGTCATTCTGGTGCTTGCTTGTAAAAGAGAAAGAGAGAAAGGGAGAGGAGGGAAAGAGAAAGGAGGCAGTTGCGGTGCCACCCCACCGCCTTTTCACAAGAGAGTGAGAGAGAGAGAGAGAAGGAGAGGAGGGGGTGGTTGCATCACTGCCCCTTCTCCACCTATTTGCGAAAGAAAGAGAGAGTGAGAGGGAGTGGTGGTTGCCGCCCCTTCTCTACCTGTTCATGGAATATATATATATATATATATATATAGAGAGAAAGAGAGAGAGGGAGGGAGTGATTGCCACGCTGCCCCTTCTCCGCTAGCTCATGGAAGACAAGGAGGGAGAAACACACACACACACAGAGAGAGAGAGAGAGGTGGCAACCATGACGTCTTCAAATTTAATAGCCAAAAATAATAGAAAAGCCTTAACTGATATATATAATATCACTTAGGGAAACCAAAGTTAAAAATTTTAAAATATAAACCTGTATGGTATTATACTCTAAACATAGGGGCCTAGATATGATTTACATTGTTTTTAAAACTAAAATAAAGTACGACAACATGAAGCATAACACAAGGTTTATATTATGCATGCGCATCGAGTTAACATAAGACATAGAACCTTTCTACCAAGCTCCATCAAAGAGGTGAAGATGGCAATATCCAGATCCCAAACAGCCTCAACATAACTCTTAAATAAGTTGATGCAGATAAATTTTTTCTAACTAAAATAAAGCAACTGCAATATGGAATTTATGAATAAAACAAGTTTTATATTATGCATGCACACTAAGGTAACATAAGAAATTGAACCCTGATTACAATTCCATGAAGAGAAAGCACATAAACAGTATAAAACATTTGTTGACCCGTACAAAGTAGAATGGAAATAAGGAAATGAAATATGAACTTATAAATATAGAAAACTGTGAAAAACATGGACCTGTGCTCTTGATAACTATACCACGAACCCTTCTTTAACACAATGTCCATTGTTTCAGCACAATCCAGAACGCAGCCCTGCATGGCAGATTATTTCAGTGAAATTATACATTTCGCAAAGCATTAAGTGATGACTGTATTACAAACTAACCATTTTGCTGACTCCCTCTCCAAACATAATTTCAAATTCTGCTTGCTTATATGGCCTAGACACCTGAAATAGATTGAATTAGCATACCAACTAAATAGTATATGCTGGAGAGAGAATAAGAGCATGGTGGCGTGAATCAAAAGGTATAGTATCTATCAAAACAAAAGGTACAGTAGTATTGTAGTAGTATTATAGCAGCATTACAGTAATTAGTTCGGTTATCACAAATGATTTCTAAAGGAAGAACACTAGTTAAAATGGAGGCGTGATTCAAGCTAATTTAAAGTCAAAACTTTTAATCCCAGAGGTTTCAATCTATTAAATTTGAAAAGGCGGACACAAGTTTCCATATAAGACGCTAGATCACAAATGTCCAAAATCCAAACCATATTACTTTTGAAAATTTGAACCAAGTGACAGAGAGAAATCAAGGTAGATTTCCATGCCTACCAGTAAGAGAAAGCAAAGTTAAAACTTGCATTGAAGAAAGAAATATATGAACTTTTACATAAAAAAACAAGTGATCACTAAACTTTGCAATATTTGGAGTCAAAGTGTTCAATTTTTATATTTTTCTAAATCATTTTTTTAAATATGGTTTTCTAAATCATCTTTATTTGTGAATTTTGATGCAAAAATTTAACTGCAACAAGAAAAACTTTCATTGTGGTTATCCACATAGATCATTTAAAAGTTTAAGGAGCTATAGAAAAGACTTGTCAATATTAAAGAAAAAATGCCACTCAAAGCTTGACCTCATGCTTGCCGAATGCTTTGAGAGGAGTTCCCATAATACAGTTGGAAAAGAAAAAAAAGTGAGGACAGTGCTACTCACTTTGCTTTTCTGTACTCTTACACGGACTCTGATTCCAATGTCTTCATCACCCTTCACATAAAAGTCCAGTATAGGTTCAGAAAGACAAGGGATTCAGTACTAGTCACGTGTTGCTTAAACATAAAGCTAAAGAAATGTTTTCAAACTTACATATTTTATCTTCCCAATAGACCGGATCTCAAGGCGAAGTGAAGCGAAAAATTTTAAAGCAATACCTCCACTGGTGACTTCAGGATTTCCATAAAACACACCAATCTTATCAAAACAATCAAGAAAAGCAGATTACAATCAGTCAGCATCAAAAGAAAGAAAGCATTGAAAACTTGGGAAGTTCATACCTTGTATCGTATTTGATTCAGAAATATGAGAGTGCAAGCAGCTTTTGAGGCATTGCCTGACATTTTCCGCAATGCTTGACTCATCAGGCGAGCTTGAAGACCTATTTGCTGCATTCCAATCTCTCCCTAAACCAAAGATTACACCAGGGACAGTGTTCAAGAATGACCAACAACAGATCAAAAGATAGCATCCACTGTAGGGTTACAAATTAAAATGGACTGACTTCGATTTCAGCTCTTGGAGTTAGAGCTGATACTGAATCAACACATATGAGATCAACCGCTCCAGATCTGCACATGCGATCCGCAACTGAGATATAAGATGTCAAATAAAAGAAATTAGCATCATATTTTATTGGGAATTTGAATATTATACTTCCACTGAGAATCTCTCAGGTGACAATATAACAATATGAATAAAGTTAGAATATTAATGAGGTAGTGAAAGATAGCAGACAATCATACAAATATAACAGGCACAAGAAAATAAACTTCACCAGAAACACATTTTAGGTGTCAGAAGAATTTATAAGGTTATACAAAATAATCAAAAGAATATAAGAGATCAGCATAAATCTACGACAATCAACAGAGAGAAGAAAAATTGCCTTACTTTCTAATGCCATCTCTCCATTATCAGGTTGGCAGACAATTAGATTTTCTATGTCAACTCCCAAGGCCTTAGAGTAAGCTGGATCAAAAGCATGCTCCGCATCCACAAGCATGGCATTGCCACCTAGTTTCTACATATATAGTGCAAAAAAATTTTAAAAGATGGCCACATGTTTTCAGTCACAAAAGCTATCAGAGCTTTTGTAGCACTAAAATGGTTATTAAACATAGCATGAGAGCACGTAAGAAAAGGTGTTGATATTTGAAATCAGATACCTGTACTTCTGCAATAGCATGCAGAGCCAACGTGGTTTTTCCACTGCTTTCTGGACCAAATATCTGTTATCGTCATGAAAATTGAGTCATTATTTCCAACAAAATAATTATATGCTTTACTAATAGTGATGAAAACAATAAATATAACAACAAATGGACATTTTAATGCACTAGTGAGTCAAAGGGACGTATTGCAGATAAATTACATGCTAGCAGTATATAAATCAAAACAAAGACCACATAGGTGAGATGGAGTGTGTTTGTAGCGGCATGAATGATCTACTAATTTTCAATTGTTGACAGTTAAAAAAACACCTTGATGTGCCTGCACGTATCATTTTCATCAGTTATCAAAACACTGTAAGAAGATAACAAGAATTTCACATCAAAAGCAGAAAGTCTTTTTACTCTTAAATATGGTCATCCATTAAAGGCACTGAAGTTAATAATCCCTCAACCAGAAGCTTGCATATTGGAGGGCATAAAAACATCTGCTGTACCTTTAGTGAACCATTTATACTTGAAGGCTACCTTAGAGACAGACAATAATAATAGCAGCAGTAAAGCATTGATTCCAAACTACAGGTGGTCAACTACATAGATTTCTCTTCTCAATTTAGCCCTATGCAAAGCAACACTCTCCATGTGAGTAAGCAATTCAAGATCACTTTTTATTATTAAACCCAACCCATTTTTGGTTTGTCCTTCCTCTCTTTAACAGTTGTGACTTGGATCCCATCATATTTGCATACAGTGGATGTGGCAAACATCATTTCTTCATCTTTAGATATTATGCTCATCCCCTCTCTAATACAATTGTTTTTAATATGGTCAATGTGACTATTCATCCATCTCAACATCTATATCTTAGTTCCATAATTTAGGGAATGTCCCAATAGTTTTTCATATGAGGCAAATCTATCATAAGAAGTAACAAATTTTACGCTATCAACATACTGTACCTATACTTCCTTCGGGCTTGGAGTTAACTATGCAAAATAAATAATAAAAGTCAGCATAGGTGAAGTTTGCAATGATTGCACAAAAAAACCTCAAAAAGAGAACATGTTTGTTTCTTACATTCACCTAGGCTACAAAAGGGAAAGGGGCCATAGCAATCGAGCACTTGCTCATGGAAAAGAACAAAGATGTTGCTAATATTCTATGTAAGAGGTAGGACAAAATCAACTATATAAGACATATTAAGGAATTGCTGAGAAAATTCACACACATTCAAGAGCTATAGCTAACATATCTTATATTACAAGTAATTAGAGAAGCTGATTAAATATGCGCTATAATACAAGTTATAGGCTAAGAAATTTACTGACCTTAAACTTAGTTATGACCAGAGACATAACAACAAAAACAACAAAAAATAAGGCCACACTCATTGTAAAGCAAGATAAAACCAAAAGAAGATTACATGAACTTCCTTCTCTCTTTAGCTCATGAAAGGCAACACTCTCTTTTTGTAAGCTAACACATACACAACAAAATGTAAGCAGATTTTTGGCGTAAATTACTATATTAGGCGATTTTTGTTGAGAACTGGATATATCCCTTCTCATGAATTTTTACAACATCCTCAAAGGGGATGTTAATTGACTTTTGTATTTTTTGTACTTTGCCTTAGTGTAATGCCGCGGCTATGTTACTTTTCAAAAAAAAAAAAGCAACACTCTCTTGAGTACAAGTCATTTAGGTCTACTTTTATGAAAATTTGACATGAAATTTGATAGATGTATTAAAACAAGAGACAAGAAAGTCAAATAAACAAACCCATATGACGAGTTTTATGAGACTTTGACCAAATTAGGGCATGCAATATGAAAACTATTTTTTTTTATAGTAATATGAAAACCATAATTAAGACAATCATGTCACATACAATTTCTTTTTGCTCTGCTCTCAATCATCCCACATACTGGGAGAGATGAAAAGGAAAGGTACAAAATATCAAGAAATCATCATTTTAATAAAGTCCAACAAGATGAGCATGAAAAGAAAAAGGAAACAATGTATTTACCTCGACAATCCTTCCTTTTGGAAGACCACCACCCAAAGCTAAATCTAATGTGAAGCAACCACTTGGAAAGGTCTCACTGTCAATATAGCATTTGCTACTTTACAATTCCTCCAAGATATGAAAAGTCTCAATCATGGTTGTCCCAATTGAAAAGAGGAGAATACAAACTCACACTAAGGCACTGCCCATACTACCTAATCTTGTAACACTTCCTTTCCCAAATGAATTATTAATGTCATTCATTGCCGCTTCCAATGCTTTTTGCTGCATGAAAAATGAAAAGTTCAACAGTTTTCAGTCTTAGAAAAACATCAAGAAATTTTTCAAAATGAACATTTTTTTTAACACACTATTAATGGGTCCCAAGTCCCAGATGAGAAAAGTGAAGGATTGCTTCAGCGTAAACTTGTTAAACAAATATGGCATAGCCAAACCCACTTAGTGAGATAAAGGCTTGAGTGTTGTTGATCATATTTACTACTTTTTGCAAATTCATAGTTTATAAATATTTTCAAAATAATCATATTTGGCACAAGTTGTATCTTTGATGAGGGAAAATAAACAAAGCCTTAAATTTGGTACAATCTGTTGGAGTTTTCCAACATTAAAGTATGTTCCACAGTGGAACATGTTTTAAGAAGGCTTGAATATGTATGAAAACAAAGACTACAATAACAGAAGGGGAAGAGGCCAACAAAATAAATAATAGACATCCTAGCTTCATGTGCACTAAAAAAAAAATATAAGAGAAGCATCCTTTTCTTCAAAAGGAGTTCCTTGAAAATTATGAAGAGGTAGCATTTGTTGAGGAATCTCACACGCTAAATTTATGAATTCCAGAAGAATCACTTTTTTCTTAGCAAAAGTGTATGAGATATTTCACTATATAGAATACAAGAAACTTGGTTTTTGAAAAGAAAAACCGTACATAAGGACCAAGAAGGACCTGTTAAGAGTTGATCAATATGTCATTGAGAAAATACTAGCTAAATAAAGACCAATGTCTATAATAGGACCAATGTGTATATAAGACTAGAGTCTAGAGAAAATACCAGGTTAATAAATAAATGTAAACTTCCAAAGTTCACCTATAAGGCCAGAATTTCATGAACTAACAAATGGAAAGTAAATTAATTAGACACTTTCACCACCACTGTCTAATGTTATACGTATGATCCTAGGTAAAAGGATAAAATGCATGTCATATTCATCATATACACTATGACTACAATGTCACACCTTCACCTTCACCTTTGTTGGATATACACTAATATTTAGCCAAAAGCAAACAACTATGATCACTAATTTCAGTTGATGCGAGTAAAATCATCCCTTCCTAGATACCTATTCCACTTCCTTTGATATTACTCCAGGAAATCCTATTTTAGAGCTTTGATATAAGCTGGAAAAAACCAAGTAGGAAAATCAAAATAGTATCCTCAAAGCAAAGTCGATGCAATCCTTCATCATGAAGGACCTCATAACACATTCATTGGTGCAGCCTTCTTTACTAATATTCTAACTAGAATCTTAACCAAACATTAGCTGAAAGAAATTAATTCACGAAATCAGCAACAGAAAAAACCCCAGCTACTCCAATTCCGGATATAACAAAACCCAACAGCCAGAGAAAACTCAGCCAAAAGCCCTTTCGAATCGAACCATCGAATCTGAATGCAGTGGACCAAAGCATGAACAAGAGTTATGAACAATCATCGGTAATCATCGTCAGTAGCTGCAACCTACTTCCGCCGCTATCAAGTGCTTTCCCACTCAAACCTGGAGAAAATTCACGAAACTCACACGCTCTAAAGCTCGAAGGTCGGTGTCGGCAGAGAGAGCACCGTTGCCCTTGACGTCGAACTCGCATCGGGCCCTCGCTGGTTTCCTGGGAGTGACGAGCACGGGGATGGCGCGGGGAGTTGAGATTCGCTTCAATGAAGCGCGGAGAGCTCGGGGGTTTGGGGGAGGGAAGCAGTATCGGTTAAGAATGGCAGCAGAATCCATCCCTATGAAGCGACCATTTCGATTGCAGACGAGTATAAGCAGAGAATGTAGCAAATTTTTAAAAATTTTAATTAGAGTTATGTAATTCAGAAAACCTCTTACTTTTTCTACTCAATAAAAGAAATAGGGTAAAAAAAAATTCATTTTGTGATTAGAAAATTTTATTTATTATTATTATTTTTTTTTTAAATTAGTATCATTTTAATCTTAATTTTGATCACCGCGCTAAACGGGACTAATATTCGAACACATCATATTTATAATTTTTAAATAAAACATAAAAATTTAAACTATACAACAACAACAACTAAGCCTTAATCCCACTAGGTGGGGTCGACTACATGAATCCTTTGTTTCCATTACGCTCTATCAGTTACCAAATTCTTATCTCAGTTTAAGTAACTAAGATCACTCCTTATAGTTTCTTGCCTTGTCTTCTTTGGTTTCCCTCTTCCTCTTTGTATATGGGCAAAATCCAACTCAATTTTTCTAACTGGAGCTTCAATCGGCCTACGATTTAGATGTCCAAACCATCTAAGCCGACTTTCTCTAAGTTTATCCTCAATTGGTGCAACACTAATTTTTTTTTGGATATCCACATTTCTCATTCTATCCTTTCGTGTATATCCACACATCCAACTTAACATCCTCATTTCTATAATATTTATTTTATTTGTATGTTTACTTTTTTCAGGCCAACATTCAGCACCATATATCATCGCTAGTCTTACTACAGTTTTATAAAATTTACCCTTGATTCTGGATGGATTTTTCTATCGCACAACACACCAGAAGCATTTCTCCATTTTACCCATCCTACTTGAATCCTGCTAATAACGTCATTATCTATTTTGCCATTATTTTGTATAATTGATCCAAGGTATCTAAAGCGCATGAACATATTGGAAAGTGTTGCTGAGGAATTTAATAGTAATTCTATGGTTGGATATGGTTTTGGAGAGATAAATGAGGAGGGTAAACTATTTTAAGAGTTTTCTTAGTAATATCTTGTAATTGCTAATTATTTTAGTTCAAGAAAGAGAGGAGCATAGTTATCACGTACAAGAATGGAATCTTCAAGAATCAAAATTGATTATTTTTTTATAAAGAAACGAGATCGCTTGATTGTAAAGATTGTAAAGTTATTCAAATGAATGTTTGATAACCCAAATGATCGATTAATGCATTTTAGATTCTATAGATAAAATATTGGATGAAGAAATAATATTAAAAATCCTTTGGACTCGATGGTGGATCTAAAGAAAAAATTAAATTTATATTTTAAGAAAAGTTCTAGAAACTTAGGCAATGGAAACATTAACGGGAAAGCTATCTTGATGTAGTTGGACAGTGCTAACTGTATCCGTAAGGTGTGCGAAGATGTGCGTGGGAGAATCCAAAGGATATGATTCCAAATAATAAAAAATACTACTTTTGGTAGGTGGAAAGTATCGATGTACAAAAAAATTAAGAAGAAAAAATTTGTTATAGAGATTCTGCATTTAAAAACAAAAATAAGATAAGTAGGAGAAATTCATAAGTGGCTCGGACCAGAATCTAAGAAAAAGCAGTAGGCCATTGCAAAAATATGGCTATTGAGTATTAATATAGGAAAGCTAGATCACTAAAAGAAGGAGGAAAGCAACAATTTATTAGGATTGTCAAAGGCAAGAGAGGGAAAAATTAAAAAATTTAATGAATAAAATGTAATTGAAAGATGAACGATCAAGGAGTACCACTTTTCATGAATGAAAATATCAAGATAGTTTGGATAAGTTACTTTCACAGCTTTTACAGATGAATGTTGTGAAATTCCAATTGATCTTACAGACATTTAGTACCTAAAAAAATGTCAAACAATTACTCTTATCATCGACTATTAGTAAAGCTGATGAGTCTGAAAAAGCTTTTATAAAGTAGATTAGATCATACAAAGAAAATGATGTAGGGACCAGATAACATCACAAACAGATGTTTAGCAGTGCTTATAGAGATGAAAGAGTTTTCTTGCCTTACTAAATTATTTAAATATGATTTTGATGACTAAAAGGATGTCAAATGAATGAAGAAGGAAGTATATTAGTACCTTATTTATAAAGAAAAAGGCGATGTACAGAATTGTGCCAATTATGAGGAATTAAATTAATGAGTCATACTTTAAAACTTTGGTAGAGGTGATCGAACAAAGGTTACACCATGATACTAAGGTATAGCAGAATCAAGTTGATTTTATGATTC
>KZ451888.1:2177216-2230366 GCA_002786265.1 Apostasia shenzhenica | reverse complement strand
ATCCCAACAGATGTTTAGCAGTGCTTTAGAGATGAAAGAGTCTTTTGCCTTACTAAATTATTTAATATGATTTTGATGACTAAAAGGATGTCAAATGAATTGAAGAAGGAGTATATTAGTACCTATTTATAAGAATAAAGGCGATGTACAGATTGTGCCAATTTAGAGGAATTAATTAATGAGTCATACTTTAAAACTTTGGTAGAGCGGTGATCGAACAAAGGTTACACCATGATACTAAGGTATAAGAATCAAGTTGATTTATGCTAGTAGATCTACTATATAAGAACCATTCATTTATGTTAAGAAGTTTAATGGAAAAATATTAAAGGAGAAAAAGGAAAAACCATACATTTGGGTTTATTTGGAAAAAGCTTTATGATAAAGTCTCAAGAGGAAAGTTCTTTGAGAAGTTTTAGAAAAGCGACAAGAGATTCTGCACTGCTTATATAATGTTCATTGCAAAGATATTCAGTAGAAGAGTTTTACATGTATTCAAACACAAAGAGGTTTGACTAAATTATTTCTATACAATTGTTACACCAAGGCTCAATATTTAAGTCAGCGTATCTTTTTCGCTCTTGATTATGAAATCATGACTGGTACATATTCAAATGAAGTGCTAATGCTCTAGAAGCTCTAAAGATTTTATCTCAATTAGATTTTTCAAAAAAAACGCAATATATGAGTGCACATCTTAGGTCAAGTGAAAGATATACTTATATTGGAGATTGTACAATTGGCGTGATCTCAAATTTCAGAAGATGAGCATTTAAATCTCCTCCAATAAATAATCTTTTCTCCTGAGATATCTCTTGTATTAACTCTTCTAAATCATTCCAAATTTTTTCCTTTATGCTCATATCCAAGCCAACTTGGGGAGCATACACACTTACAATATTAATAATCATTTCATTGATTATAATTTTTAAAGCCATAATTTTATCACAATTTCTCTTAACTTCCACTACGTGATCCTTCAAGCTCTTATTCAGAATTATACCCACTCTATTCTTATTCTTATTCTTACTAGAGTACCAAACTTTAAAACCATCAATTTTCTTAGCTTTCTCTCCAACCCATTTTGTTTCCTGTAGGCACAAAATATTAATCTTTCTATGAATCATAATATCCACCAACATTATTAGCTTGCCCATTAGGCTGCCTATATTTCAAGTTTCTAATCTAATCCTACTGACTTGAGTTCTAATATGATGGACTAGCTTCTTTACCCGCATATGTCCATGATGTGGGAACTCTTGCTCACTTTTTACTATACCCGGGCGCTGATGCAATGGCCCTTGCTCATTTTTCACTGTATTCAGGCAATCCAGAGAACGCCCTAGCTTTAGCACAATTTTTTAAAGGATTCATATCATGATTGATTTGACAAGTTTTACGTTGGCTGTCGATTGCCTAACGCAACCCTCCGCGTTTCTCATCCGGCACTTGGGACCCGGCAATGACGCGTTATAAAAATTTAAACTATAAGTGAATAAAATTATAAAAAAATAAAAAATAAATTATTTATTATTTATTAATTAACATATGGAGCAAAAGTAGAACAGACTTAATTTCTGATGAATTTTAACGTAAGCCTTGATAAGTTATAGCAGCAACAACTTCTGCTACCGTAAAGGTGATGTGAAGTCTTTTAACATCAGAACGATAATATCTTACTTCTACCAACAAAGGCTCTCTGCAGTGGTTATTGCTAGGGCAATTTCTTTTACATAATAGGCTTATATAAGAATGATTTATTGTCTTCTTCTATGCTTCTCTTCTCCCCTCTAAGAGTCTTCCTAGTTATCTATCTCCTCTCACTAAATTACAATTTTATCCTATTGGGAAGGACAATTATGATTACTAAATGATAGTGCTTCAGTACACTTGATGGACTTCAGAATGGCTAAGAGAGAAGTTTCATTATTGGCCCCTTCTATCTTAGCATCTAGCTTGGAGGAGTAGCTAATGAAATTTTGTGGGCCTACATTGGCTGCCGGTAGAATCTATTATATATAGAGAGATTATATTAAGGCTGATATGATGCTATAAACTTGCTGTAAACTCAAAGAACTGCTCAAAGATACTGATAGTTTAAGTGAAGATCCCGATAAAGTGCTTCAAAGTTTTCCTTTTCAATGTCTAATAAAAAGTTAGCATTTATAAATATTTAAAATGTCAACGAATAAAGGCCATATCAAACATAGTGACATGATCTTTAAAATTCATTATCTCATCATGGTGGTTGAATTTTGACTTCCGACATTATTAGGATGACTATGAGCTCTAATCTCCTAAAAAGAAACTAGTAGTGGTGCGATGAGACCGTCTATAATTGCTTTACAAATAAGAATTATCTTTAAGATTAACCTTATCATAAGGAAAGGCAAACCTATATAGGTGATAAAGCAGTCGTCGTTTTCATTGTTCTGGCAAGGAGGCACTTTAAGCTCCACCTATATACACACTAGTTCGGTAATAGTATGATTGAGCAATGTCATGGTGTCATGCAGTGCACTGATCTTTTAGCTTTGACGTTAGCAAGGCTAGGGTTCAACATCGGTAGCATCTTAAAGATAAGATCTTCTGTCATTCTTATAAGAATATGCATATGAAGGCCTTTAGGAGGAGCGGGTCACTCCACATGGTCATTTTGCTCTTGTAGGTGCATGGTTGTAGGATCGCCTCTTTAGATTCTTTTTGCCCTCCAAAATCTTAGTCTATCTTCATAACTAGGTCTTGTCCCATTAGAAGATGCAAGCCAAGAAAGAATTGATTATGGGAGTTACACTGCAATCTCCATCGATATGGTTTAGCTTTTTAGAAATTTACTTATTGAGACTTGCAATGGTGTTAGCATGCCTATGTCGTCAATGCAAAGGATTATATTATAATTTGGTTAGCCTATGTGCCTATATTATTGAAGTAGTTCTATAATGTAAGTAGAAGGGACTATCTCATGAAATAGTTCAACTAGTGCCTCCTCGTGAGCAATCCACAAGACAAGCTATTGTGAGTTCTCGAGGAGAGACTCAAGGTAGCTACTTCTCGTTCTTTGACTTCTAATTGATAGTCAATTTGCTCATTTTTTGGTAGACTATCTTTAGTGAGATATGTAAAGCTCAGTTCATATTAAGTCGCATTCTTTTATATTAATAGATTCCAACTTAGTAGGATCAAACTCAATCTAAATCTAAATCAAATTTCATGTCAAATAAGTATTCAAACACAATCTAAACATCGTTCAGAGCAGGTTCTTCATCCAGATGCAACTCAACCTTTTTTCCTCTTATCAAAAAAAAAACTCACCCTTTTAGTGCCCCATCAACCTTACGACGCCCAATCAGAACGTGCTGCGTATGCGCGGGCCTCGCGTGCAGTGTCACGCCCACAACGATAAGAATATATTTTTGACTATATATGAATCTAGTTTTAATTTGCATTTTCTTTGTTAAACTTTGTATATAGATAAAAATCAAGTAAAAAATATAATTAAAAAATTTACAAAAAGATAAAAAGATGATATAAAATGACTTGAAAATGATGCAAAATGGCATTTTTTTGCCATTGCACGTGCGACAGTGCACGCAGAGGCTGCGCGCATATGTAATGTACTCTGATTGGGCATTGCAGGGTGATAACGCGGTAAACTTACCTGGCGGTGATCATAACTTCCGTCGATTAATTATAACATTAATTAATAATTTATTGTAATAATAAAATGAACCTCCTCCCCTGCGGAATTTGGCTGGGGAGATCATCTTGCAAACGAACGGAACCACCTGCCCCTTTCCCTTCTTGATCCTTCTTCCACCGCTCATACCCTCCTCTTCCTCCTCCTCCTCCTCCTCCTCCTCCTCTTCTTCTTCTTCGTTCTTCTTTCTTCTGCTTCCTTAGCGGAGACTAAGAAGCTCGGAGGTTGGGAGACGGGGGGAGGAAGCAATTGCCGAAGTCGAATTATCAATCCGAAATATCGGTTCCGAATCTCGAAAAGCCGCAAGGAGGGCGATCAATTTGCTGCTCCGTTGCTTGGTTTTGCTTCTCTGGTATTCTCTTTGCGGTGGTAATCGATTCGAAGCTTTTTGAAAATTTTATTTAGCTGTGGCTTGATTGATAATGCTGGGTACGTTCCTTGGGTGAGAGGGGATCTCAGTGTTCTTCTTATATTCGAATGATTAATCAAATCTACTGTCCGATTTATTCATTTTTTTCTAAAATTTGTGTGATAAGTTTTGAAAAAACGACATGCTGTTAGATATGTGCCAAAATTTTCATTCGCTTATTTTATTTTTCCTTAAAATTGCCGTCTTGATTTACTTGGCGTGAAAAAGGATTTTGTTTTTCTTCTCATTTAATGTAATTACAATGGACCATTCTCACGAACTGTTAGCTGGGACATTTTATGCTGTGCAACGAGTATGTGTCATTCTGTTGGTCTTGCATGTAAATGTTCTATATTAGATTATGTTAGATAAAGGTTTATGTTGGATATAATTGAATAACCTGCAAGTGGTTTTTGTGAAGGAGGAGGTGAATAAAAGGAATAGGGTGTTTGCATTATGCGCTCTGGTATTTTGTTGAGCTATTAGTTAGCAATCATGTAAAGTGTTGGATGCCTTCATTTTTAAGGTTTGACAAAAACAATCAAGGACTGGAAAACGATAACAACGTGTGCTTAATGTTATATGACATCGGCAGCAGCATTATCTGTTGTGGCTCCATTATTTGGATGTGCTGCTTATGATCCTTGTTACTCTGAGTTTCCCTTCATCTTTATGTTGGCATAGTTATATTTTATGGTACTTCTTGGTACCGTTATCACATAAAATATAGCTTTTGTACTAGTTGGTGTTCTCAATTTCTTTTTTGTATATATTTTTACCTTTCCTTCTTCTTTTGAGTCGCTCTTTCATCAGTAGACAAGATATTATCCCACTGTTTATCCGGTGATGTGCCATATTTCTGCATTGTAGTCATACAAGGACTCATGATTTTGATTACAAGATGACAAGACCAATCTACTCTTCAAACATGGGAACAGGCCTAAGGACCTGTCTAGCTTAATTTGTCCTACCCAACCTAAGGCTAGGTTTGAGCAAGGACATACACTCTTCAATTTACTCTAAACGACCTGGACCAGTATATTTGGCATGCTATACTTTGAACTTGATGTTGGTCCATCTGAAATTCTAAATTGGTTCAATTTGGATATAGTTGTTTGAAACATATTGACCTTACCTTACCTAATTTGATCTAAAAACATATGCGAGCTTGCGTAGGAGAGCTAGCCCTGTTTATTGAGCGGAGATGGGCTTTTGAAAGGACCTACAAGTGGTTGATATGTGTTGGCTCTTTTCAACTCATCCACAGCCTTAAATTGAATAGCATGAAAGTCTACTTTTTTATTACATAATCTTTTTATCCAGTGACCCTAATCACTTCCATATTGATTGGATAAGCAGGCAATGCAGAGCCAGCTTATGTGCAGTGGATGCAGGACCCTTCTCCTTTACCCGAGAGGGGCCATCAATGTTTGTTGTGCAATATGCAACACTGTGACTCCAGTGACCCCTGCAGGTTTTTCCTGCTATCTTACATGTTTTTTTTGAAATCACAATGACATATATGTATGCATGTATATATGTGTGTGTTTGTCTGTGTGAAAAATTCATGTCATGTGAAGTTTTGATGCAAATGTTTGCAAAGCATCCGTTTATTTGTTAGCACAAGCACAAATTCTCAACAAATCTTGCAAGTAGTCTCTCTATTGCCTTTTCCATATTGTCATATTTCTATCAATCAATTTAGAGTGAATGACAAGGTTTTCAAAACATTTGCTTATAACATTTAGTCCTTTAAATTTTTATATTGGTACTGTTTCAATGCTAGAAATAGCAAAGAAGCTTGTTGCTACTTCCTTGTTAGGAAGGCCATTAGTTTTCTAGGGCCTCTTAAATTGTTAATTTAGATTTTTTATTCATGAGTTGGCATGCACTATTCCTTTTAACTCACATTAATCTTCTTTGCTCTAGTTAGATTGTAGCACATGCCCTGCCCACCTACCTCCCCAACCCCCAAGTCCCCACACACCCCACCGTGCAAGTTCTGTACTAATTTTTCTTGATTTACACAAAATGACAGTATGCTCATTTACCAACAAAAAGAAATCACGTAGCTTTCTGATGAAAATTCATATCTAGGTAATCCTCCCCAAGAAGAGTTTAATTATTAAAGGGGATGATAGTTTGTTAGATTTTAATTATTTAGTTTTTATCCTTTTTAATATTTTGATTTCAAAAATTTAAAAGAGTATCTTTATTATTAGTGGTAATTATAATTTTATTTTATTAGCCTTTATTTTTCTCATATTTGTTGGCTCATGGTTTTAACCTACGACAGAGATTGCACCTTCATTTCAAACCCTGAATTGCTATGTGTCTCTCACGTCATCTATGCCAAGTTGGGCAAAGATCTCCCAAACATTATGGTTTGCATGCAACAAATTGCTTGTTTCAACCAAGTCCTTTGTCGTACTGCCTTCTAGATGGAATAAATATACTAGAAGTAAAAGAACTCTTGTTTTTTGTTGGAAAATTAAGCTGATTTTGGTGGGCATCTTCATTTCATTATCTCACCCATCTCTTCACCCAAAGGTGCTGCCTGCTACTCTGCCTTTTGGTCATTGAAGCTCCATAGAACAACTGCGTGATTGTAGAGCCATCACATGTCAGAAGTGGTTGATCGGCATTAAAAGCAATGCATGTCAGTGGTTCTAGGCTGAGAGGAAGTACTTGGCAGGTAGTTTGGTAATCAATTTGGCGGTCAACATGAATTCTGAAATCGTCTAGCAAAAAAGAGTTTGTTTTGCAAAAGACAAAGCCAATCATCAGATGGCTAATGTTGACCATGAGTCCACCCTATCCATTGGCCAATGGCACAATAAACCAATATTGAGCTTTGATTACTGTTTGAATTGATTCAAATTTTTTCAATAAAATTTCAAATTGGGATGCAAGGTTGGATAAATCGGTAACTTGAATCATGCTTAGGAGATTATTTTCTTTTACACTCAAAATTTTGAATTTTATTTATTGGATTACGTGTGTGTTTGTTTGTAAAGATTAAGTTTAACAAGGTTAAAGTTAAATTTAGATGATATTTTTTTATTGAGAGTTTTATATAATGTGAAATAAAATTAGTTATTATGTTGAGACTTGTGAAAAATGTGATATACGTTAGTTATTATTTAGTTTGTGTATAAGATTTGAAATAAAGTTAATTTTTTATTTTGAAATATTTGTATGATGTAAAATATAGTTAAATTTTACAGGTGATTTCATCGAGACCCTAGGTAGATTATCGATTTCATGCAACTTGAGGTGTTTTCCCAACAAGGATCCACTTGCTCTAGATGGATTGCAAAAATGTATGTAATTTTAAAACGTTCCAAGATGACATGATAACATAGGGATGATTGTATAGAAAGGCTTGATCACATTCATTAACAAATAGAGCAACTGTACCTGGTTATGATTGAGAATGTAAATGATTATTGTGATTTTAGTCCAAAGCTGTTGAAATTTCTATAAAAGAGGACACACCCCTACAAACACGAGGTTGTCCTTTTGTCCCTCATTCCTGGTGCATTTTTTCTTACAAAGACAGAACTATGTAACTGTATAGGCTTTTCAGTTTTTTCCCTTCTGGTGAGCATAAGTATGAAAATTTGATATCAAGGCAGATGTGCTGTGTAAATTCCTATATCAGAGTTTGACTTTTTAATAAAATTTTGAATTTATTTGTTTAACTTCTTACTGGCTGAGTAGCTGTTCCTGGATGCATACTGATTTATATGTTTGTTTCTAATAAAGTTTGATAACTCCATCACGGGAGAACTATTATTATTCAGAAAACAAATAATTTTGCATAGTATTGCACAAAATGATGTGCATTTGCTGATTTCCGTCAGTGCAAGCATCCTAAAAATAGTATATAGTTCTCAGAAGAAACATAAGTCATTCCAGCTTTCAAATTTATTGGCTGAAAGTTTACTGCTCTTGGCAGTACATGGTTATTTTGCATCATATGTTGTGAATATCTTTCCTGAAGCTGTATGTGGATGCCACCTTACACATGTAGATGTGCCCGTCCAATCTCCTCTTTTAGTTTATTCATGATTATGGATTCCATGTTTTTCTGCATTCAAAACATGCATGTTCTATTTTCTGGGTTCATGTAACCCAGCATATGGTTTTATGTGATCCTGTGTATCTCTTTCTATCTACTAATGTTGGGGATTCACTTCATTATGCAGTTTTTTTATTTTTTAAATACTTTTTATATAATGCGAAGCATTATTTCTAAATTCACTATGTTTTGGAGGACCAGTGTTTTACTTCGTATTTGTACTTTGTAGTTACAGAAATGGCTCAGATAGTATGCGGAGGTTGTCAAATACTGCTGATGTATCCTCGTGGTGCATCAACTGTGAGATGTTCCTGCTGTAACACAATAAATGTTGCAAGAGCAGGTATATACATCTAAGTTTATGATCAATCTATGTAACATCTTTGCAGAGTTTTATGTACAAAAGCTGGGTATCGGTGTCAGTATTGGCTTTCATTATTAGGATTTGTTTATTCGCTAATGCTTTAGTTGGTTAGTTTTATATCCAAGTTATACATGCAGTACCTCAGTACAAGAAATTGTGCATGCTTTACCGTTTTGCTGTTCTAATGTTGAAATAGAATATTTGCATTTCGATGTATTTCCTTCGTTAATTTTTCCTTTTTCTTCGTTTTCCTTGAAAGGAATTATGAGGATAAATTACCCCAGACCTGAGGTTAATAGGATGGTTTACAATGGTGTATGATTTCTGGATTCTATCTTTCAAATCTCAAACATCGTTATCACACCAGTCCTTCCATCTACCTTGCAGTTGACGGAGTTAGCAATTTACCAAAGTATCCTCAATGCAATACACGTGCCTTTGCAATTTGCAGCCCATTCCTCCTCTTTGGAAAGGTCATCCTGATCACAATGGGATCCTGAACAAATCCCTCAACGTTTCAAGGAGAAATTCGTCTTCCTCAACATGGTGTCTTTCTGGAACCTCACGTCATACACTATACTCTCCAAAGTTCTTGTCGAGCTCAATCTCTTGACTTCCAAACTTGACCCTTTTCTTCGAGGTGTCTTTTTGGAATCTCATCTCATATACCATACTCTCCAATGTCTTTCTCGAGCTCAATCTCTTTACTTCCAGACTTGGCCCTTTTTCTTTGGCATCTTTGCTACCGTCCTCCACCAAACTCATTATTCCACGACTAGGATGGGACTTCAATCCCATCTCTTAGTCTCCATTGAGATGAACCTATTCCCATCCTCTCTCTCTCTCACTCACTCCATCTTCTCTTTGTAGAGATGAAGCTTATGGTCAAGACATTGTGGAGAAGCAGATGAAGTGGTCAACGGTAGAGATAGAGAATTTGGTCTAACATGGTGGCCCTCCAAAGCTCAGATGTGGATGACCACGATAGAGATAGAGAGAGGAAGAGAGAGCAAGAGGGTGGGAGGGAGGCCTCTGAAGCTCAAATGTGGATGAGCATGATGGATATAGATAGAGAGAGAGAGAGAGAGAGAGAGAGAGAGAGAGAGAGAGAGAGAGGGAGGGAGGCCTCCAAAGCTCAAATGTGGTTGAGCATGATGGAGATAGACAGAGAGGGAGGGAGGTAATTCTTTTTTCTCAAATTGTTTAAACTTATATGTCAAAATTGCATATTCGGAGGGAGGTAAATTGTTTAAACTTATATGTAACAATTGTGTCTATGGCAACTATAATGATGTCTGTTGTCTAAGATTTGGTGTTTATGAATGATAAGCTCCCACTAGCAATACATTTTCATCAGTTGTGACCAAATTTGGCGAAGTCAAAAGTTCATTCCATCCGCTTCGAGAAAATTGAAAAACATTGCAGGTCTGACTGCTTCAAATAGCCAAGCATATGAACATCCCCTTTGATCGGCATCTTTTACTTGTGATTCTAGAGCAAAGATTATTCCATACTTGTGATTCTATAATGGGCACCTCTGCTGGATGTTGACATACTTCAAAAATGCTTCTTGCATGTAAAGCAGCAAACCAGGTTGCTCAGGTGAGCTGTGGGCAGTGTCGGACAACTCTAATGTATCCTTATGGAGCGCCATCCGTGAAATGCGCAGTATGTCATTATGTAACAAATATTGGGGTATGTTGCAAGTCAGATTAAAATTATTTGATAGCATCGATAGCATAATTGTATTTCATTTTTAATCTAGATGGATCTGCATATTTCTTTCAGATGAGTAACATAAGGCCTCCAACCCCCATGCCCCCCACAACTACACCGCCACTGCCAAATTCTTCAGTATGATCATTTCTACCTTAAACGAGTTTGACATTTCATGTAACCTCTATGAAGTGCATATCTTTATTTTTGATCTGATACTGCAGACATCTATGCGAAGCAAGAATGTAACTGTTGTTGTCGAGAACCCAATGTCAGTCAATGAAAATGGCAAATTGGTAATTCCTCGTTTATTAGCTGACATGTGATGAATTGTCAATATTTATTCAAAAATGTAGCATCTCTGACCAAAGTTTACCCTTTTTTCCCCCTTGTAGGTGAGTAATGTTGTGGTTGGAGTTACCACTAACAAGAAGTGATGCTTCAAAATTATTGATTAATGCTGCAGGATATATATGTTGTAACTTTATGATTGGTTAATATTATAAATGGTCTGTTTGTGGAATTGGGCTGTTTGTACAGTAAAAATTACATACTCCATGAGTTTTTATACAAAAAAAATTGAAAAGAGAGACGCCTTTTTAAAGTGAAGAGCTTTAGCGTTTGTACTTTATATTGCGACCATTACCTATTCCAAGCATTTTGTTCTTTTTTTAATGAAATCATGATGATTTTGTGGTTGATCTTTCTGTATATTTGATGAATCTAAAGTGTGTAGGTAGGTGGCAATGAATAGGCCTTGTGGCCTTAAGTTTAGGGCATGTAAGTCATAGCTTGATATGTATATTTTTTGGTTCAATGTTTGAATCTATTTGCTTAACTTATTTGAGTTCAAATGTTTGGCCTAAACAATCAAGACCAAATCATTCTACACAATCCAGTTGATGTCTGTTATATTATGAATCATGGTTATGTATGAGTTTGGCTCATTGTTGTTGCTAATTAATCATGATTGATTGAACTTCTGATTGCTGCTGCAGTCATAGAAACAAAAATAGACAACTCTAATACCTTGTTGTCGAAGAAGAAAACAATTGTCGAAAAACTATAGAACTATAGAATTTTCTATTATAGTTCAGCTGAGAAAAATGAAGAACCATTCTTCTAGAATCTTATACAATGTGAAGACAGGCTTTTACAGGATTTTAATTTGGACTGAGAATCCTCGGATGTCACAAGCTAGACGATTAGCTTGACGTAGAATTTAGCTTTGGGTGATTTTCTTTGGTAACCAATTGAAGAGTTACATAAGTTTTTACGTAAGACTATATATATATAGGTGAAAATGGAGAGTATCTCTTGACAAATTACTTTTACATGCTCTCTTAGTAGACCTGTAATTTTATTGTTCAACTCTTCTCTTCTCCTTTTATAGATAAAGATAGATAAAGAAAGGAGTAATAGTTTCTCCTAGTGAATTGCTGAAAAGACCTGCATATCACTATCCAGACTACAGACACTCCTCTCAACAATACGGTAATGGGTTGCCATGACCACTACTCCACGACGGCCTCATATGTCAACTTAGTCACTCCCTATAACTGGTTGAGATTCTGACACCTAGAACATCTGTCCAATTCACCTAGGGGAACCTCTTCTTAATGAATAGTTGAGAAAGAAGTTTCTTCTGAATCACAGTCTTCATCGATGTTTCACCTCCCTAAAGTTATTCTAGACGATGTTTGCCAAATCTCATCTTGATTGATGAAGTTCGCTAGCTTTCATTTTTTGTCAAGTAACTTTAACTAAATCTTCAACAATCTCTTCTTCGACTTATTGCTAAAGTTCCTTAGCTCCATTCGACAAATAACATCGATTCAAACCTCATTTGAGATTTTAGTTGGATGGATAACTTAGACATTGATTTGCTTTGATGATGTCCTTCGAGAATCTTTCTTCGACAGCCTTCTCAACTTCTTTTTCAACTTCTTTTTCAACTTCTTTTTCATCCTCATAACGAATAATATCCAACACTAAATACATAGCATAAGTATCCTTCAATGTTGGGGATATAGTTGAAGGAATCAATAATCCAAACTTAATTTTTTATAAAAAAATAACAAATTGTCTACTTTGAATTTTTTGGTAATTATATACATACTTTTTTTAAAGATTATATTTATATATTAATCATCTTTTAAAATTTATTTATGCTTGTTCTACTCTGTAATATTTAATATTATAATAATGACATTCTATCAATATTATTATGGTTAAACTATAGTTAATCTAACTCAAACACTAATAATGATGTCCGGTGGTGGTGGCAACCGATAACCTCTAGTGCTTGACGATGGGAAGCATAGTCATTAATAGTAACTAACGGCACAGTTGTTAGCAATGATCGACTGATAGCGGCGGTCAACTTATGGTGACCGGAAGAGGTCAATTTATGATAGCTAGTGCCTGTAGGACAACACTAGGCAAACAATGGCTTACAAATATAATATTCTATGCATATTTTGTTCATTTTTAACGGATGTTAACTTGAATAGCGTCTAGATAATATTTAAGATTACAGAGGTGGTACTGCTATAAATAAATTTTAAAGAATTGTTAATAAATAAATATAATTTTTTAGAATGGTATATATGTAATTTTCTTTCTTTTTTTATTATCAGCAAGAGCTCTCAATTTTATATCTTACTTGACAACTTGAACCAGAATTTTCAATTTCGACTCAACCAGTTTAGGATTGAGGTTAGGTTTGGGTTGGTCAAAAGCTGGATTCCCGCAATGATCATATAATGGTAGAGTTGTAAATGAACCGAGCTTTCAACTAGGCTTGATGAGGGTCCGTTCATATTTGTTCATTAAGTTTAACGAATAAGTTTAAACATATTTTTGAAAACTTAATTTCTAAATGAACGGGCTTGAATATAGTAATATTCAGCTTAGTTATATTCATAAATAATTTATATAAAAATCATGAATATGTTAGTTTAAAATTCGATTAGAGGCTCATTAATGAGATTGGTCTTTAATATTATGAAATATTTTGTAAGAAAACAAAAAACTATTCATTTTTTAGTTATTTTTTCTTTTAATTGATAATTTAATTTAATTTTTGATGAATTGTTCATAATTAATCTTCATTCATTAGCTAAATATTAGATCGCTTAGATAGCTCAATGGAGTTCGAGCTCGTTTATGAATAAGCTTAAATATGAACATGACCAAGCTTAGTTCAACTTAATTCATTTACAGCCGGTGTGTTTGTTTGTAAGATTAAATTTAAGAAGGTTAAAATTAAATTTGGATAGAGATATTTTTTTATTGAAAATTGTGAATGATGTAAAATAAAGTTAGTTATTATGTTGGGATATGTGAGGGATGTGATATAAAGTTAGTTATTATGTTGGAATATGTGAGGGATGTGATATAAAGTTAGTTATTATGTTGGAATATGTGAGGGATGTGATATAAGTTAGTTATTATTTTAGTAATATGTATAGAATGTGAAATAAATTTAATTTTTAATATTAAATTTTATGTGTGATGTGATATGTCTGGTTAAAATTAAACCAGGTTAATTTTAAACTCCTAGACAAACGGGGCCTTAGGTAAATGCGAAATCTAAACCCTTCACTGTTTTTATTGCTTATACTGTGTTTACAACATATTACCTTGAAAGTAGGTTGAAGTTGATGAACTTTACCTTAAATTTCGAGTCAGTTGGACCACCCATGAACCAAATTGTCTATCACTGCAATGCAACAAGCAAGTTGCATTATCATCTTCTCAAGAAACCAATGAAAAGGATTTGGTAGATCTCAGATTGATATCTTCACATGATCTCCCTTTTTCATAATTCGACTTCGGATTGAAGTTTTAGGTTAGTAAGTGTTTTTCCATCAATATATCACGTTCAAATCAAATACTACCCGCATTATAAGCACTTACAGAACACATTCTTCAACCCATTTGAATCATAAAAATCTCCTCATATTCATATTCCTAGAGAAGTTTGTTAGGTTTGAATGCATGAGTATATAATTTCTATCACCTTCTGAATAGAAAATATGCCGGCTTTAAACATTAGGGCAGGTAAAGTTATTGTTTAAGAAGGAAATAATAGGAGTCAAAGGCTAGGAAGTAGGCCTGGTGTTGCTTTCAATCCTTATCTCTTTAATTTAGAGCAAGTAGGATTTGATTGTCATCTTGTTCAACACTCCAACCAACAGTGGAGTTATTCTGTTTGTGCTGACTCAAGCAGAACTAATAATTCAATACTGAGTGGATGATGTTAGTTTATCAAACAAAAGTATTTAACTTGATAGCTAAATTATGGCAGAAGATGGAAAAAAAAAAGTGTGGATGATGACCAAGGATGACATTCGGCTATATCTTCTTATTTGTTTGTGAATAGTTATATCTCTCCCTCTGTAACGACCCTTGGTAGATCTCACATTCGCAAATGCACGTGTGGTATTGGGTATATATGTTAGTTTAAGCCTTGTAGGTGAGTTTTAAAATTATTACTGTCGCCAAAAACAGATTTTTCTTTCTCTGTTTTCTGCACTTTTCCTGTTCATCCGGTCTATTTGGTAAAATTGACCAATCTGCCTTTTTGTACTCTGTTTAACTTATTTCTATTGTAACTTTAACCTGCTTCTTATCTATTTTGAATATTTGATTATGCATGCCTTTTACTTGCTGCTGTTTTTATAAGTACAATTTATTCGAAATATTTTTATCCCAATTTACCCCCCTCTTGGGAAGGCCTAAGGGCCAACAAGTGGAATCAGAGTAGGCTCTTGTGTTCTTTTTACTATTTTTATTTCATGATTAACATCCTATATTCGATCTATGGCTCTTCTCATGCACATACCCGATGATGCTATTTGTGAAGGTCTTTCAGCTAATCGTCCTCCTCTTTTCAAAGGTTTGCACTATAATTTTTGGAAAAGACGGATGATGATATATATCTTCAAGGGATTGACATAGAGCTATGAAAAATAACTCGTAAGCTCTTTGTCACCCCTATGAAGGAAGATAGGGTTACTTCTAAGGAATTTTTCGAGATGACGAGTCACTCCTCTATTGTATTAAAGCAGATAATATTTATAGTGAATCAGACTATTAAATATAATATTAAAGCCTCTCCCCATGACCTCTTGGCGATGATAGGGTATACCTCTCAGCGAGTATCCGATTATGCTGAGTCCCAAAAAAGGAGGGTGGGAGTTGTCTGATAATTCTTAGGAGAGATGGTGGTTGCATATGTCAACATATCTCGAAGCTTGTAAATGCATTTTAAAATCGCAATGTACATTAAGGGGGTGTTTAGTTCTATACTATCTTGATGTTATACCATGTTATCTAGATATTATTTTTTTAGTGATGTCATCTATAAATTTTTAGAAAGTTATCTAAAGATATCGCCAAACCAAACAATTATTTTCTTTACATAACATGATATAACATCAAGATAACATGAAATCAAATGCCCCCTATGCCAAAATAGATATTAATTTTATTGTCATAGGGGTATGCTAAGGATAAAACATCAAGAACAATCATTGTCATGAATAGAGACTAATTTGAATGCTAACACGCAGAAAGATCATAGTCAAGCATATTGTGAACATTATAATTTTTTTTTCCTTTTTGTAAGATTACACATATACAATGTGAGGTAAATAGTACGACCATTTTTTTTGCGCATTATGCCCCAATAGATATTTTTGTTAGGAGAAGTGCATGCTTTTTCTCAGTGATATTTGCAACATATTTAAAGAGAATGTTGATTGATTTTGTATTCCTTTTGTACTTTATTTTAGTGTAATACTATTATGTTATTTTTCAAAAATAATTGGACAATATCTACAGTAGGTTCAACTGTTACACCCTCCCTCTTAATCTAAATTTTGTCTAGATCATGTGCAGCTACACAAAGTATTTTTATTATTCTAAGTCTGGTTCAAAGGATTATAAAAGCTCTAATATTAGTAGAATTGGTATTATTCTATGTCTGGTTCAAAGGATTATAAAAGCTCTGATGTTAGTAGAATTGGGATGTGATTCTCACCACTTGTGAGCACTATCCTCTCAGTATTCTGTTGTTTTTCTAGTAAACATTTATCTATCAAAACGTAACCATATTTTAGGAGTGAATCTTGTTAAATCTATATATGAATGTCTTTACTTTTTATTTGTGAATTTCTTACCAATAATTGAATATATTTTTAGAATACGAAGCAGTGACATTTAAAGAAGTGAATTGATAGCTTGGAAAATAAAAAAATTGGAGTCATATTTTGGATTTGATTTGAGATTACTCTTTGAATGCTGCTACACTGTCACTGTAAAAGGGGAATGGAATACAATTTATGTGTTTGAAAATAATGCGCAAGGCATCAGCTAAGCTTCTATTTTTACAGATCTCAGTGATGCTGTAAATAGTTTTTTCATGATTCTATATCTGATTCATTGTGTCTACCAAGAGATAAAAGAGCAATTCTCTAGATCTCAGGGCTTCTCACATATTGATCTTGTTATCAAACATATTGTAGACATATTACTTTTATTTTAGAATTGCAATCTTATGCATGTAACACGAAATGTTAATAGTATGACTGATTTTTTTGCGCACTTGATTTTTCTTGGAAGAAGAATATGTCCTCATAGATTTCTACAATATCTTCAAAGGAGATGTTAGTATCTTCATCCTAACCACACCAAAAAAAGTAGTAGACTTTCTACTTTGGAAAATTACATGTAGAACAAGGACATGCAAAATACCAAGCATCACATGCAATGCTTTCGACTACAATTGTTATTTTTTTGGTTTAATCTTACTTTCAAAACAATCATATTTTTTTATTTAGTTTTGTATATGACTTCAAAATGATCTTGTTTGGTTCAAGTCGTACTCACAGATATGACTTGAATATGTTTGTTGCCAGAAATCATTGTTTTTGTAAGATGCATCTTACGGTGATGTAGACCAAACATGATCATTTTGTAATTGTACAGCAATACTTTTGGAATAAAATTTACAATGAGATCATGTTTCGAATATGGACTCACGAAGTCTTATGACAAGTCTGCTGGAAGTCAAAAACTCGTGAAGTGGTTCCAGTCGGAGGGGATTGAACTTTCAGAGAAGCAGCTTTCAGAGATCATCTGGTTGTTCTCGAGCTTGGCGAGGTGGCTGAGGACTGCCTTGAGGACCTTGTTATCACAAGAAAAGGCATTCAAGCAGGAACTCAGATCAGGAAAGTACCCATCTGTGGGAGGATGCTGTGGAGGATCTGCCATTGAAGCGAAGTTGGAGAAGCAGGGCACCTGCTCAAGCCCCTGAACAAGTGAAGGAGCTTGCTCATAAGCCACCATGGGGGAAGAGGAGCTGGTTTCTTCCTCACAAACCTCAGTTCTAAGCTTGGGAGAGAGGCTTCTGCTCTTGAAGAACACTCTACATAGGACCCAATCCTCCTGCTGCTCAGCAATTCATGGAAGAATGCAAACTTGTTAGCCTGAGATGGCAATAAAATGGAGTCGAACTCGAGATCTCTAGCTGAAAACAATGAAGTACTTGTTCTTCTTTACCTTGGAGGAGAGTTTGGTCACATCAGAAGGAGGAACTTCCATTCTGAACTCATGCATGACCCAATCCGTCTTCTTCCCCTTAGGAGCTCTCCCTTGGTAGAAGACTAAGGTCTTCCTCATTCCAACAAGCACTCCCCGGCGAAAAATTTGCCTGTCTTTTCCGGTCGCCTTCCAGTAGCCTGAAACTGTAGCTCGATTCGTTCGATGTCCAGTTGCATACTTCCTGTCCTTCAGACTGAAGAAATACCACTCCTTCCCTTTGATACAAGCCGCCTCTGAACATCAAAAGTTGGAAATTTTCATACATGTTAGAAATCATATGCTTCATATTTGTAACATAATTATGCATCTTGTAATCATATAAAACCTCTGCATTTTTAGTCTTGCATATAGAATAATAATAGCTTGATTAACTTTATTGTGTGTCTTGATCTTTTTTCCTATTATAAGGAGAGCATGGCAAATTCCAAGCACATGAGAGATAGCATGTTTACAGTTGAGCTGATGATGGTTATGGGAATCAAAGCATATGCACCAATCTTTGCTGCAAATAGAAAAAAAAATCCCATTTTGCAGGATAAATATAGGTTGATTAATTGTGTTAACCAAATTTTCTATTATACGTAACCTTAATATAAACCCACTTATATCCAAGAATCAAGGTTGTAAAAATTGGAGCAGATTAAAAGCTGGCCTCATAGTTGAATCAATTGAACCGATCATCGAACCAGTCAAACCCGTAATTTATCATTACCCTTAAAAAATCAAGAAAAGATAATAGAATTTACCAAATTTTATTTCAAATATTCACAATAATAAGTTTATGGGTATAACCAAGTTGCTAATTTTAAACAAGTTAAAATACAATTACACGTAGAAATAAACTAGAAGAACTCAGTTGCTATTCACTTCTAATTTATTGATTATATTGATTTGGAACAATAAATATAAACTGATTTATGGTGGTTTGATTTAGTCTGATATGTGATCTAATTTTGGCATCGAATTGCAATAAACTACTAACTGATAGTAATTGAGCTTTCGATCAAAAGACAACATTACTAAAAATTTCGCCCAAATAGTTCAATTTAGAAGAACAACCCCTATTTCACAAGTTCAAAGTTCTTTTTTTTTTAATATATCTTTTGAGTTTGCCTTAAGATTAACCAAAGAATTTATAGGTTAACTTACTATGTTGTGTGAGAGAGAGAGAGATGAAATGAAAAATTATGATGAAGAAGAGGGAAACGGGGGGGTGGAGGAGCAGGGGTTTAGATGGACTGACCGGGGAGATCCCAGGGCTCGCACTTGTTGAGGTCGACGTCGACCAACGCCGGAAAGCCACGGAATCCGCCGATTCCGGAGGCCGCGGTGGAGGCGGAGGCCCGGGGGCGGAGGTACTCGCAAACGAGCTCGTCGTCCCTCGGATGAAACCGGAAGCCCGGCGGCAGATTTGCCTCCACCATGCTCAAGAAACTCATTTCCTCTCTCTCTCTCTCTCTCTCTCTCTCTCCCCACTCTTTCTCTCTCTATTGAGCTGAAAGAGATAAAACTATGGGTACCTATTAATAAGGAAAATCTCTCTCTCTCTCTCTCTCTCTCTCTCTCTCTCTCTTCCAATTTTAGTCCATTTTAAATTTTAATTTATTTTATATCTTAAATTGAAAGTGATGTAACAAAAATAATAAAAGACGAAATAATTATTTTATTTTTAGTGACATGAAAGTCATAGTCATGTGTAATTCACATTAATTAATTTTTTTAGAGTAAATTGCGTTTGAGTCCCTGGGTTGGATGATTATTATATTTTTTTTTATAACTGATGATTATTATTACTGTTTCCTACATTAAAAAAAAACAAAATTAGATTTCGATGCCTCTACTTAGTTTTGCACTGTTATTTAGGTTCTTGAGATTGGTTTCTATTAGGGCCCAGGGGTGAGTGGCTCGAAAATTCATATCCAATCGATAATTAGGTCGAATTAAGCTTAGTTCGAGTTTATTGAGCCTAGCTATGAGCCATGATCGAATCAAATCGACGTGATTTGATCTCTATTTTTTTTAAATATAACTAATAAATTCAGTCATTTATTATAATTATTTATTATTTATATATAAACATGTATTAGTTGTAGTTAGGATATCTATCAGGTAATCTTGCGGCTACAGTTATCTCAATTTCAAATAAATATAGGCATTTTTTTTTTAAATTAATTCTTGAAAATTTTGAATTGACTCGATTAAAGCTCAAACCAGCTCAAAGTTAGAACAAGCCGGCTCGGATTCGAAACGAATTGAAATGAGCTGATCTTGAGTTGTGCATAGCTCAACTTAAACTCGAGTTATTCTCGCACACAGACTCTACCTTTGTGCATGAAACATCCATTTTAATAGATTTTTTTAAAAAGTAATTTATAATGACCAAAATGCAGAGGCATTTTGTTCTGGAATATTTCAAAAAATGCGAGGGCAAATGAGTAAAATACGTCAATTTTAGTGTTGTCATCAATTATAATGATAGTGCAAAACTAGACTAAATGGGCCTAAATTTATAAATGTGCATCAACCTCAAGAACCAGGATGCAATTTACCCATTTGCAAACTATTTTTCTTCCCTTTCAAAGGGCATATAAGTCAAGTTTTCATTAAAACTTCCATTAAAATTGATAACTTAATCAAATTTTATTTCATTTTCAATCAAAATCTATTTGAAATTTACCCGTTTCATTTTAGCCAAAGTTATCATATTTTTAAGATAAAATTTTTGAAATTTGAAATTTTCAGTCAAAAGATGTATTATACTAAAGTTATCAAAATTATAAAAGCTATCGAAATTGATATTTGTAATTTGCAAATAAAACGAAAACCGAAATTAAGTTTTAAAACAATCGTTTTGATATAGAAAGTGAGGGAAAATATTAATCTTTATTAGTCAAGTCAATGCCAACTTGAATAGAGTTTTTTAAGGATTAAACCATGAGGCTAACACGAGCTCCATCATAACACGAGCGGTAAACTACTCTGGGTTTCTAGTAGACGCTTTAAATTTATTCATGAATTTTAAAATCTTTTACATAAGCCCGTGAGGTCAATACTGTGCTTCAAATTAGTCAATTAGTTTTGAAATATTTTATGTAGGTCCCTGAGATTAATAGGCCACTTAAAATTAATTCTTTATATTCTTAATTTGTCTTTCTTAACTGATTTAAAACACCCTATAAATCTCAGGTACTTGTTTGAAAAATTTTAAAACTTAAGGATCAATTTAAAGCTCTTTATAAATTTTAGAGACTCAAAAGTAATTTATCCTTTATATATGATATATTCTAGGCTGATTTTAATTATACTTGAAACTTTGGGAGAATTATATAATATTCTTAAAAAAAATTAGTTATTTAATTTTTAAAATTAAATATTTATATATAACATCTCATATTTTAAATGTATAATAATAAATTATACTTATTTATATTAATGAATGACTAATGATTAGATTTTTCTTTTTTCAGTAATTTTTTAAAATTAATGAAAATGACACGATTTATAATTATATTATATATAAAAGTATTTAATTTTAAGGATTAAATATTTAAATAAATTTTCATATTTTTTTATTATTGGCAGGTCACCAGCTGCCTACTCCACAATTTGATGATGATATGGCAATTGAGTGCACCAATAATTCAAAGACCCTCACTATACCCAGCGCTGACGGGTCTGGAAATTCTCGGGTGAATATTTGGGGGTAAGAACGGGCTCCATTTAAAATGAGCTCCACATTTCATTGGTGGGGAATTTGCAAGTAGGTCCTGCTATTTTTATCATATTGTCTTCACGATTGGTCATAGCCAAATTGGCTTCCAACCAAAGAGGGCTTAGGGTAACAAATAAATTATATTTTTGCAGAAAAAAAAATATGAAAGTTGTACATTGCAAATAAGAAATGATCAGGGGCCAAATACCAAAATAAGGCTCTATTTGATTGGAGTAAAAAAAAAAGATATGAAACATTTTTATAAAAATTTTAAAAAAAATATGTATAATGTGAAATAAAGTGTTGACGGAGGATGTAGGGCATCCCAAGGAACACCAAAAAAGAGAGAGTCCTGAGAGACGGCGGCGCACAGAAGAATAAGCCTGATGGTTGAGGCTTAAGAGAGAGAGAGTTCAGGGTATCCAGAAGAGCACACAATAATTTAAGGTGGTTTAGGGAGGAAATCTCCTGCGTCCATCAAGCAATCAGCGAAGAAGTTTCACTAATGAAAAAAGGTTGTCGTGAAGGCTAATACAAATAGCTTACAAGAAGGAGAGAGAGAGAGAAAGAAGAAGAAAGAGAGCTTTTCTTGTTCTCAAGCTCCTGCTTTACAAGAGGTGATAGAGGAGGGATTCTACTCTTCCTAGGGCGAGTCCTCTCTTCTTTTCTGATCTGATCCGTTCTCTTTCTCTTTGAAGCCTGTTCCTTGGTATTTGTAGGCAGCGGATGGATTGCATAGCTTTATCCTGATTTTCCAGAAGGAATGGACATAAACAAGTCCTGGACCTATGCTGCTTTGTCGGCCACTAGAGGGACCAAAGAGAGCTTGACCTTTGGATCTCGGTACTGCTTCTGGGGATTCATGATTGCTGAAGCACGCGGGTCCTTGATTTGCGTGACTGGAAGAAGCATGCTGCTTTAAAAACGGCGTGGCCAGAGCACGCTGACAGTGATAGGTATAGCTGAGAAACATCATGCCCGATGTAGTTGGGAGAGCTGTTCGAACAAGAGTCATGCAGGATGTTTGGAATGCTCCAAACCTCACTCACGAGATTTGGGAGGCTCCAAACCTCACACACGAGATTTGGAAGGCTCCAAATAGCTTCAAAGATTAATGTATGATATTTCAAGATGAAGGAGCGCCACGTGTATGGCTGTGATGCAGCGCTGGAACCACATGTCAACATTAGCCCCCCGTATGCTGGGGCGCGAACATTTATGTGAGTCCTGGCATGCGAACCATGACACTGGCGAACGCGCTGCTTAAAGTCTGCATGGATAGAGTCAGGGGAGCACCCCGACACTTCTCACTGCCCCTTGAATTCCTGCAATGAAAGAGAAAAGAGCAAAGTTAGAGAGATGACAGAACAAAATAAGTGGGCTTACCTTGAGGATGGACGAGCAGGCCCAGAGTCATCTCTGTTATGGGGAGATCAGTGGCATACTCCTTTTCACATATCTGTACAGAAAAAAAGTAATGATAATAGTAGTGGAGGTCCTGCCTAGGAGGAGTTATCTGACCCAATGCCAAAAGGACTTGTTCGTCTGAAACATCATGGCCGATGTTTGTACTTGAGGCAAGAGCTGACCCCTGTTAGAGCAGCAAATCCTAGTGGGAAGCGAAGGCACTCTGCTTAGGGGGGACCTGTATCATGAGCAGATAACAGGGACTGCCCTAAGGTTACGAGCAGGCCTTCAGACCTTCCGCTAGCCGGATGAGCTTATGGACAGGATCCAGATATAGGTAGGAGACCCCGCTTGCTAGGCGTAACTAGGCTCGGTGACCTCCATAAGTAGGAGTGTGAGTATAATGAATTGTCGTGAATAAGGTGCGAGAACCTCAGGTATGATTTTTGAGAGTTTGAGGTTAGAATCATACCTGTCGCACGATGCTTGAAAAAGATGAGCTAGTCGTGCTTTAGATAATACCTTAATATGAATATTACATAAGAATATGAATTCCAGAAAGCCAGGATGCCGAATATACGAATTCCAGAAATGAATTTCGTAATGCCGTGAGTGGAATAAGAAATCCAAAATATCACAGGATGAAACATCCAGAAAAGTTATGAGAAAATTATGGGGGAAATGAGAACCAAACCAGTGAATTAAACATCGTGGACGATGTATGGATGGTGAAACTTTAATGAAAATTTGGTTTTCACTGCGGCAAATATTTATACCGAGCTACCAAAACTATCGAAAATAGTACTTCTAATCGAGCACTAAAATTAAAACCTTGATAACTAGCTAGTACAAAACAATAATACATAAAGCGTACATTATTCAAGAACATATGAAAAAACTACCCTTTAATTAATGTTATCTTTACAACTATCTAATCTTAGCTCAATATTTCTCAATATAATTATTTCTAAAACAAACCTCTAATATAATGAAAAATTATTGGGTGCGTCGCGCGCACCGTTCGGATGCTCAATCAGACGGCGCCACGTGTGCCCGGACCCAGCTGTATGGCATATGTGGCGCCCTCTGATTGAATTCCGAACGGTGCGCCGTTCGAACCCAATAACTTCTCCTAATATAATACACTACCCTAATATCCGCATCTTAATTATGCCAACATTATTTATATTATCTATAGCCCTTGTTTGCATAATTAACTTTTAATTTAAGGATAAAATTAAATTTATAATTCACATTATATACAAATTTCACCTACTAATTACTTATATCAAATTTTAATATTAAAAAATCAAATTTATTTCACATCTTATATATATTCCAATATCATTATATTCAAGGTAACAAATAACTTTTTTTCATATTATATTATTAAAATAATAAAAATATTATAATAAGTCTTAAAAATAATTTTACTCATTTAACCTTCCTAATTAGATATTTATATGTCAGTCACCTCATACTTTAGATGCATAATTATAAACTACGTCATTTCATTAAATAAAATATAATACTAAAATATTCCTCGACTTGATGGAAGGAGCACAATTTGACTATAAATTGAAAATATGATTAAAATGAATAAAAATTCTGCTTTAAAGTTTTCAAAACAACTCAAACATCCTAAAAATATACTCTTACTAAACAAGACAAAATAATATTTTCAAATCCAATACAAAATCCAACAATAAAACCAATTTTATTTCATATTCTTCGCATATTTGAAAAAAAAATAAAAAAAAAAACTAATTTTATTTCTTTCTGCACACATCTCATAATAAAACTATTTGATGTTATGCCATATTATCTAAATTTTATATTTTGAGGCACATTTCTATAATTTTTTAAATTTTTTTTAAACGTCTTGAAACTAAATAGTTATTTTTTCTATATAACATAATCAAACGCCCCCTAACTTTATTTCAAGTGTTTTACAAATCCGCAAAAAAAAAAAATCTCATCAAAGCCACAAACACATGGCATCAATTCAACAGCAAAATAAAAATAAAAAAATTCAACCAAATAAAAGGGAAAATAAAAATTCTATAGGAAAATTTGTGAGATCAAACCTGATTCAAGAAGCCCGCGCACCAGCACAAAGGCCATCGTTTTCAGCACTAAACCCTGTCAGCTTCACAAAAATGTCAATGCAGAGAAGCTAATGAAAAAAAAAATAACTCATTAATTTCACACCATCATTAAAAACAGAAGAATTAGATCAGCAAGCTGGCAGTGAGCTATGTGAATGACAGATGGCAAGCAGCTGCAAAATCACACGTGTGGTACTAGAATGTGACACGCTTCACACAGCATCATAAGATTCCAAAGCATGTGATTTTGTTTTCATCATAAGATCATGTTACCAAAAATAAATAAATTTGACATTCGAAATATAATCAACAAAGCTGGCAATAAAGTAATTCAAACTTCCGTTCCGAAAGGTCAAAGGTTATGAATGGCACTTGTGATTGAAAAAGAAAGGAAATAGGCGAGATGAAAAGTAGTCGACATTCGTGTATGTCAAAGAACAAAATATCATCCGAGTACTCAACATTTAGTAAAGAAAGAAACAATTTCAATTTCTGGTAAATATGCAACCTCAAAAACTAACGAATAATTTTTTTTTTGATGAAACTAATGAATAAATTGACTAATTATAGTTTAGGATCTTAATTTAATAGATTATTCAATGGATTAGCACATTTAATCAAATGAAAAATTAGTAAATTAAAGTTTTAAATCATAATTGATCAATTTATTAGTCAGTTATTGGGGATGTATAACTCATTACAAAATTATCAAAATCCTCAACAGGGAACAAATTCGACCTACTTTTTTCGGAAAACTAAATATTTGTCTTTAACACTCCAACACCATCACTCATAAACAATCACCACCTCAACAACATCAAAATAATAAGAAAAAAGTCTTATAAACGCAACATAGTTGAGACCTTGTGGGGGACTTGAGAGGCCAGCTACATGAATTGCTCTTCTCTATTGAACCTTAAAGCAAGGCTCCAAAGTGAGTGCACAGGAATGAAGATCACACGTAATGATCATATCCCATGACAATTTTGATATTTGTCTCATCTCAGTAATGGTATCATATTGGACATCCAAACTACCTGAAAATGACTCTCCTCATCATCCTCTATAGTTGATAACCCCACCGTCTCCCTCATAAAATCATTCCAATTGCGTTCTGCTCTAGTGAGATCACTTATCATATGAGTATCCATGACTCACATACATTAACCTCGCAAATATTTTATCATTTAACTACTCAATATTCACTCTTATATAATATAACTAAAACAAAGCTATGTTACTTTTCCTTTAATTTGCCGAACATCTTCCTACTGCAATTATCCTCCTCTTTCCCAATTTCAGATCAACTATACAAAATTAAACAATAAAACTTAAGGAAGGCTATCGCCCCTTTGCTTTGGAACACGCCTCTGTCACCAAACTCCGAAAAGTTGCTATCTTTAACGGAGTTTAATTCATCGCGACAGGAGTTCACCAAGTCTAAGAATGGACCGGTCATCTGAAATGACTTTTTCACTACGCGAATCAAAAATCAAACCCAGCCTGAGCAAGTTATAACTGTTCACATGACTATTTACTCCAACTACAATAAGAAATAACACACACGTGTGTAAAGAATGAAAATAATGTGCTAAGAACCGCATACTAAGAAAGCTAATGCCTAATGCAAACAATGATGATATTCCAACTCTCCATGAGCATTTGGATGCCTTCTAGCTTTCAAAAATACGTGTAGAAACAGTCAAATGCAGTTATGTGGCATCATGTGGATAAACATAATCACATCACTGTCACACTCATCCAACCCATTAAGAAGACTTAGATGCTTCCCCAATGCAATAAATTACGAATATGAATATTCATTTGTTTGATTGAAGATAAGAACCCAGTCCATTTCGGAAAATAAAATGTCAAACGAAAGTAACAGCAAGATAATTTAAAAAATCATATGCATAGGTCATACGACATTACACACAACCTATTAGTGATGCTTAAAATTAATCACAAACATTTAGCTATCTATAGTGAAGTAAGATGGATGAAGACAGAAGAATAATTGAGATGGTGAAGCTAAAATGCATATAATTGGAAAATATCAAAGAGGTCTGATAATGAAGCCAAAGTTCACCATAATAAATAACCAAATATATACACGACTGAATTAATTATCTTAATAACAACAGCCCTCAATAGAATATTATCAAGTAGAACCCCATATACAGAAAAGATTCACGCTATAAAAAAAAAGGTGAATTGGATAGCAGAAAATTCCTCCTTAAATATAACTTATTAATCCCTCCTTAAAAGAAGATTACAGCCTTTTAAAATCAGTCAAAGGACGAAAATATAACTTACACAACTGTGCCTTTCTGAATAATCTATTGAATTTGCAACAAAGCTATTCAACATACTAATTCTTCTTGATAGACTGTTTATCATAATAAAATTGAAGCTCGCATGCGGTGTCTTGATATGTCAATTCTTTCATGGTATCATATCACACAACCTACTATAAAACAAAATTAAGTTTTTCATTATAAAGTACCAATACCTTATGAAATTTAAAATACCAACATCGTATTCAAATCAAATATTGATACTCCCTTATACACCACTAATGTGAATCTGACACACTATAGCATATCATTTTTTTCTTTTAAACTGATATAGCTCTAATGCTTCCAATTCAAGAAAAATTCATATGTTGGACTGGCCAGCGCGGGCAGCCATGATAAAAAATAAAAAAATGGCTCATTCATAAAGATTCACAAGGGAGCAGCAATCTGAGTTCACGTGATTAAAAAAATAAAGTGCTTCACGCATGCTAGAGTTTTGACTAGAAAAAGATCTAGCACCTACTTACTATTGCTCCAATTAGTAAAGGCCTATATTGCAAAGCGAGTAGAATTTGACCTAATTTTTTGTTTTGTCTATTTATCTAACGAGTCAAATTTGATTAGACCAGGATATTCAGGTCATATTCAAGTCACAATAATTATATTGTTTATCAATCGTATCTCGTTTGTATCAAACTAATTGATTTAAGTTAAATATAAGTTAAAACTGAACCTAACTCACTAATATATTTTGACTCATCTCACCTAGATATTCCAAAATTAGTTGGAAAGTGATTTGAATAAACTTTATGGTATTATTTTAATTTTGTTTTTTGAAACTTAATAGCTATTGAAAAATGTTTTCACTTTTTCAATTGAACCGTCCAAAATGTTGCTTATAATAGTATCAAGAATATTTGAAAATATAAGTATAATTAAATTCAAGAATATTTAAATGGCATTTTTGAAATTCATATTAGCTATGTATATAAATCATTCTAGTTTACCATATGAGCCACATCTTATATATGATAATGTATTTTTTATTTTATAATTATCTTTTTACTATATTTGATTATTGTATTATGATGCATCTATATTCTGCTTATTTTTTAATTTATCATATCACTGTATACTTATTATATCATATCCATACCATTTTATCATACCCTTGTTTAATAGAGTTTTTGAAAAAAAGTTGAGTCCAAATAGTGTTTTGAGTCAGAAAAGCATACAAGCCACTTCATATATATTAACTAGCCTTATAGCTAACTGATTAAACTGTTGAACACTTTGATTTTGATGATCACAATTAATTTAATTATTATTAACTAATCCTCTTATTTAGGGTGTTATCAGGATTATATTATTTTATTTGAAGATTATGCTTTAAATGAAGTTCAAGAAAAGATGGACCACACTAGAATTTTCTTTCACTTTCTTTTCTATAACATTTATGTAAGCAAGTGAATATTTGCCAAAGTTTCTACTTGTATTTTTTCTTTTAGCTTTCTACATAAGAAAACTCTTAGTTTTTATTGGTATATTTTAATTGTGTGCTAAGTTGAAATCTCAACCAATTAATTACATAAGTAATTTAATTTGAGAGTATAGCTCACTCATTCTCACATGTATTTAAGTAATTTAAACAGAGTTTGTAGCTTAACTCCAAATTAATTGCTTCTATTAATTTGGATGGAGATTAACCGTAATTTTTGCTCTCTAGTTTCCAATCGTTAAGCCAAAATTTTCAGCCTAAAATTTGAAACTTACCATCATGTTTTACTATTATTAGAAAATCTAGCTGGCCACCTCACCTTGTCTTGTCCCTTGCTGCCACCGTTGTACCATATGATATTATTTGTCTTCTATCCCAAGTATACATTTGGGATAAAATAATATTACTTGAGAGCTTTTCATAAGCACTACCTTGTGTGTGATGATATTCCCTATTTTCTGGCTTCATTACCTGATGGAATTTTGTGGCCTGATTTGCTCTTTATGATGGCTCGCATACTTTGGAAATACAATCCCTTAAAATCTGATAGCAAATATCTTATTTTATTTCATTTTCTTTGTATCTGCTTATATTTTTTTTGCCCTCTTGCTGCTGCCCAGCCGTTGGCTGTCTTATTATTATTGGATGGCTTTGAAATTGAGTTGTTCTTCCTTTCTGCTAGCTATATAAACATAGAATTACCTTTTGTGGAATTTATTAACAATACTTATACAATTATTTGGCCTTTATTCCTGCAATTATTAGTTGTATTTTATGTGCCTATTTTGGCAGGTACTGTTGCACCAGAGAATTAGGGAAAAAGAAACACATGCAGGTAGAAAGTGTTTAGTTGTGGTTCTTTCTTTATTTCTATTGTTAATCTTTTATGTCTTTTAGAAAACCTAAGATGTATTAAATTTTGACTCAAGTGATGTATAAGTTGGACTTTTACTTTTATTACTGAAGTAGTCAAATCATGTGGCTTTGACATGTGATAATTATTATTTTTGATATATCTGAACTAATTATTTATCTAGAGTTTCATTTGTCAATTTATTCCAAGATTAAAGTTGTGGTTCTTTCTTTATTTCTATATTTGTGTTTCAATTATATTTCTGCTCTATATATTCTGATATATTCATGCACTAATTTGAATCTCTCAAGTATTAGGAGAAATTCAAGTTGAGGTATAACAACAAATCGTCTGCACCGATTCGATTTATTGCTATGGTTTTATTGATCCTTGATCGAATGGCTCAGGTAACTCCGACTCTAAACTAATATTTCTGGTCTCTTTCTAATCCATGTTGGTGTTACTATAGTTGAGATTGCTTGATTTGCAAGCCCGTGAGATCTTTATTATGATCCTCGAAGAAAATTGTTATGTTATTTTAATGTGAAGATCTCTTATTATTATGTAACGCTATAATTGAATGAAATCAGCATGTCCTAAACTAAGTAGGAAAATCACTATTTATCTCAATCAAATTTTCTTCAATATTTTAGATTGTTTTGTTTGTGAGATTGAAATTTCTTAATTATTACGAAACTATGTTCAAAATTTATTCTAATTACCTCTTGTGATTATTTGTCATTTATCTACTAGCCTCTACAATAAAATGGTATTTTTATTGTCTTACATCATTCACTATATGATATGTGCTATTCTCAGTTAAAAATCTAAACCATCTATGTTTATGACATCCTCAATAGGATGTTAGATGATATACTCCTTTGTACTTTTGTATTAGTTTAATGCCTTATGCATAGCAACAACAATCAAGCATTTATACCACTAAATGAGATCGACTATATGAATTTTTTATTTCTATTGCACTCTACCAATTAACAAATCCTCACTTAGCTCTATGTGTGAAAAATCATTCTTTATAATTTCTTGTCATATCTTTTTTTGTTACCCCTTCCCCTTTTTACATGGCAAAATCTAATAACTCAATTTTTTTATTGAAGCTTCAATTTACCTATAATTTATATATCTAAACTATTTAGGCCAACTATCTCTGAGTTTATCCTCAATTGATGCTAATCTAACTTTTTTGTAGATATACTCATTTCGTATTCTATTCTTTCGTATATACATACTCATTCATCTTAGCATTTTTATTTCTATAATATTTATTTTATTTATATATTTTCCACTAGATTATCCAGTGGATTAGCACTTAATTCACTGAATAATTCAATGAATTAAAATCTTAAATTATAACTGGTCAATTTATTAGTTAGTAATTGAGAATGAATAACAAGACATTATTTCTTACATATGCTTATACTGTATTCAAATACATGTTATTGTTAATTGCAGGAGTATAGATAATTTAAATTTCAAATTTTGGAGTGATTAAAGATAATGGCAACAAACACTTAATGAATTGCATTTATAAAAAACAATACATCATTAGCTGATAGATTACCATTAATGACAGATAAGTTTCATTAACTTGACTCCGTTTACTCTATGCACATGTCCATTCCCTATTGGTTTGTGCAAAATAGGCTTTGTACGTATAACATACCCAAGTGTATCTCCTAAAACCATTATAAGGTCATAGCAGTGCAGAACGAGTCCAACAATAACTTAAAAAAAGAAAAGATACCATTAGGCATTATGAATATTTGCATTAGATTTTCGTGCCACAATTGCCACATTCCTCGGAGACTGTTTAGGATCAAATAATGGGACCAAGTGTGCTTCCACCACACCAGCTTTCTCTTGAAGGAACAATAGTCGGTCCAGTAAAATATAAGATTCAATCACTGGCCCCAAAGCAGCTCGAAGAGACCAGTATGGTCCTATGAAATCCTGCATGAAAAGAAGAATAAATGATGACAAATGAGGCTACTATTTTGGAATACAATACTCTTATGCTTGCACATATTGTAGTTTAGCAAGTATCATCATGAAAAACACTATTAAACAAAATATGAATTCTTAACCCATAAAGATTTTAAAATGCCTTTATCGTTGTATAAGATTAAAGTAAGTTGAAAATCTGACACTAGAAAATTTTCCTTTAAGTGATAGGATTAATACAGCAGGAAATGCATTAATTAAACTGGAAACCTAGACAGAGATCATGTCAAGAGAAGCAGTGCTGGAAATCATACGAAGAAAGGTTTGCATCTATCCCACATCCCACATAAGTTAACGTCCTTCGAACAATCGAATCCCAGATGATGAAATGCGGACATGCTGAATTCTTCAAAAAGTATGTGATTGCGAGAACAAGTAGTAGACTGAGTTTCTCTGTATTCCTCAGTAAAACATGGTTTTTCTAAACATACTTCTGAGCTTGCACATGCACACTCTGCAATAAAAAGAACAACGAAATTTAGGAAGGATTAAGAATAATAGTTGATAATAACTTTACCTACATAGAGTTCATTACATATTTTGGTGGCCCAAAGTCTAAAAGGAGAAAGAGGGTGGTTGTAACATCCCGTGACTCAGATATAAAGGTATAATATTGTTCGCTTTTCTTTGGAAAACTGCATGTCTTGAATGCTTTCTAAAAGGTCACTCATCCTAATGTCACTAGAGCTCAAGCATGTTTAATTATAAAGCTCTCATCATTAGCCTCACAATTTTGCCCCCAAAATGTGCCTTTATAAGTTGAGATCACACTATTACTTATATTTCTCAAGATCTCTCTTGCTCTTTTCAATATAGAATGAATCATGCACATACCCCTTTCTTTTTAAGTTAAAAGCCTGTCAGGATCTCCTACACTTCTATCATCCTAAAAGCATGTCAAGAGTTTCTCTACTTCCTGCCTTCTTCAGACTAGGTCATTGCAAACTAATTTTTGTCCTCTTCAATCGTTGGCATCACAGGCACACTAGCTTCTGTTGGTTCCATCTTCGAACAATATCGTACTACAAGAGGTTGGCTTTAATATTACAAAAAGGAAGACACTTGTAGCAGGCTTCTAGGTTAAAAAGAGAATGACATGTAACTAAATCATCCTATATCGAAAAATGGATGGAAGATCTTGAGATATACAAGTAACTACATAATCCCAACATGTAAATACACATTTTGTGAAAAAACTGAAAACCCTATAGTTAAATATAGTTGAGTTGTAATAGCACTAAGATGGGTAATTTCCTGGAAAGTTTTCGAGTCACAGTTTTCTAAAGTCAAAACGAATAATACCTCTACATCTAGATCACAGGATGGTATAATTTGAATATATTAACAACTAGCTAAAGTTTGTCAATTCTTATGATATATTTGTAGCTGACACCAATTAGTTTGGACTTTGTTGTTTTGAAGGCTGCTTGTTGTAATGGATGATGATGTAAAATGTTATATAAGGAAAGTTAAAGATGTGTAACGATCTAATTAAACCTTTTGGTGCTGCACCAGTGTAATTTATATCAGTCCCTTCAATTGCATTAGACTTCAAAAGACTTGCATGACCTGTGATGTTACCTTTATACTTTAATTTACATGAACAGGGGAAACTGGCTTCTTTATAAAACTGAGATTCTCTCTGTCTCCTTGACTGCCGACGTCGCAGAGCCTTCCCTTGACGTCCAATTGATGGACTTGACATTAGGATTCCTGGGCAATACTCATCCAGAACCTTAGAACAAAATTGTTAGTAGATGAATAAATTATGATCAAGCAAGTTTATAGCATCCAAAAAGAAACAAGATAGAAATCTATTTGATGTTGCTCCAAGTCAAGGTAATGCAAATTTTCATGAAAGGCAGTGGTAATGAAGTTTTCCAGTAAAGTTGTAGACCAGAGACAACATATTCTAGAATTGTTAAGTGCTGATAATATCTAAAGTAAAAGCAGCATAAATACCAGAATATAAAGTAAAATTTCATAATGTCTTGTCAATACATTCTTTCTTACAGAAGTAAAACTAGCCTTTTGTAATTATCAAAAAAAAAAAAAAACCTAGTTTGTTGTATATGTATATGTATATGTCAAGATATATGGAGTTTGGATGGGTACTGAAAAATGAGGAATGACAAATTAATGCTAAAACAGTTATCAATAAAAGAGTACTAGTTAATCAAGCAAGTTATAAAATGATTTTCAAATTGACTGCAAAACTGAGGTAAAGAACTATTTTTATACATAATGCTGCTCAAAAATCTTAGCACAACCACAAAAATTATAAATCATGACTGAAAGCATAAATGAGTTTTCTTATTAAAAACAAGACTTATAAAGTCAAAATTAAGAAAGATAATCACCATCTGAAAGGCAGAGCGGAATGCATGCAACTGAAAATTTTGAAGAGCAGCTTCCTTTGTCAAGCTTTGCCATCTCTCTGCACTCTGAAAGGAAAGGCAAAGTTTTGGTATTATTATGTTACTAAAAGAACAAAAGGAATTAATCCAAATGTTTTCACAGTTTCGTCAAAATCTTCAATTTATCCAAAACACAGTACAAGATCCTTGGAATTATGAAGAGTGCGTATTTTTTTTCATTTTTGACATTCGAGATTGAATACTAATAAAATAACAACAACCAAGCCTTTATCCCACTGGGTGGGGTCGGCTACATAAATCGTTTATTTTGATTGCACTCTATCAAGTAAGAACTTCTAATTTAGCTCTAAGTATACAAGGTCTAACAAAATAATATTCTTTTTGCTTTTCAAATAACTCGTTTTAATTTTTTAAGGTTGATTGAATAGATTATGCATGAGGAATATCAATTATGTGGCATATTATTCTGATTTATTTAAAGTATAAACTTAAAAATAATGCAGAGTTCTTTTTTCCTTCAATGTTATACACAATCCAAATAGAAAGTTCATGTTTCCTTCATAGTGCTTCTAGGGTATACATTAAACACAGTAGCCATCCTATAAGCCAAATGAAAGCTTATTTTAGTAGTTCTCCATCTCATACCATACAGTAAGTGGTTCTGGATTGCATAATACAAATTTTGACAATATGGAGTAGTCATGAACTATGAAAATCCAAAGTGTTATGACCCATATCTAGTAAGGGAAAGCACACTACTGCATTACATCGATAAATTCAACTTAAATTAAAGGAAATTTGAGCACAACATTTACCATTACTATTCATATTTATTACATTACTAGCAGAAGCTATCTCATCTCTTCACAGCAAAAAAACAATATTAAAAATGCAAAGCACCTGTCTTGAAATACTTGGCCAAAAAATTAATAAAATGTGCAATGGAAAAGAATAATGAGCTACAGTACCATCCTCAAATCATCTTCTACTTAATGGGTGAACTTGCCTGGCAAGCAAGATCACGTGCACTTTTCCCAAGAGCTACACCAGATATTTTGGCACCATTGCTCATTGGAAAACCACATTGTACGCTGGTCTTCTGAGAATGTTCTTCAGAAAGTAAGTTGTAACAGCACCCAATGCTAATAAGTGCTTTCACCTCCTTGCAGTCTACAAATGTTCTGTTACCACATTGCAATATCAAGTATCAACAAGAGTGAACAATAATAAAAGGAAACAATATACTATAAAAGGTGAAGATGAAATAAAGTACGGAAAATATGATAGAACCGAGCTACATCCATAATTAAACTAATTAGGTATAAACGTAATCACGTACCTTAGCATATTAACTGACAGATCCCCACACGCATGAAGTCCAGCAAGAACCAAAAAGGGTTTGATATTCCCATTGTCACGTGGGCATGCAGCTTGACATAAATACGCTTCTGAATCTCTTAGTGATTTAGTTCCTAAAATACTTCCCACCATATCAGATGGCTTCTCGTTCTTGACATCTTGAGCAGTAATGCTCAAAGCTGCCAGAAAGTCGCTTGAAAGTATTTCACAGGTGATGGTTTGGGGTATCTTCATCTGTTCATTTCCTGTCAAAGCAGGAACATGAGAAAAATATGTTAAGAGAAATATTAATTTTATTGATTAATAAGTTGCTTGCCATTACGATATTTCTGCAGTTTAGCTGCATAGTGCTTTTTTATTCTCTTCGCACGAGCATTTGTAACAGCCGAATGGTGTCCAGAAGCATCCACTGCTATCACTGAAAGCTGATACTCAAATGACAGAACTTGTGCAAGGTAACCCTGCTGGCAGCATTTCAAATTACATAACAAAGATGCTAAGACAAACACAAAAAATAAGTGACAACTTAATATTGTAATTTCTTTTAAAAAAAGGAATACAAAGATCATATATAGTGATGATCAAAAGGATACAATCAAGTGATATGGAGAAAAAACAAAGAAATGTTTTAACTATCCTCAGCATAAAGAAGCAAAATTAATCAGAAAGTCATCACTAAGGTACCTGGCCTGAACCAACATCAACAATCTTCTGAGCATTAACGCCATGAGCAATTGTGCTGACAGCAGCAGCTAGGACCTCAACCTGTACCCCAACAAACTAAGTGCTTGTAAAAAAGATGCACAAGATCTAAGCAGAGAAAAGGAAGGTCAGAGAGTGAAGAGGTAAAAAGTAACATCGTGATCTTCCCCTAACACATCAGGTAATAACCAGCAAGAATGCATAAAGCATGTAAAAAGCATATTATAAATGGAGATGCTTCATTTCACGTACTTCATGCTTTTTCTTTGTATTCATGCCCTGAGAAATAACACTGCCCAGCGAAGATACATGGAAATTGTTTAACACCTGGAAGCAATACAGACAGTGAATTCCAAATAGTATCAACTATATCCAGCAGGCCAACCCAACTCCATCAAGAATGAGAAGCACATACACGCATTATGGGAAACAACAAGAAAATAAAAATGCAATTATTGATCTTTCCAAAGGTCTGAGCACTTTTAAGCACCAGAAAACTTTTCGCATAAATTATCAGCCTATTTGGTTCAAAAAAGTTATCATTCCATAGATTATGTATCAAATGTGCTTTAACATAGAATGTTGGAATCTCTATCAAAAGAAATATATTGAATCTAGTTTTTCAAGATAGACTTTGGATGTTTATGGACTGTAGTTGTTAGGATGCAACTTGGGCTACAATAATGCACCAACAAGAATAGTCCATGCCTTTAGCATTAAACTAAAAATAAGTGCGGAAAAAAAATCAAGTGCGACCAACATCCCCCATTTGGGTAGGGGATAACCCCACTAGCATACAAAATGTCCTAATATTGCTAGCTATACTGGCAAAGTAATTAGCAGCACAATTAAACATTTTTTTACATGTATGATTTTACATGAACTAAAATATAATGTCTCTTTCAGGGATGAATGTATCCCATTCTCATTATGCTTAGGCTTTCCCTCAACGGTTTAACAGGAATTAACTTATGAATATCTTCAGAAAGTCAATTCATTTAAGTGATTTTTCATTTCATATTATTTGAATAGTCGTGAGCATATATGTATATGTATATGTATATATGTATATACATGTATATGTATATAGATGTATATATGTATATAGATGTATATATGTATATACGTGTATATGTATATACGTGTATATGTATATACGTGTATATGTATATACGTGTATATGTATATACGTGTATATGTATATACGTGTATATGTATATATACGTGTATATATATATACATATATATATATATATATATATATACTGGCATAGATGTTATCAAACTTTAGCATGTTTAGTCCTCCTGATATTGATGATGATCCAATTGAGCATTTAATTCCCACTGCCAACTCCAACAATGATTAATGTGAGAAAAAAATACAAAATACCTCTACTCTTAATTACCCTTCTCTTTCAACAATCTGTATTAGCAAAGTGTAACATGTTCTTAATTTGCATGGGGAAATAAAAAGTCCTTCCATTTGAATCACAATAACCAGTTTTTCACTTAATTGGAACATAAAAACAAATGAACGGTTTCCACTATCCATTACATCCTTGACCAGAAGAAAATAGGCAAGCAACGCACGTACCGTATGTGACAGGTTCTGCTCCTTAGATAGTACAAGAGATCTCAGAGTGAGTACGAATTCCTGAAGTGATGGAGGCCAGTGCTCCTGTTAAACGAATACAACTTTGCCTATTAAATAAAGACAAAAACACAATTTCAATAGAACAACGCTGTTTCTTTACTTTCAAATCGCAATGACATCTCCATTTCACAGTGAAAAGCCATGGAAAAGATCACCGGGTTGTTGCGATGGAAGAATCAAAATAGCAGCATTTGAATAAGATGCATAGTAATTAGGGAATTTCAACATCCCCAGTATTACCCGGACTAGCCCAGACGGAATACCCAGCAGATCCTCTACAGGTTCCTTTCTCAGGCATTCCATCCATTCCCGATCTACGGTCCCCCAAAGCTTATCCTGCAGATTACCAGATCGTTCAAAACAGCCAGCAATGGGAACCGATTCAACCTTCGATTTAGGGTTTTTCGAGAAGGACGGAGCGTCGGCAAGAATTACCTTGAAGAAATTGACAACGTGGGAGTCGATAAGTTGCCTGAATCCTGACAAGAAGGTGGAGATGGCCTTCATCCATTCCAACGTCTCTGCAGCAGACTCGCAGGTGTAGTGGCGGGCAGTGGCCATGGGGATCAGGGGAGACTGGGCGCCCGTTGGAGGAATAAATAAATAAATTTTAAAAAATTGTGAAAAGTTTTTTTTTAAATTGTCAAAAATAAAATATAATTATGTTAAAAAATTATATTAAATATAAATTAAATTAATTATTTAATATTAAAATTTACATAAAATAAAATACAATTTTTAATTGAAAGATCTGTAAACCAAGCGGGCCTTTAATTGTGACATCAATTAATTTTATTTTATATTTTATATAATTTTTAATATAATTAATTAATTTTTTATCACATATTTTTAAAATATAATCTTTCTTCTATCTTAATTTATTATTATATTTTTTAAAAAAAATAAAACTATTTTGATTATAATCATCATTAAAATAAACTTCAATCGATCAAATAGTGCAAAACTTTTCAATGCAATTAGGAGCACAAACACAGCCTATTCAAATAATTTTTTAAAATTTTGTATTCAATTTTGATTTCACCACAAAATTGTAACTATTTATTTTAATAATTTTAATAATTTTGATGATTTTGATAATTTTAAAATAATGTATATCATCATCTTTAATTTTTAATAAAAAAATTTAAAAATGAGAATTTTAATTAAAAAAAACAGCGAGTTTTAATTAATATTAATTAAAACTGAAACAAAATTAGCGAGAAAATAATGAATTTTGTTGAAGCTTATAATTATGTTTTGATATGTATTTATATCAAAACACGAAAACAATGCTAATTTTTCAGATCAAGTTCGAGTCGTGTCACTGAATCGAGTCTAAAGTTCGTGGTTGACACTCCTTATAATTTTTAGTTTTCTACATTTGACTCCACATGTCGATTGATTGAACTTATAATCAACTCAATTTTATATTTTAATATATATTTATATTTTTTGTAATATGTATTTAAGATATTTCACAGATACATAAATTTTAGATGGTATATATTGAAAAAATTAATCACAAATAAATTTTATTTAAAACACTATAATAATATATAATATATGTTAAAATAAATATATAAATTTTAAAATAATATTAAAATAAGGTTCATTAATTTAACTCAATAATTAACTCAAATTTAAAGAGATTTTACTCTAGTAAATTAACTAAATATTTCTTATTAAGTATAATAAAATAATTTCGCCTAATTTATTAATTTTTAAAATTTAACTTAAAAAATTACAAAAATTTATATCCAAATATTCATTTCTCGTAAATTATAATATACAAACCTCGAATCAACGTTATACAAATTAGATAAATATATATGTAATAAAATAAATTCAACTATCCCCTATAAACTATGGAATTTTACCTTGAAATTTAGTTGATCGAATTGATATTAAATAGAAAATTTATTTTTTAAAAACTTAATTTTTGGATTCTAGAAATTTAAATTTATGCGTTAAACTTCTTGATCTTTTTTTTTCTTTAATCTCAATCTTCTCAATCTTATAAACAACTACTTTGAAAATCAATTACTATAGATAAAAATCATTTATTTTAGAGCAACGGATTTCATCAGAAATAAAAGATTCATATAATTGATTTCATCTAGTGGGATAAAAAATTAGTTGTTATTGTTATTATATAAAATTAAAGAGATTTTTACCCGTATGACACAAAAAACTTCAATATTTACTTATTAGACACCCTAAAGTTAAATATTACATGACACACACTTATTTATTTTAATTTTACAACCAACACACCCTAGTTAAAAAATCCTTACATTTTATTTAAGTAAACCATACTTAAGTTATGTTTTAACTTAAATAAAGTTCATAGAAATAAAATCTAACTCTCGGTGCACCTTAACTTAAATCTTACATGTTAAAAACTATTTAAATCTATTATTTATGTAGAATATTTTAAATCTAATCGTTAGATGCTCATCTTGACGATTAGATTTAATTTAAGATACAAAAGGGGTTAGATTTTATTCCTATGAACCTTATTTAAGTTAAAACATAACTTAAGTATGGTTTACTTAAATAAAATGTAAGGATTTTTTAACTAGGGTGTGTTGGTTGTAAAATTAAAATAAATAAGTGTGTGTCATGTAATATTTAACTTTAGAGTGTCTAATAAGTAAATATTGAAGTTTTTTGTGTCATACGGGTAAAAACCCCAAAATTAAAATTCAAGAAAAAATGATAAATATGCATTTTATTAGAACTGGAAGAACAGTAGTATAATGTAATAATGAAGCATACAAATGCTCAAATCACTCTCACCTCCACAATCATATCTGAATAACACAAACAAAAACAAATTAAACACACACCACAACTCATGAAAAGTGCAGGCCAACATTTTATGTGGAAGGAGGTGGGGTGGGGAGTGGAATAGAAGGGATGGTTGGCATATTCGGAATGGAAGGAATTGTCGGGAAAGAAGGCAGAGGAGGCAATGCGACGTTGGGAATGCCCGGAATCGTTGGAATGTTGGGGAACTTCGGGATGGCTGGAATTGCTGGCATTGGCGGAAGAGCGACCTTCGGGGGGGCTGTTGGGAATGCCGGAAGCGGCGGTAACGTCGGTATTGTCGGGTTTGGAAGGTCGGAGATGGATGGGATTGTGGGAGGAGCCACAGCAGCAGCAGCAGCAGGCGGAGTGTCGAGGAGGCGGCGGGCACCGAGGCATGCGCTGAAGCTTAGATGCATCAGTAATGCAAAGAAGACGGTGGTGGTGGTGGTGGTGGTGGAGGCCATGGGAAAAGAGAAGAAGAAGATCCCACAGAAGAAGATGAGAGATGGAGGAATGCTTGATGGTGGAGGGGGAGGCACAAGGTTGGGTATTTATAAGGTGATCATCTTTTGATTTAGAGAAAAATGGAGAATTAGTAGATAGATGGTAGGCTAACACCTAACTTAGTTGACTTTTAAGTCTATGTGGTTGAGAAATAGAATGCATGTTGTAACTTTTTATTATAGTTAGGTCACCTTCCTTTTGATTTAGGTTAGTAACCAATTTTTCAAGTGTAGAATAATAGTTGTTAGGGCTTTCAATAACTTGGTAAAATTATGAATGTTTTACTAATTTTCAGCTTTAACTTAGTATTTCTTATGTTTAATCATTAAATTTATTCTAGTTGTTTTTACTAATTTTAATGTCCGTAATTACAATTTATCGTAGAAGTGTTTTACCGATAGGAGATTGACACAATCAAATATTAGACTTAAGAAAGCAAAAGGTCTATGACAGACAATAATGTGGTGTGAGTCAGAGTCAATGGAGATGTTTCAACTTATTCAGAGTAGATTAAAACAATATAGAGCCACTCAAAATTAAACAGATATCACACGACAATATAGGATCTACTCGGATTAGCTTTGCACTAGACTACTGTCCGTAATTACAATTTATCGTAGAAGTGTTTTGTCGATAGGAGATTGACACAATCAAAGATCAGACTTAAGAAAGCAAAAGGTCTATGACAGACAATAATGTTGTGTGAGTCAGAGTCAATGGAGATGTTTCAACTTATTCAGAATAGATTAAAACAATATAGAGCCACTCAAAATTAAACAGATATCACACGACAACATAGGATTTACTCGGATTAGCTTTGCACTCGACCACTTAGGATAACACTACCCAACGACTATTCAAAGGAAGAACAACAATATAGTGTAAACAGCAATATAGATCAGTAGCAGTATATGCTAAAAAAAGCACCACAGTCACAGTTGAAATCTAACTGGAGACCAAGCAAGAAGCTAAAAGTAGCCATAAGCTGTTATGTTGACTCATATATGAATTGTTTTATTGAGCATGACGTAAAAATACCTTTTTTCATTTTTTTTATTTTATAGACTCACACATATACATTGTAAATATTGTGGTCGACTTTTTTACGCACTATACTATGCTAGGCAATTTTTACTATAAGAAGGGTATAGCAGTCTTCATGAAATTTTTCAACATCTACAATAAAGATGTTAATTAATCTTTATATTTTTGTACTATTGTATTAGTGTAATAATATGACAGATCTTAATTAAAAATAAGTATGTTCTGTTAAAACAAAAAAAATAAAGTAATTTTTTATGTTAAAAGTTATTTCGTGTTTTAGTCAATTATATTTTTGGTCTAAATTGACGAAAACTATTAAATTTGTGACGTTAATTAATGTACACTCTTGCAAAATTACCAAGATACCTTTGTCATTGTTATATAATCACATTTTATATGTCACCATAGGCATCACAGACCAATGAGGGAAAATAAAATTTTCAATAAATTTAATGTATGAGAGAAGGATCATACTGAAATAAAATCTTAAAATTAGGGGCCAAATATAATAATTCAGAATTCTTAAGTTCAGATATTGGACATATTATTTTAGAAAAAATAATTATTTAATTTAATAATATATATAAATAAAATTAATTAATCATTTAAATATCATAATATACTATTAAAATAATATTAAATTAAATACTCTGAAATAAAAAGTACTAATTCTTTTGTAATGAGAACAAGTTTAAGGTAGGATAAGATGTATTAGGATAATTTATGAATTTGATCGATCTGAATATCAATATAGTTTAAAGATTTGTTTCAATAATAGAGGGGAGAATAAAAAAACTAATAAATTCGAGCACACATCCAAACGATTTTAAATACTAAATGTATTTTTTTTTAGAGAAAAAATACTAAATGTTTCGTTATCGAATAACAAAATTAAATTCATTGAGAATAAGCTTTGCCAATTGTTTTAGATTTCGAAAAAGAGATTGAGATTGAAGACTTCTCTTCCCCATTGGTCCTTAAAAAAAAATTTATACATAATTAGTTAGATCTAAATATCAAGCTAACTTCTTGATGCATGCATTTTTAGAACCGACTTTGATGACATGATACTTAGTGTAGGGATGATTTTCATTTTTTTCTCGTTTAATTTATTTTATTTCATGTTATATTAACATTCCGTGGACTTTACTTTTAGGCAGACGATGAAGAGTAATCATTTTATATGAGTTTTATTTGAAGATGAGAGCGATATTTTATGTATTTAGTTCCGCGAGAGCTTACTTGAGGTGAGAATTATAATTTTTAGGGTTTTTAGAATTTTATTAGGCTTTTCGAGAACGTGGGTCAAACTCGGCCCAACTCGTCTTTCCCTTTCTTCGGATCATATTTTGATGGAAACAAAGATTGAATCCTCAAAAGCAAGTGTGAAGCTCTCTTTAGATGGCATTAAGCCACACAATTAATTCTCTCATTTGCATTAAAGAGTCATAAAAATCATTCTCAAATAACTCATCAAATTAGTATTAGAGCAAATAATTTAAAAGTTTTTTAGTCATAAAATGATCTTAATTGGGTATTTTATCCCTCTATTTTAGTTGATTCCAGCAATTTAGAAAAGGGGGATTTACATACAAAACACTGAATTCATTATAAATTACGCATTTTATCATCCTTTAGTAAATATTACACATATCACACTCTTTTTATATTTCTATTATTACAATAGAAATGTAAAACTCATAAGCAGAGTGTGATATGTGTAATATTTACTAAAAGATGATAAAATACGTAATTTGTGATGAATTCAGTGTTCTGTATGTAAATCTCCCTTTAGAAAATTATTTTGAATTTTTTAAATTTTTTTGCAATTTTTGCAATTATTTTTTTGTGCATTCTGTAATTTATGCTGGACTAATAACAAGTATAGTAGAGTGAGTTTCTCTATGTTCCTCAGCAAAAAGAAAAATTATGTGGTTGAGCATAAGTTCTTGGTGGAGGCTGGCTTTCCTCTTTGAAACAAAACTATTTAATAAAATTGAAAGGGTAAAATCCAAATGTGATTTCGAGTCGGCAGCAGTGTGACGGAAAAACATTTCAGAAAGACTATCCTTTCACCGGCTTCTAAAAAGAACTAAATTAGTGCTATAGTCATCATCTCAGGTGGCAAACCTTAAGATGGCTAGAAAAGATGACACTTATGTCATGATTAAACGCACAGAATTTCAACGAAGTATTACACAATTTTGCAAAGCAAAGTAACCTCGTCAACAACAACAACAACAACCAAGCCTTAATCCCACTAGGTGGGGTCGGCTACATGAATCTTTTGTTTTCATTGCGCCCTATCAGTTACCAAATTCTTATCTAAGTCTGAGTAACTAAGATCACTCCTTATAGTTTCTTGTCATGTCTTCTTTGGTCTCCCTCTTCCTCTTATCTAAGTCTAAGCAAAGTAACCTCGTCAAAGAAGAAAAATATATAAAGGTGTTCAGAGATTTACTGCAAGCTTGCAACCTTCACATCTTGAGTTTTATTGGAAGATAGTTTACTTGGTGAGATAATAAAACTAGAGATGACATTATCATGGAGACGGCGAATTGGCGACATAAGCTCGACTGGCCTCACCAGTTAAAAATTGCTGCACGAATCGCCGCGAGACTTTAATACCTCTATGTATACCACAATTCTCAAATCATTCATCGCAATCTGAAAACGATGACAGTGCGATTCACCTCTATTGAGGAGCCAGTTCACCGACTTTAGGATCACCAATTTAAGGTTCTAGAAGGATGTTTTGGGGAGGCCTGTCTTTATCTGATAGGGAGATGAGCTTATCTGATAGTGACGTTGGCTTATATTATTTTCAAAACTCAGCCCAGACTTTCTTAACTACTAGAAATTTTTTTAACCAATTTTGAATTTGCATTAGCTCTCTTAAAAGTTGATTGATTTGGCTCAAAATAATTTATATAAAACTGTAAATATAAATTCTTAATAAAAATTTAATAAAAAAAAATAGTGATCATATGCTAGTTCAGTGATTAATGTGCTCAATAGAGCAGTTTTTGTGTCGAATTTTGACTCCAATTACATATTTTATTTTTTGAGTAAATTCGAGTTAATATATATTTTTTGATTAGGAGTTAAAATAATTTCAAGCCAATTTAAAATATAAATATTATATATAACGTAGCTTTAGTTTGAGATTTTTATTGTTCTAACCCGATTCGCATTAGCAGTCATAATCACTTGCTCCGTTTGTCTGCGAGTTAAAAATTAAATTAGTTTAATTTTAACTAGGAATATCACATCACACATAAAATTTAATATTAAAAATTAACTTTATTTCACATACTACACACATTACTAAAATAATAACTAACTTATATCACACCCCTCACATATCTCAATATAATAACTAACTTTATTTCAAATCATTCATAATTTTCAATAAAAAATATCTCTATCCAATTTTAATTTTAACCTTGTTAAATTTAACCTTACAAACAAACAGACCCGGTTCATAAAAAGATGACTTATTTAGATTTCCTCAAATTAGTCATTCTATCAATTCTAGATTTCTTTATGTTGTTCCAGTTTGAGTCAGCATTTGCGATAATTTTCAATAAAAATATATCTATCCTCTCGGAGTCAGTATTTTGATCATATTTTCTTGCATTGTGTCTCGATTTAGGTGATTTTTGATTTGTTGAAAAGATAAAAGAAAACCTACAATTCACATGTTCATCACTTAACCTAGTTCTAACTATATCATAGAGAAAATCTACAGTCTTTGAACGAGTAGATAGCTAATCTGTATTGCTTTGTATTTTCTTTCGTATGAAACATTTATTGCTTTTGCACGATCTTCAACCTTTGGCATCGTATATATTGGGTAGCACACCTCTATGTAAGGCAAAATTTGTGATATAAAATTTTACTTGCATTCTTGTTTTAGCTAGCATTATATTAATGTGAGTTTAAAAATAATTTTTTCTGTATCGTGTTGATTCAACTTGGCTCCGGGAGGAGAGTGAAGATGCCCAAGTGGTATGATATCGTCATCAAATTATCAAAATTTTAGATGCATGTCTCTTTTTTTTTTATTCGAATTTTCTTAATCTTTTCATTCGCAATATTTGTAACCTCCTCGGTGCTTTTTTCTAATTCGTTGAAACAATTACGTGTCTAGCTTAGGGTGATAGCTTCTATGTCATTTCGATCCTCCTCACCGAGAATCATTGTGAACTTAGTTTCTCTTAATATAAATTGTGAGAAAAAAAAAGATCATTAAAAAAAAATTTTACATTTAGTCATTCATCATTTCATTGAATAGAATATAAAATCCAATTATAAATATAACATATAATGAAATAATTAGGATTAAATAAAGTAAATTGTAAAATATTAATGACTAGCTATAATTCATTATTAATTTAACTTAAATTAAAGTTTATTAAGAGTTCACTAAAAATTTAAGTTGAATTCTAGTCGAGTTCACTCAAACTCAATTAAAAGCAAGTTTACCGAGTTTGAGTTAACAAACTCCAATGAACTCGACATGTTAACCGTCATAGTGTTCATCTTTGATTTTTTTTTTTTTTTAATAAAGTTCATCTTTGAGTTTACAATAATGACAAATTCACTTTTTAATTTATCTTTTTAAAATGAGAACTTTTTGTGTGGGGCAAAAACTAATCTCATGACATTCGCTATAAAAACTTGATCACAAGCTTTTCACCACTTTGAAAGCAACTTTTGAAAATGACTAATATATTAAATGTTTATAGATAAAAAATGAAATTAATAAAGATATTAAGAAAATTAAATCTACTTTTATAAATTATTTTAAGTTTTCTATCAAAAAAAATTTATTTTAACTATTTTAATTAAATTGAGGTCAATATTACAAAGCTAATGATATATTAAACTTAAATTCAAATGACCAATATCTCTATTACAACAAGTTTGATTAAAACTCTTATAAAAAAAAAAGTTTGATTGTAACTACTAATACAACTATAAATTAAAAAATAATTTTATTTTATATATGACTTACTAATTAAACTGCAATTTCATTTCAAATGATTTAAAATTCAAATAATTAATAATTTAGATTCGTGTCAAATGATTTAAAATTTAAATAATTAAGTTCAAGTATCTGAAGTACAGCTTAGCCTATTTTGCGTTAAAATAAAGGAATATTTATTTTACATGTCACATCATTTAATTTTTTTTATACATTACTCATCAATTCTTAGTTAGTTATGCTATGCATACTGAAAATATTATAAAGCTTACATACACATACTTGAGTTAAAATTCAATCAAAATTTATTTGAAAAAAAAATTGAGATAATTACCTATATGCCACATTATTTAGCTTTATTTATGCATTATTCGTTCATTCTTAATTAATTACGCAATCCACATTCAAAATATTACAAAATCTTATATATACACATTTGAATGCCCTCTTAAATTAAACTTAATTAAAAATTTATATTTGAATTGTGTCGAGCTTGATTCAAATTTGGCTCTATGTTAGGCACAGTTAGGCACATTAGTTTATCAGGCGAAATTGAAATAGAAAAGGCATTAATTAATCATAATAATTGACAGTTTAACACGTCTTCTAACTTCGATAATTCATATTTTTTTTTAATATTTATTTCTGCCGTAGTACAAATGGTGGCGCAAAGATTTCAATTTCTATAAATTATAAAAAATAGGACGCCGGCTCCAGGCATCTATTATGACTCGTTCTTATAATTTTTCATGGTAAATTAATGACAGGCCCCTATATTTTAATGCTAATAATTAATAAGAATATTTATGACTTAAAAAAAAAAAAAATTGGGTCCCTGTACTTTACCAATTCTATTGTCGTCGAAATTGAAATTCCAAAAATACCCTCACGAAACCTGGTAATTCTCTGCCCTGCATGATGATTAGTCGTAAATAGAATTATTTGTCGTCAAAGTTGAAATTCCAAAAATACCCTCGCAAAACCTAGCCTATTTGCTTGTAAGATTTAAATTTAATAAAATTAAATTTAAATTTAAAAAAAAATATATTTTTATTAAAAATTATAAATAATGTGAAATAAAATTAATTATTATGTTGAGATATAAGAGAAATGTCTGTAGAATATAAAATAAAATTTATTTTTAATATTAAATTTTATATGTGATGTGATATGTCTGCTATGCTTAAAATTAAATTAAATTAATTTTAAACTGTCAAAAAAAAAAAAGCCCGGATAGGGCAATCAATGAAAAGATTTTGGGGCAGAGCCATAATTGCACACAAGTGCCTGAATTTGTAAGTTCATTTTAGATGGGTCATTTCATTCAAGCACATCAAAGTTGACTGAAATTAAAGGTTGCTCAAATTAGAAACAAATTTTGTAAGTAGTATTATAATTTGATTAAAACTCTTAAGCAACAACCTGATCCTAATCAGCAGCAAAAAGAGAAAAAAAAAGGCTTGATTTAATAGTCTCTCTTAGCTATATATATTCTTTTACTCATATCTAATTACAAAAATGCCATAGGTTATACCTCCTTATCCTCTTCATCTTCTTGTTATGAAATAATGAAAATCACATAATAATAATAATAATAATATAACATTACAAAAATTTGCAGTTAAAGAAGTAACAAATAACTTGGCTTGTTTTAGTTGGATTCCTTTTTGAGAAGTAGTTAGTAAATTCTTCTTGAATGAAAGTCGATTAGGAGAACGAAGAAAAAGAATTTTATATCATGACTTCAAATTTTCTAAGATATAAAAAAAGGTATTATTTAGGGAACATTTAATCCAACACCCTCCGTCCTATTATAATGAGAGTGACAATTAGATGCCACATGATTTTTTGTGGTATCTACGTATCATAATAAAACAATAATCTTGTATTTTTTTTATATATTATTTGAATATCTCATCAAATTAAATAATCAATTTTTTTGAATAATACGACGTAACACCACAATAATGTTGAGCCAAATGCCCCCTAAGCTAAAATTTCAGGGCCCATGTGTAAGAGATGCAAATATTAATCAAAGAAAACTTTGGTCTACAAGGACCTAAATGAGAACTAGAAAGTTAAAAGAGAACCCATTATGAAATTTATTTATTTATTTATTTATTTATTATTTGTTTATTGAGACTGGCTTTAGCTGAAGCACCCGCAATCTGTTTGTTTAAATGCCTAGTAGAACTCAACCATACCTGAGAAGAAGAGGAAGAAGAAGATGATGATGATGATGATGATAATGGAGGAAGGATGCAGAAGGTGGGAGGAAATGGAGCACGACTGCCTCGTCAACATCTTCTCCCGCCTGGGCCTCGACGACCTCACCGTCGGCGTCCCCTTCGTCTGCAAGTCTTGGTCCCGAGCCTCCGCCAATCCCCATTGCTGGAGAACCCTCGACTTCGGCAGCTTGGATCTCAAGCCATCGAGCCCCTTCGCCAAGCGCTGCGCCTCCCTATACTACCCCTCCCGCTTCACCTTCTCCGGCTTCCTCAAGCTCGCCATCGCTCGCAGCCACGGCGCGGCATTAGATCTCCGATTCTCGCCGCTTTTCCCTGCTTCTCTGCAGGTTCTATCCTGCGCCTCCAATGGGTATGTTCGATCTTCGTATCAACGCTTCTTCTTCTTTGATTGAACATGATTCTTCGGAGCAGGTGCCCTAAATTGAAAGCCCTAGGTTTACCTCGGATTTGCATGGAAGACGAGGGGCGGTTCTTTGAGCTTTTGGGGAAGTGGAGAAAGCTGGAGTGGCTTGAGATGGAATCAAAGCCTTCGATGCTGGCGAATCTGGCGAGGCAGATCGGCCACCACTGCGAGAAATTTCAGGGGCTGAAGATCCGCGGTTCGATCGGGAAGGAGGACGTGGCGGCCATTGTCGAATCTCTTCCGAAGCTCAGATTCCTGGATCTCAGCGGCTCCCGACTGGCGAAGGAGGAGGTGCTGGCCGTCGTGGATGGATGCCGGGATCTGAAGCGATTCAGCTTGAATGACTGCCTCGGATTTGAGGCTGACGAAGAGGTGAAGAGAAGAGCGAGCGGGATTGAAGAACTGGAGCTTGAAGGATGCAGGATCGGGGATGAGGCGGCGGCCGATGAAGACGGCGATCTGGAGCAGATGATGATGTATTACGATGATTGCTTCCTTCTATGGATGTTCTGATTCTTTGGAAATGGATAACTTACATTCAAGTACCTGAAGTTAAGAGATAATATTATATAGGTGCATATTTTAAATTTTCAAAACCTAAGTCCCAAAATTTATTTTATCCATGAGTTTATTTTTTTGATTTAATGCTAAACACCACAATTTTTCCCACTCTATTTAAAAATTATAATAAAAATTTAGTTTAAACTTGAGACCCTCTAATCCTCAAGCAAATTTCATATGAATTTTTTAATATTTTAATATCAAATTTTAATAAATTATACTATTTTGTCATTTTTCGCTCTAATGATTCATGGCTAAAGATCGCAAGGAGTGATAGTGAGATGGTATCTTAAGAAAAAGGAATTATTGATGCACGAAATAGCTCGTAGCAGATTTTTAGGCCCGATGTGTGATGAAAGAGGTATAAGATTAAATTACGTTACATGAAAAGGAGAGCTTTTGAATTGTATGAGTAAATATATAGAAGTGATTTTTGGAGCAAAATTGTGAAATTGCGATTGAGCTAGAATAGTGCTACGATAGATGACCACAAAAATTCTCAAATCATATAATTTAGAAAGCATTTAATACATCTATATTTAAATTATAAAATATTACACTCTCAGCTGCCACCTTTCTCTGTATCTCTTACCATCTCGCCCAGTGAAATAGGTGGGCTAGCCCCTACCTCTTTTTCAAAGTTAGACATTCCCATAAACGAAGGCATCTCGACTAGGCTCTCTTTTCTTGAAGTTGGCGAAGGCTTTTAGATTAAACTAGAGTAAGTCTAGAAGTACATTAAAGGGGCGTTTGGTTCAGTGTTTAGTCTTGATATTATGTTATGTTATCTAGAAAAAGTAATTGTTTGGTTTAATAACATCTATAAATAATCTTCAATTAAATTATAAAAGTATTTGTCAAAAGATGACATCTAGATATTATTACATAACATAACACCAAAATAACAACGAACTAAACCTAAGTCACATTCTTATTGAGGATAATACAAAAATCTATAGAAAAGAGCATATTCTCCACTGATTAGCCTTCCCTTTAAGGGGAGTAATTGTTTATTATAGAATAGGATAGTTGGCATCTTTAAAAGCAAGAGTAACAAGCTAATGCAAAATCATGTCTCTTCGGAGACATCCGATAAAATTGGAATGATACAAAGAAGATTAGCTAATACAAAATCATTTCACTAGTTCGAGCAAAGGCATAATAAGGCAGGAGATCTTTGTATTAAGTAGCGATCTATCTACATCAGTTCATTAGAAAGAAAAGTTTGGATTCTATTGAAGTATAGATAATTTAAATGGATCTGAGTGGGGTTTTCAAATAATCTCGTGATCCGAATGAGAATGCTAACTATTTAATGCATTAGAGCTCAAATTGTGTTTTTTATACGTGTCGCCTCAAAGATACATTTCATATATGTGTCACTCGTAATATCAAATATTTGCAGAAAGTGCTCACTATTTCGAATGTGAATTTATAGGCGACACTCCTATGCTAATTTTATATGATATCTGTTATTTTAATCTAATTAAAGTTCACATGTATAATTAAAAACACTTGTAACCCTAAACCTTAATTTATAAGCCATTAGCCTAAATCCAAATGAATAATTAAATATGTTCTTAGTTATATGTTTTAATTTCATTTGGTTTAAAGTTAGCAACTATAAATTCATATTTAAAATAAAAAGTGTAGCATATAAATATTTGACTTTGGAGGTCACAGATATAAAAAATGTATCTTTCAAATCACAGATGTAAAAAAAGATATTTTTGAGAGTGATAAATGTCATTACATCAAATTTAAAATCATAATTTTATATGACATTATGTCAACACGAAAACTTAGATGTAATTTATCTAAAAAATAGTGATTTTCTTATTTTTGAAATTTTATTTGTAATAATTATGTTCTCTTTAATTAATTTATATGACATTTTTCAAATAAGAGCCGCGCGGCTGCCGTCAGGTTGAGAGGAGAGAGAGAACGACAAGGGGGTAAAATAGTAATTTTAAAAAAAAAAATAATTAAAAATAAATAAAAAAAAGACTCATTTAATAATTTATTAAAATTCAAAAAGCCAGATGTTATAAATTTAAAAACGTGAACCTACACGATATAAGTGTTAAACTCAAGAACCTAGGTGTAATTTATCCTAAAAAATATTTATATACCAACATAAATATAATAATGCATGCAGACATCAAATTGTACAAAAGAAAATGAGTATTTTCTAAAATTTTAACACTCAATACAACTTAACTAAGTTAATTTAATGTTAATTTTTTTTAAAAAAACTCAATATTTTATTCAAACTCTACCATTTACTTTCTTTTCACTTCAATTTTTTATGCTTTTCTTTTACTTCGAAAATATCTGCGCCAGTTTCAGCCACGAATTTTCAATATTCTTTTTTTATTTCCGATCAACAGAATGGCATCTTCTTTTGAAAAAAAATAAATATTAAATATGTAAAGTATTAAAATTAGGATAAATAGCATCTGGGTCCCTCTAGTTTGGTCGTATGTGCAAATAGGTACCTCGAATATTTAAATGTAGCAAACTGCTCCTCTAATTTGATGAAATATGCATATAGGTCCTTAGCCGTAACAGACGTTAGAAATTATTTTCTCTCTCCTCCCTCTCTCTCCTCCCCGCATCTCTCTCTCCTCCCGATCGTAGGCCACGGGCGTCACCGCACGGCCTCCAGCGGGTTGCGCCGGCGTCGCACGTGCGCGGGATCAGGAGGAGAGAGAGAG
>KZ451888.1:2164852-2176879 GCA_002786265.1 Apostasia shenzhenica | reverse complement strand
TCCGCGCCCGCCTGCGCTGCCTGCCCGTGCGCCATCCTCCGCAGCCCGCCCCTCTCTCTCTCCTCCTGATCCCGCGCACGCGCGACGCCGGCGCAGCCCGCCCGCCCGCCAGCCTCCGCGCCCGCCTGCGCTGCCTGCCCGCGCGCCATCCTCCACAGCCCGCCCCTCTCTCTCTCATCCTGATCCCGCGCACACGCAACGCCGGCGCAACCCGCTGGAGGCCGTGCGGTGACGCCGTGGCCTACGATCGGGAGGAGAGAGAGAGATGCGGGGAGGAGAGAGAGGGAGGAGAGAGAAAATAATTTCTAACGTCTGTTACGGCTAAGGACCTATATGCATATTTCATCAAATTAGAGGAGCAGTTTGCTACATTTAAATATTCGAGGTACCTATTTGCACATACGACCAAACTAGAGGGACCCAGATGCTATTTACCCTTAAAATTATGTAGGGCATACGGCAGTATAATCTCAAATAATTATTTTCTTTGCTATTTTAATTTATTTCAAGCTTTTAATTTGGTCATAAAATCCAGCAAGGTTGGTTGCATTAGTTAAAAAAATCATTCAAGTTAAATCAACTTTAAATTTTAACTAAATTAAATTTTAATTTAGATGAAGATAATTCTTTATTAAAATTTATAAATAATATGAAATAAAATTAATTATTAGATTAAAATATATAAAAATGTAATATAAATTAGTTATTATTTTAATATTAGAGTAAAATGTAAAATAAAATTAATTTTTTATTTTAAATTATATATATGATGTAAAATATAATTAATTTTTAATATTAAATTTTAGAGAGAATTACATACATACCCCTTAAATCATCTTGAATTACATATTAAACCCCGAATTTTTTAATTTTACAACTTAACCCCCTAAATCATCCAAAAATAACATATTTAGATCTTTCTCAAGATTTTTAAAGAATATTTTTTGCTAATTTATAATTATTTGAATGCTTATTATCAATAATATATATATACAAATATTATAAGCATATTTGTAAATACATGTATTCTACTAATTTTTATTTTTAAATAATTTAAAGAGTTAAATTGTAAAATTAAAAAATGAGGAGTTTAATATGTAATTTAAGATGATTTAAGGAGTATGTATGTAAATGCCCCTAATTTTATGTGTAATATGTTATGCTTATTTAAAATAAAGGGTAAATTATAACCAAATTCTTGAATTTAGGGCTTAATAATATACACGTCTATATTTTTAAATTTATAACATCAAAATCCCTGAATTTTAATAAATTATAAAATAAATTCATTTTATTTTTTATTATTAAAAATTTTTACAATTAACATTATCCCTCCCTCTCTCTATCTCTCTCCTCACGACCAGCTTGCGCACGCACATGGCCACCCACTACCAGCCTCGCACACACACTCATCGGGAGGAGAGGGAGGAAATAATCACAATTTTAAAAAAATTTAATAATAAAAAAATAAAAAAATTCATTTAATAATTTATTAAAACTCAAAAACTCTGATATTATAAATTTAAAAACGTGAACCTGCATGTTATTAAACTTTAAACCAGAGACTTTGGTGTAACTTACCCTTAAATCAATTTAAACACAAAAAAGGGACAGTCAAAATTAACAAACTTAACTGAAATAAATAGGGTATCTGCAATAAGAAGCAAGATGAAACATAAATGTTCCTTCTTTGGCAAAAATAAATGATCATCTGAAATGAAATACAAAAAAACTTCTTCAAAAAAAGGAAATGAGATATAAATAAGTAGGTTAAAATTGCTAATTAACCAAATATATATTAGCCACAGCACCAGCCCCTCCTCTGTCCCATGATCCACAGGAATTAAAGCTTCTACTGTAGTTTGAAACTCATTCTCCTGAAATCAGACAAGACCATAGTTGCAGGAATGAAGCGGAGCAATTTAAGCTGATGCCCAGACACCCTCCTGATGCAACTCCAAATCCGCGTCTCCTCGCTGTAAACGAGCAACGTACATGCATCCCTTCTCTTCCCATCCCATGCGTAAGCCAAGCATCTTCCCTTGCCGTAGAACAACGGCGCTACCTTTGTAAACTGCAGCCGCCGTTGAACTTCCTCGATGGTCTCTACGCTCTTCAGCACATTCTTCTTCCACCATGCATTCTCTCCGTAGTCTTCCATTGCCCAAACCACAACATCAGCATTCTCGATCAGCACTGCCACCAACCTTCCTCCAATGGCCCCAAGCCACACGTTCGGGGGCCGGAAATCCGCCACCTTCACCCCCTCAGGCAGTGATAACCTGTAAGCGAAATTGCTCGCCACATTAAACGCTATTATTCCACCACGACTGTACCAGGACCCATGCAACCAGTGAAGGGCGCCATTGCAATAAGCTGCAACAGTATTGTTAATGATTGCATCACATAAACAAAGCTCAACACGAGCATGTCGCCATGTGGATGATGGAAAGGAGTACGTGAAGATGAAACGGCAAGGGTTCCCTACACAGGCAACGAGCATAGGGCTGGCCGACGGCTCGACAGCAAGACCAAGTGCCGCAACTTCGTGTAGGAAGTAAAGGACAGAATACGGACTGGGAGTATGCTGGATTTCACCGGTGACAGGATTAAAAAGAACGTGAGAATAAGGGCGGCTTGATCCTTTAAGAAAGTAGTAGAAGAGTCCAGCTGCTGATGTGCACATGGAAAGATCTTCGCCTTTAAATTTTGAGTCAGGGAAGAGCGAGAGTTGGGGCAAAAAGGAGGATGGACAGGCTTCTGAGGGTATACAAGCCATGTGGTAATCGGGGAGGGAGACAATGACAATGCAAGGAAGGCCGACAACTCTTAAATAAGTACGAGCATAGTGGAAGCTTGGGCTACAGATCAAGCTGCGGAAGCGTTTGCAAACCATGGTGACAAAGGGGAGGGACACATCGGGAAGGCGACCCAATATTTGTTCTAGAACATCATCACCGAAATCTACAATCTTCATCCCTGAATCCATGGTGCTCCTGGATAAATCTAAAAGGATCAGTGTTTTTTATAAAGAAAAAAATAGACTATAAGAGAAAGATACAATATAATATAAAATGATTTTAAAGAAAATGACAATGATACAACAAAATAGATAATAAAATACATTTGAGTAATAAACATCAAATAAATTACAACTTAAAAGATTGAAGTGTAACCCCTTACTTTCTAAACATTTGTTGATCATGATTAGCTGCTAATCCCCTCATGTCTTTTTCTCCCCAAGCACACAAAGTTAAAGCTTAACTAAAGTACTTCCCTCTTGTGCTCTATCAGTATTGGCATGTTTAGCCGAAATGAGGGATCAGATAACAGTCTTCTCCCAATTTGTTGTTTCTCTCTTAGCAAATTCATTTGTGATTCCAATGTGAAAATAATATCAGAGTAGTTTTGTTCTGATAAATCAATATCAAACCAGTCATATTCTAACAAACTGGCAACAGAACCAAAATTTTTTTAGGATCAACATGAGTGAATAAATATAACAATGTAGCAATTCAATATGGATTAATTTATTGGGAACAACTTTAGCCTTCGGTGCATAATATGAGAGCCTTGTAAAAGCAATAACACATATTGGCGTCATTGGAGGAAGAAGCTAGTCCCCAAAGAAATGAGAGAAGACACATGATCATTATGCATTCAAAGAGAGTAATTTTTTAAAATCAAATAGATACAAGAATATGTACACATATTAATCCAAAATTATACTTTATATATATATATATTACCTAATAACTTCTCTAAATATTAGAAAACAAAAAGTAATTTACTTAAAATTCAATCAGAATATGCTTAGCCCCCTAGGAGATACCAATCCGACTATACATTTGCTATCTCAAAACATATTACTAAACAATATTGTAAAATTTATAAATTATCTAAAAATTTAATACATAATAAAAGTACTTTGTATCATCTAATTGAAAAAATATTTACAATAATGTTAAATGTAATAATAAATATTCTATCCATAAAAAATGTTATTCCTAAATTATAAAAATAATCATATCAAATAATATATGTTCACTATTAAATCTATAAATTAATCAATATAATGTATCATCGTAATGAAAAAATTTTAATATTTACACCCAAGTACAAACAAAATATAAATGGACATACTATTGGAACATTCTTATACATTTTAAAATGTGCAAATGAACAGAAATGATAAAAATATACTTCACAATACTACTATTTACAAAGTTATACATATAATCTAAGATATATTTAATAAATTAAATAGATTTGTGAAATAGATTAATATATTGGGTAAATGGTTCGACTAATTTTCGGATTTTTATATTAAAAACCTAGTCCTAAACTGGGAAAATCGATTTTTACAACATAAAAGCCTAACCCTAATCCATCGGTTTGGTTAGCCAAAATTTTCGATTCAGTTTATCTGGGGTTGGATCAATTTTTCAATTTTCGATTTTTCTTGCTTATCCCTAATTTTTTGCTGTAGACATCTATTATGAAAAAAAAAACTCATGCAATACTACTTAAATTGGTGAATTAATCTGCTTATATCAAAGATTAGAGGGACATAAAAACACACGAGGGCAAACAATAGAGTCCTAAATCATATAAGTTTAAGACTCCAATTTTTGTCAATTTACTCTATATCTACTTTATATTGTTTTATCCTGCATTTATATCTACTTTTCCATCCAACAAATCTAAGGAAAAAAATAAAGTAATTTAGTGAAAAATTCACAAAAGAAAAAGTATTTGTCAATAGCGAAAGGTAGATGCATTGCCTACCAATCATTTAATGTGTTTTTGAAGAAGGCCACATATTAATGTTTCTTTTCCATGAAAAAGCTGGCATTGTCCCTACTTTTGTTGACCTCAAAATAATATGAATATGTGAAAGTCAAATCACAAAACGAGTTACTATTGGGTTTATTAGATTCATTAAAAGGTTAGAAAATTAAGCAAATACATTAAAGTCCCCAAAAATTATGAAAATTCTTTACAAAATTAAAAACATATATGAAGTTTAGTGGTATAAAAATTAGAATTGGTTCCAATTTGAGAAAACAAAATCTAGAAGTAAATTTGAAATTCAAAATTAAGTCAACTAAGCTTTCATTGTTTAACTGATCAGTTCGATCAACTTCGAATGAGCTCAAACTTGATGGAGATGTGTCTTGAAGAGCTTAACAAAAGCCTCCAAGATATTAGGATATCGAGTTGAATTGACATAGTAATTATCTAATAATGGATAGAGAGATTAAATTGGAGGTCAATTCATTCGAACTGAACCCCCCTCAAAACATAATTGCGCATATCTAGAATCCAATTCTGCAATCAATTTGAGATAATGGGTAACACCCCGTATTTTTGAGTTAGTATTATTTATAAATATTTCGAAAATAATTCATGTATTTTTTATATTACAATAAATATTGTTAACTATTATATATATATATATTAATTAGTGATAAAACAAAATTTATCACATCTAATTTTATGAATAATATTTATTTTATTAATTTATTGAAATGTCTTTTAATTTGGGAAATTTAATATTTAAAATGGGAAAAAATTGGGTCAAACCTAATTCATTTAAAATTTACATTTATTATATTTAATAACAAATTAATTTTCATAATTATCCCTTTAATTATATCTTTAGGAATTTATCGGATTGCCCCCAGAATAAGTTATTAAAGAATAATAGAGTTTTTCACCCCAAAAGCACTGATCCATTCTTCTCCTCTTGAGTAACTGCCGCCGGCCTTCAAAAATAAGGGAGACTGCATTGGACAAGAGGAACAGTTTAGAATTCACTTGAATCGACGATTTTTCGTCTTCTTCGCAATCTACACAAATTTCTCCTTCCTAACTCAGATCTAGAGATTTAAAGCAAAATTTCTCTTCGCATTTCAAGAAAAATCAAGAATAGTGGTGAATCAAAGGTAGGTTTTACCCTAACTCGACTAATTTAAAGTATATATATAAATCAAGCATAATTTTGAGACGATGAATCATCCTTTATGAATCAAATGCTATTTCGTTATGCCATGTTTTAATTGATTATTATTAAAACTCCTTTTTGTGCTTAGGGATGAACATCCCAGGACCCTTGAATATATGCATGTTCTTGAATTTTTATTGTGATTAAAAGTAATAGTGTAAAAACCATGTAGCTGATTTGTAATCTACGCATAAATATCCATTCTTTATATGTTAATGACTCTCCAAATTATGCTTGATCATTAGAAATGTCGAGATTTAGAGGCATTTTGGGATTAAAAATTTTGAGAAAACAAACCTAAATCTCGTCCAGGTCTCGATTAGACATTGAAGCACCGATCAGACCATCAATGGCATAGATTAATAGACAAAGAAAAAAATAACTGTGCTTTTAATTAATCGGATCATCCGATAAATCGGATGGCATAAAATAGTGAATGGCTTGTCTGATCAAAAAGATCAGATAGTCTAATGCTTATGCGCTGGCATAAGATCTGGGCAGAGACTGTCCAGCTAATTACTGGATGAACTAAATGATTCAAATAGAACTTGTAAACCCTAGATTGAGACACCCATTGGGAGAGCAAGAGTATGAACTTATCATCATACTTAATAAGAATATGTTGACTATTGTATGGTTAATTTGACACAAAATTGGAGCCTATTTTCTCTCAATCGTGACACCCATTAAAAAAAGCTACAAGGACCTGTAATCACTATCGACATAAATATATATATTTACTGGAAATGTATGAAATTGCAATGGAATTTCATTGTACTTGTGATCAAGATTTTAAATGGATTGAAAGTTAAATATAATTTCTTTGGAATTACACACTGCTCAAGCATATGATATTTAAGCGCTACGACATCCATTGCTTATGAGGCTAAGGGGTGATGTCGCCACTATATAGAGGACCTCACATAATATTTACGCGCAACAATGTCCATTGCCTATAGAGCAAGGAGGTAACGATCCACAAAAGTATAAAAGGTAGCTGAGGCATAGTACGAGAAATCACGGACCCAAAGAGTAAAATGAACAAAGATAAAAGAGACTAACACATTATACATATATCATAGTTCTCGTTAATTTATTGTGTTATCATATTTACTCAGTCTTTATTAAGGAATCATGTTACAACTGTTCAGATATATCTTTGAACTGGATGGTTATTATTTGAATAGTATAATTAAATGTATTTGATTATTCATTCCTTATAGCTTATATTTTATAATTTTATCACGAGCTCCTCTTAACATGGTTACTTCTACTACATATTGCAATTATATCTAACTACTACGATTGTTATTATTGTAGTAGTTATTTTGTGATAAGTCTATTGGCATTGCCATGTTTACTTGTTTGCAAAATATAAATACACATTATTCACAATGTTCTCTTGCCATGTATATCATGTTAGAAATATTATTATTTATTATTCACATTGTAATATGTGGCTAGTTTGTTGTTTATACATGTTCTCTTACATGCTTATCTCCTTTCTTATTTTGTAAATCATATTACACTTGTTTATTATTTATTTTTCAAGATGTACTATTTTATTAATAATAAACTGTGAGATAAATATTCCCATGTGATAAGTTTATACATGTCGTAGAATGCACTTGTTGTAAAGTACAAATCAAACTATAATTATCTATTGCTCCCATTGTATCATGCCATGTATTTCATACAAAGGACATTATCATGTCATGCAAATCACATTAAGAATGTTATTTTGCTAGATATATTAAATTAAAATTGTTATTTATTCACTGTTCACATTATACTATATAGTTAAACTATAATTTACGTTGTCACTCGTTTTATTTGATTACTTATAACATTCATATAATATAGTTTGCACACCTGTTATTTAATGTTTACTCTTTTTCTCGATACGTGAAGTATGTTAAAAATGCTTGTACATATAATATTTATGATACACTATGCAGATGTGATATTATTATTGCTATTATCATTTAAACTCATTATTTTAAAGACTTTATTAGTGTAAAGCCTACTGAGTCTGTTCTAACATGCTCTTATCACCAATGTGGTAGAAACTACTACACAAGATTACAAGAATAAAAAGAATACTGGAAAGAGAAGAGGATGAATAGCAAACAATAGAATACATTTTTGTTATCTTTATTTGTGAAAATCCTTCTGAAAAAGAAAACTTAGTTAACTCGACACTTGATTTCCATTGACTCGACTTTAATTATTCATGTATTCAGGTAGTAGCAACCAGGATGTCACATAATGTCACCTCAAAATAAGTCAATTTTAAGTTCTAATTCACAATCAACCAAGCTAATCAAATGTGATCCTTGTTCATCCAAATTATCCATCTGGCAGTCAAGTAGCGTCCTCAGTGCAACCTCTTGCTCCAAGAACATATTGCATAAGCTCGTGGACTCAGATAGGGGAAACCTCAAGCGATTTGCCAGAATTGCATAACCCTGAGAGCATAGTAGATATCACTGACTCTGGTCATTACGTAGCCAGCCCATTGTTCAACAACTACTTCGCACAGCATCCTTAATAGTTGATTGCCTTGAGCACTTCAGATTATTATCATTGCAGACCCCAACTACATGCTCTAATTAAACCCCAAGGAATCCATGACATTAATGTGGTAGCATGCATTGTGCCTCACATTTGTGCACAACGCAGACAATGCTAGAAGATAATATAAATGAAACATCCACTTTGCTCTACAAAAAGATCTCTCAAGTCCTTGATGCAGTAGCATCTCCAAGTCGAGAGTCATCATCTCAAAAGAAACATCTACAAATAGAAATCGCCCATGACAGTTATAAATAAGGCACCTTAAAAGGACAAAAGGAAAGTTTTCCTTGACCCGCACTTACATCTCATTGATTCTCTCCATTCCTCATGTAGGTATCAGGGTCTTGAGGAATTATTTTTCAAATCTTGGGCATACTTTTAGTTGGAGGGTTATTTTTTAGTAAAAGAGAATATATTAATTTATAAGTTTGATGAGAAATAAAATTATTTTAGTATTGAAGATGTGTAGGATGTGAAACAAAACTGATATTAATATTAGAATTTCTGTTACAAGTGAAATAAAGTTAATTTTTAATGCTGAAATTTGTGTTGGGTGCAAATAAAGTTATTAAAATTTGTGATAAATTTGAAATATTAACAAAACTTGTGATTTCCACGTTGCACGTGGCATATTAGTAGGGGTGCAATAACATTCAATTTAAATTGTCTTTGTACAAAGTAAGATTAAAAAAGTGATAGTTTCTTTATACCAAAATTGAACTGAATTGAAAATTTTGATTTAGATTTGTCATTTGATTCAACCAGTTGCTTGGCAATACATTAAAGAGGCAATTCTAGACATTAAATTATACATAAAGGAATTTATATCTTCTAAATTACGACATCATCAGAGTCGTAAAGAATTAGGATCCAAAACAAAGTATAGAAGAAATCAAGAGCAAAATTATAATTTTTTAGGGCTTAACACCAAGACTAAGAAAAATTGGGGGATTCAATTACCATTTTAGTTATAAGAAATTAAAATCTAAGACAAAGACTAATAGAAACAAATAGATCATATTATAATTTCTTAGAACCTAAAACAAAGACTAAGAGAAAATCGTGAACCAAAATATAATTGTAATTACGAGTACAATGAAAATGCGTATCTAAGACCAAAAATAAGAAACAAATTACCAATTTCGTTCTGGCGTTACAAGAAATTAAGACTTACGATTATGTCTAAGAGAAATTGGAAGACCAAATTATTATTTTTGTTGTAAAGGATAAGAACTTAAAACCAAAACTAAGAGAAATTAAGAGACTAAATTATTATTTTCATTGTATTGATATAGAAAATTATGACCTAGATCTAAGACAAATAGAAATCAGAAGACTAAATGATAATTTATGTTGTACGGAATTAAAATACAATATAAAGTCCAAGTAAATCGAGAGCTAAATCGTAAGTTTTTAGGACCTAAGATCAAGACTAAAAAAGAAGCAGGAGAACAAGCTCTCACTTTTATTATAGAGAATTAATTAGGTTCTAGAACCAAAATTAATAGAAATTAAGGGACAAAATTGTAATTTCTTAGAACCTTATACAAAAATTAAGAGAAAACTGAAAATAAAAATATAATTAAAATTACAAATAATTACTTGAATATTACAGTGAAATGAAGAAACTATATTATAATTTATAAGAAATAAGAATCTAGGATCAAGAATAGGAGAAATAGGAAAACCAAATTATAATTTCTTAAGCCTTACACATAATAGAAATAAGAGGATAAAATGTAGCTTTTTAGAATTTAAATGTTATTGAATTAAAATAGAGAAACTACGTTATAATTTATAAAAGATAAGAACCTAAGATCAAGAATAAAAGATGTAGGGAAACAAAATTAAATGACAAATTTATAATTTTCAAACACAAATGTAAAGATAACATGAGACACATTGTAGTTTTTTAAAATCTGAATAATTAATTAAATATTATTGAATCAAAATATAATGACTATATAATAAATTTCATTAAATCTGATCTCATCACCACTTTTCTCTCCTTTCTGGCTGAAAGGTCACATATGGATCATCACTCTCTCATTTCTACTTAAAGTCACACCTGACTCTTCTTTCTGCTCACAAGTCACATTTCTCTCCCTCTGCTTAGCACACGTAACTACGTGAGAATGATCCGAGTTCTAGCCGAGCTCAAAATCAGTGCATGGCTTGAATCATTTCAATTCAAGCCAACTCGAGCCGAATTTTATTGAGCTCAAGCTAACTCAAGCCTATTTCAAGTCAACTCATTCCCTTTCCTTAATAAGGTTTTAACTTAAATAGTAAAATATCACATTTCATTTTTATAAGACTTCCTTGCTCTTCACTTCAAACAATCCACTCTTCCACTAAGCCAAACTACTTTATATAAGATATTATTTATATATCTAATATTTACATAATTTTAATTTTTTTTTAAAACCAACCGATCCAAACTACCTCAATCCGATCCGATGCTGACTCAAACTTGACTCAAAACAATCCTTGAGCTAAAAAATTAAATGTGGCTCTGCTCGAAAATTTTGATTCAAGATAAAATCAAGCAATTTGCGATCTTCGAGCTAAACTCTCACCCCAACGCGTAGGAGCTGAAAAATTCTCCAATCGTGGAACCATGAATAAATAAGAAGGATGAATGGCCGAAATACTGCTTCAAGTTTTTTTCAGCAGCTAAACTCATATATTTATAATAGTATTAGATATTAGTTTAGCTTCCATTAAAAATGAACCAAATCAAGGCTTTAGAGCATTGCCCATTCCTCCTTGTACACACCCTAGTGTTTTCTCTTTTCTCAAATCTTGTTGATCCTGCATGCAACTGTATACTTTTTGCACCATCTCGAGTAAGCATGGCTGCTCGTTTGTCTTGGTAGTTTTTCTCTGTGAACATCTAGTGCCATCAAACAAAATTGAACTGCATACCTTCAATACAAAAGAAAGATAGTAAGACTCATAATCAGTTAGCTAGATTTGCCAGTAGCACAGTGCACTCCAGTGCTTCGCCACATGCTAACCAAAAGTGATGTGAATTTCAATATCTGCCACAACGAAGCCAACAAAAAATGCAAAGCCAGCTCTTTCATTGGAAAAGATGAGGCTTTGCACGTTTCCGCCTTACGCAGAAGGGCTCCATCTACATCCTCTAACACCTTCGTTCGTGACCACAAGATCGAAGATAAGCAGCTCAACAAGCTCCACTATCTTAGCTCATATGGTGGTGCCTTTAGGACCACCTCAAGTTGCCTCAGTAGTCATTTTGTCCCTGCCCCCATTCCCCAAAATGATGAGGAAATAACTCCCCGCTCAGCAAGAAAATTTGTTGTGCACCACCACTAACCAACTTTCGAATCCCAAAGTTGGATTCTTATCGAGGGAAGACAAATACCTAAGAGCGCATTCAAGCTTTTGACACATCAATCTAATACCTCCGTTTTGAC
>KZ451888.1:2095774-2148994 GCA_002786265.1 Apostasia shenzhenica | reverse complement strand
AATATATTAATTTAAAATTTCGGAGAGGATATATACTCAAAATTTGAGATAATTTAAGACATGTGGTTATCTGAGTCAAAGATGATTTTATTTTATTCTTTAAATTTTGGAATTTATCAGACTTAAATTATCCCTTTAATTTTTAGGCTGGAGAGAGAATATCCAATTTATTCTCAGATACTGTTTTTCCATAAAAAAATTTGAAGATAAAAGAAGAAGCAATTGCGGCGAGTCTGAAGACCACTTTTTCGGATGGTGTTCCCGACTTCGTGGGCCTTGAGTCGTTTCATCTTCTAAATACGAATTCAAATTTATGGGGATGTTATTCAACTATACTGATAATATATTATAGAGTGAAACAGAGGAAACAGAGGTATACAGAGGAAGAACATAACTCAGATAGTTTAGGCAAAGCGTTCGGTAGATTTCAAACTAGAAAGGAATATAGAATATCTTGTATTGTGAACTTAAACACAAATTTTTGGACTAAACTTCAGCATCTTTCAAAGCATACTGAACGTCATTCGCAATTCCAAATGAACAAAGAAGCCTGCAAGCAATGGCAGTTTGGGTAAGATCAGTAACTTCACACAGAGCCTAATTTTAGGCTTGAGAGAAATACCAAATTTATTCTCAGATATGTTTTTCTAAAAATTTGAGAAAAAAGAAGAAGCAATCGCGAGTCTGAAACCACCTTTTCAATAGTTTCGGCTTCGTGGCCTTGAAGTCGTTTCATGCTTCTAAAAAGGATTCAAATTTATTGGATGAATCAAAATTATTTGGCTAATTAATTTTATTAAATCTACTTCGTCCTGCTTGAAACTGCTTGAAGCAGTCAATCAAATGGGCCCAAGAAGTTTAGATATAAGACAAAATGAAAACAGAGCTGAACCTGAAGACCTGAGAAAAACAAAAAAAAAAGACCAAAGAAACCTACAGCCCTCTGCGTCCCGATCCGAATCAGCGCCGCCAGCGCAGAAAAAGGAGAAACTTTTTACTCAACTCAAGCAGCAGCACTCATCAACTCCAAATTCCCAGCTTTATAGAAGAGGAAAACGGACGGGAAGTTACCGGTTAAGAGCGAAGAAGCCGCATCGTCGGGGTCGACGTGACGAGAAACGGAAATCCGTTGGACATAGTAACCTGAATGCGACTCGGCGAAATAGGATCGGCCGAGCGAGGCAGAGCTGCCGTGTGGCTTTGCGCGACGCAAGTCGGCAAAGAAAGGAGGCCCGATTCACTTTAGGGCTAGATGTGATTTCATTTAGAAGTGAAATCACATCCAAGTCCTCATATTTAAGCTGTATCATGAATAAGTCTCAAGCTTAATTAATTTAAATCAAAATGAACTATTCTTGAACTCAATTTGATCTAACCCACACATAAAAGTCAAACTAACCCACAATATATACATGACATCAAAGTGAATACTCCCACTAATATAAATATAGTGTACGACTGAAAATGACTTAAAAGACGTTTGGTTCGTTGTTATCTTAGTGTCATGTTATGTAATGCAGATGTCATGACATCTAGATGTCTAGATGTCATCTTTTGAGTAATAATTTTATAATCTAATAGAAGATTATTTGTAAATATCATTAAACCAAATAATTATTTTCTCTAGGTAACATAACATAGCGTCAAGATAACATTGAACCAAATGCCCCCTTAAATAAAATTTGTAGAAGTAAAGAAAACTATGTACAAGCAAATAAATAGTTATAATCTACGCTTGAGGCCGTGAATTATAACGAAGTCGTTAGCACTGGTGATTTGGCCCCGCATCAGTTCTCAAAAACTTGTTCCTCCAAATAGCATCTATTTATCCAAGTCACCTAGCAATTACTTCCATCAAGTGATTTTATCTAATCCAATTGCTCCTTATTCATGTGTGGTATTAAAAGCAATGTTGTACAAACTAAACCAATGATTGAATTGGAATAATGTCTGTTTATAGGTCTGACTCTCTGTTTCAATTGCAGATATAAGCATGACGGGATAGCATATATATAATATTTTAAAGATAAAAATAATTGATGTATACTGCATGCATTAACTCATAAATTAAACTTTGCAAATAAAAAAAGATTAAACAAATTATATCAAAAATAATTAACAAAGATTAACGTATATCCAACATAACCAATAAAGATTGATGAACACATACATGATATTCAACATGACAAAAAAAAACTATCCAGTCTATTTGATATATAACATAAAATTAGCCAACATGTATCCACGTCAAAATTTAATAGTTTAACTATAAGCATAATTGAACATAGATTGTGAATTAAAAAGAAAACTACCTACAAATATAAAACAGAAACATAAGCTCAACATATATATATCAATCAATTCAATCATTTTCACCACCAAACAAGAACAAGCACCAAGTAACATAAGAATGGAGAATAAAGAAAGATTGTAGGAAAAAATCATGCTTAACTGTATAACATTATCAAAATAATTGAAGAGCAATGAAATAAAATTATCTGAAAAAAAAAACAAAAAATTTTACATAATACTAAGAAAGTGAATATATCAAAAAATAGGAAGAAAAATTAATTTTTATATATAAAAAGGCCCTAGATTGTTAGTCCCACCTTAAGTGGGACAGAAATTTAGATTTAAGGCGTTTGATATAAAAGCTTATAATTACGAGACTCTTACTGCATCGAAATTTATTGTAATTTCTACAAATTACAAGTAGATTAAATATATTAAATTATGAAAATTTAACAAATGAATACAAAAGTATTAAGATGTTAAATTTTTTTTAATTTACAATAGATTATTTACACACTTCATAGGATGATAAAAAAAAGGGAAGAAAAGCATGGTAAAAAAAAAATACAGCGAAAGGAGCAAGACAGTAGGAAGGCAATTGATGCAGCGAGAGCTTAAGCGGTGGGCCTGCGAAGCTGTGAGAGAGGATGAGTATTCACATGAGAGAGGATGAGGATGTTTTGATAAATAATGATGATGAAGAATTATTCACTAGCGTGACCATGACCAGTAGAAACGACGAGTTAGTGCGCTGAAGAGTTGGGAGAACCGGATGACGAGGAGGCGTGGAAATATGACAGAGTTAGGGTTCATTTTAGGTTCTTTTTTAAGTTTCACCTGCGGTTTAATTTTGGATAAAAAAATAATTTTTATAAATGTATTGATAAAAAAATTTAATTCAACATTAAAAATACTATAAAATATGCGTTAAAATTAATTTTAATATTCATATTTCAGTTTTCTATGAAATAAAATTAAATTTTACAGTACAAATTTATTTTCAGCTAAAAAACTCAAATCAAATGAGCTAATTTCATCTAAATCAGTTTAATATTTTTTTTATAATTTTATGTCTCATAATTATTTATAAATATTATATTTAATCACCTAATCTTTTAACATATCTTGATAGTCCCTTCATTTTTTAAATCATTGGAATTTAATTTCTAAAACTTAAATTCACTATGATTTTAACTCTAAAATTCAAATACTATGACATGTTTGTCTGTAAGGTTAAGTTTAATAAGGTTAAAATTAAATTTAAATAGAGATATTTTTTTATTGAAAGTTGTGAGAGATATGATATAAAGTTAGTTATTATGTTGGCATATGTAAGGGATATGATATAAAGTTAGTTATTATATTGGAATACGTGAGGGATGTAATATAAAATTAGTTATTATATCTAGATATGTGAGAAATATGATATAAGTTAGTTATTATTTTAGTAATGTGTATATGATATGAAATAAAGTTAATTTTTAATATTAAATTTTATGTGTGATATGATATATTTGGTTAAAATTATACCAGATTAATTTTTAATGGTCAAACAAACGAGGCCTTAGAGCAAAAAATTAACCATGGTTACGTTTGTTAAAATCATAATAACTTTCAGTTTTAGAGGTTAAATTGTAATGATTTAAAGAATCAAAAAGTTATTGCAATATATCAAAGATTAAGGGGTTAAATATGAATTTATAAATATTTATTGGGCATATATGAAATTATTCATTTTTTTTAATGGTTCAGTGCAATTTCAACCGAGAACCATAAAGACTGGAGACTGATTCTCAAATAAAAGAAAATGCCTTTATATAATATTATTTAATTATAACAATGTCTTAATATAATTAATAAGTATATTGTTTTGACTATTTTTTATTATCTTTAATATATCTAAATACAATCATCTATTTAATTTCTTAAAAAATAAAGATTTATCGATTCTACCATAAACCAAATGGTAATCCAATTCTTAATCTAATTTAAATTTCTGAATAATTATATACATAATACTCCATACTGTCATAATTACATATTTCACATTCATTCTTAAAATATTACAGCGTGCATACTATAATTTTTTAAATATTAAGTTTTAAAATGTAAAATAGTGCATGGAGTGTAATATTTTATATGTATAGTATAACATTTAAAAATAAATATATAATATATAAATATGATATTATGAAATATTATGTATATAAATGTTTCTTTAATTTTCACACACCGCACTACTCTACTGAAAATTCTCTACTTAAGATAGCTTTTCAAATAACTTCGTGGAAATATCATGTGGTCTTACATGCCACAGCTCTTATTATTTGTTGAATGGTTGATTTTTAAATTGCGAATGTGTCTTCTAGATTAAGGGCATGACTTAGATTGAATAGCATCATTCTTACTAGACTTGGGAAATGGGCAGGCTGAGTTTGGCATTACCCTGGCTTAATCGAACTTTGACTAAGTCAAATCGGGCTTGGGCCAAGCTTAACTTGACTTACGGGCCTACTTTTATTTTCAAGCCCACCTAATGTGCAGGCCGGACTACCCACGGGTCCAAACTTCCTTTCGTTCAAGTTTTTTTCTGGACGTAGAAAAAAATATTTATTTTTTAAGTTTAATATCAAAGAACTTTATCTTAATATTAAAAAATACGTAAGATGTAAAATAAAATTGATTCTAATATTAATATTTATGCTAGATTTCCTTTAAAAAAAATATATTTATGCTAGATGTATAATAAAGTTGATTTTTTGTAGTTGAAATTTGTGTTGGGTCCAAAAAATATCTCGAATCAAATGAAGCCAAACTGTCTGAAATTTATATCCAACCATAAATTTAAGTTTTAGGCATTCTAGCGTACTATATTATTATTTATGTTTTTTATAATTACATATTAGTATAATTTTATTTAAGTTGATAATTACAAAATCTAATAATATATTATCTAAGATATTAATTTAAAATAGTTAAATAAATTAGTAGGAATTCTAAGCTAGTAAGGTACATGTTTTCATTTAATTCCTTCAATAACAACAACAACAACAACTAAGCCTTAATCCCACTAGGTGGGGTCGGCTACATGAATCCTTTGTTTCCATTGCGCTCTATCAGTTACCAAATTCTTATCTAAGTTAAGATAACTAAGATCACTCCCTTATAGTTTCTTCCATGTCTTTCTATTGGTCTCCCTCTATCCTTCTTGAACATGGCAAAATCCAGTACTCAATTTCTAATCTGGAGCTCAAACATATGGCCTCGCGATTTAGATGTCAAACATCGAAGACCACTTTCTCTTAAGTTTATCCTCAATTGTGCAACACAACTTTCTTATCGATTATACTCATTTATCTCATTCATCCTCGTGTTCCAACAATCACCCTGAACTCCTCATTTCTGCAACATTTATTTCTATTTGTACTTTTCCTTCTTGGAGGCCAGCATTCGAGCACACATATATCATCGCGTCTTCTACAGTTTTAGTAAAATTACCTTTAAATTTGATGGGATTTTCATCGCAAACACCCAGAACATTTTCTCATTTAACCCAGGCCTGCTTGACCTGTCTCAGATTAACGTTCATTAATCTATTTCGCCATCATTTTAGTATAATTATTCCAAATGATCTAAACGCTCACCTCTTGACAATTGATCACCAATTGTACACATCTCCAATATTAAGTAATCTTCTTTCTTGACTAAATGTGCACTCACAATATTCAGTTTTTATCTACTGAGATGCAAACTTAAATTTCTAGAGCATTTACTCCAAAAGCTTATTTCGCTTTAGCTCCCTTCTTTTGTTTCTCAATAAGGACAATATTAGTCTGCGAAGAGCTACACACAGGCACTCATCTAACTATGTCTCAGTCATGACCTCTCATAATCAAAGCACAAAAAATACGGATAAGCGAGGCCTTGTTAATCAAAACTTAATAGCAAATCACTTAGTCAACCTCCTTGGTCCGAACAAGTAACAGCTCCTTCATACATTGTCTTTAATAACTTGATATAAGCATGCAATATCTCTTCTTTTCTAAAACTCTCCGGAAGACTTCGTCTCTGAGAACTTTATCATTAGCTTTCCAAAATCAATAAAAAACCAAATGTAAGTTTCCTTTCTCTCCCTTAAATTCTCCATTAAACTTCTTAATAAATGAATGCCTTCTATAGTAGATTACCATGCATTAAACCAAACTGTTTCTCCTGATACCTTATATTATGCAACCTCTTGTTCGTACATCCTCTCCAAATTCTTAAAGTTATGACTCATCAATAATCCTTATACTATTGGCACAATTGCTTACATCACCTTATCTTTAAATACTACTAATATACTCCTTTCTACCATACATTGATCTTTTAGTCTCAAAATTCATATTAAACAATCTAGTGAGCCAAGAAACTCCTTCATCTCCTAAGCACTGCCAAACATCAATTGGAATGTTATCTGGTCCTACTGTTTTTTTATGCTTCATCTTCTTTAAAGCTTTCCAGACTTCAGCTTTACTAATACGTCGGATGTACGAGTAATTTTTACTTTCTTTTAGGGTGCTGAATTCTGTAAAATCAATTGAATTTTCACAATCTTCATTGAAAAGCTGATGAAAGTAACTCATCCATCTATTTTTGATATCTTCTTCCATAAAAAGTACTCTTTGATCTTCATCTTTAATACATTTTACTTCAATTAAATCTTTAGTTTTTCTATCTCTTGACTTGGCAATCCTATATAATTGTCTTTCTCCTTCTTTAGTGTCTAGCTTCTTATATAAATCCTCAAGAGCCATATTTTTTGCATTGCCTACTGCTTTTTTAGATTCTCGTCGAGCCACTTTATATTCCTCCCACTTATCATTATTTTTTGTTTTTAAACCAATCTCTATAACAAATCTTCTTCTCCTTAATTTTTTCTTGTACATCATCTTTCCACCACCAAGTATCTTTATTATTTGGAATCATTCCTTTGGATTCTCCCAGCACATCCTTCGCTACCTTACGAATACAGTTAGCAACTGTCAACCACATAAGATCAGTTTCCCCGTTAATGTTCCATTGCCCAAGTTCTAGAACCTTCTTCTTAAATATAAATTTGTTCTCATTCTTTAGATTCCACCATCGAGTACGAGGATAGGATTTTGACTTATTATTTCTTCTCAAATACTTTATCTTGGAATCTAAAACCATTAATCGATGTTGGGTAGTTAAACATTCACTTGGAATGACTTTACAATCTTTACAATCCAAGCGATCTCGTTTTCTTATAAGAAAATAATCAATCTGAGTTCTTGAAGTTCCACTCTTGTACGTGATAACATGCTCCTCTCTCTTCTTGAATAAAGTATTAGCAATTACAAGATCATATGCTGAAGAAAACTCTAAAATAGTTTTACCCTCCTCATTTATCTCTCCAAAACTATATCCACCATGAATACTATTAAATTCTTCAGCAACACGTCCAACATGTCCATTTAAATCTCCTCCAATAAATGTTATCTGAGGTATCTCTTGTATTAACTCTTCTAAATCATTCCAAAATTTTTCTTTTATGCTCGCATCTAAGCCAACTTGGGGAGCATACGCACTTACAATGTTAATAATTATTCCATTGATTATAATTTTTAAAGTCATAATTCTATCACAATTTCTCTTAACTTCCACTACATGATCCTTCAAGCTCTTATCCATAATTATACCCACTCCATTCTTATTTTTATTCTTATCAGAGTACCAAAGTTTAAAATCTAAGCCATCAATTTCCTTAGCTTTCTCTCCAACCCATTTTGTTTCCTGTAGGCACAAAATATTAACCTTTTTATGAATCATAATATCCACCAACTCCATTAGCTTGCCTGTCAGGCTGCCTATATTCCAAGTTCCTAATCTAATCCTACTGACTTGAGTTCTAGTATGATGGACTAGCTTCTTTACCCGCATCTGTCCATGATGTGGGGATCCTTGCTCATTTTTCACTACACCCGGGCGCCGATGCAGCGGCCCTTGCTCATTTTTCACTGTATTCAGGCAATACAGCGCGTCGCTTCCAGGGAACGCCCTAGCTTTAACGCAATTTTCTAAAGGATTCATGTCATGATTGATTCGACAAGTTTTACGCTGGCTGTCGACTGCCTAACGCAACCCTCCGCGTTTCTCATCCGGGACTTGGGACCCGGCAACGGCGCGTTATTTAATTCCTTCAATAACGGAAGAAAAACAATTAAAATTTGATACATATAATTTTAATAATATTTATTATAACATAAACATTATTCAAAGAAGCACATATAACATCATCATTTTCAACATGAGCGGGACGAGTTTGGTGCGGACCGGGCTTAACCGGGCTTTAACAAATAGTCTTGGGCTCGGGCCGGGCCAAACTCAAAAAATAAATAACCAAACCTGCTTAAAATTTATTGGGCTTTAGCTAACCCGTCGGGCCACCCGTCCAATGCCAAGGTCTAATTCTTTCTAGGGTGGCAATATATAACCCAATCCGTGAACCCGACTTGAATGCAACTCAAAAATTTCAAGTATGTGTCATAAATTTTGACTCATTTATTAAATGAGTCGGATTCGGGTTGGGTATAAGGTTATGTTGGGTCGACCTACTAACTCGACTCATTTATTAATCGGGTCGGGTTCAAGTCATAGATTTTGACCCATTTAATAAATGAGTTAGGTTCAGGTTGAGGCTATTCGAGTAGAGTCAGATTCGGGTTCGACCCGAACCTGAACCGCCGACTTGTTTTGCCACCAATAATTCTTTCAATTAGAGTATGATTTTTTAATGGGTAAATTACAACCGAGTTCTTGAGTTTAAGGCTTAATAATGCGTAGTTCTACATTTTTAAATTTATAATATTGGGTCCCTAAATTTTAATAAATTATCAAATGAATCTTTTTTATTTTTTTATTATTAAATTTTTTAAAGATTATCATTATAACTCTCCCCCTCTATCTCCTTCCGATCTGCATGTGCGTTGCTGCACGGCTGCTGGCCTTGCACGCGCCGTGCAAGGCCTCGGGGACTGTTGCAGTCGGCAGCCCTCGTCCCCCATATCAGGTGGAAAAAGACTGAAGATGAGTATAATGGTAATTTTAAAAAATTTTAATAATAAAAAAATTTAAAAAAAACTCATTTAATAATTTATTATAACTCAGAACCCCAATGTTATAAATTTAAAAGGATGGATGAATCTGTACGTCATTAAGCACTAAACTCAAAAAGTCGAATATAATTTACCATTTTTTAATTGATAATCATATTTTAAGAAAATTTAGTACTAATTGGTACAAATATAACATTCACAGTTCATATGTGACGCATGCAGATTTTTATCTTCTCACTGCAAACCTAGACCCAAGAGAGTAGAATTCTTACAATATATGTATAATGAAAACATGTAAAACATAACATATTTTATCATATAAATTTCATTTTTTTTAAATAATCAGAGTATGTGGATAAGTTTATTCCGGCTTCTGAGCATGGAGAACTTAAACTTTGATTAATTGCATACAAATCTTGATAGAGTTTAAAATAATAATTTAAACAAAAAAAAAACTTGCGGTTTATATTGCTAATGGCTAAAAACCACAGGTTAGCTCTAATACTTATCTTGATACTCATCAATGCTATACTCATATTTTCACATATTATTTTAAGTATTCGTACAAGAGCCCAGCAAATATTTACACCACTGTTTAAAACCCTGTTTAGCGTGAAGACTAAAATAGTATTAATTTAAAATAATAATAATAATAATAATAATAAATAAATTTTTTAATCACTTTACACAAATTTTAATGTAACAAAAATATTATTCTATTTCATATAATCAATAATTTTTCAATAAAAATATCAATTTTATTTCACATTCTAGTCCAAAATACTCGAATTAAAAAAAATCATAGTAGTGAGGTATGTCCTACTACAAAATAATATTTAAATACAAATATAAAAGATTCTAGTTACTTCTTTTATAATAATTAGGAGAAAGAGCTAAATTTTTTTTTTCTTATTTCTCTATAATTGTTAGAGACCAATATGGTACTTATTATTTTTATTTTGTATTAGATAGAAAAGATAAACATACACAAATTAAACCAAATATTAGATCAATCAAAATTTTGTATGTTATCACTATGAATAGTAGCTGCATATATAGAAATTACTTGTTTTGTGCAGCTGAAAATTAAAAATTATATTTGATTAAAACTAGTTAGAAAATGTACAAGATTTAAATGCATCAACATATGTCCAATAACTGATACATAAATGTGAGATTAATGAATGTGTCGATGAATTGATGGATGGATGGATGAGAATCCAAATTAGTTTTGATTGTTATTTATCATTGTTGGCTTACTTGCAGGAGCTTATTCATAGTTGGATCTTACCTTGTATCATAATTCATAAAAATAATACACACACACAGATATATATATATATATATATATATATAGTGTTGGCTTCTATGAAGTTTTTCTTCAATTCAAGACAGATTAGTCAAACCCTACAATAATTTCAAGTTGCTTGAAAATGTGTGTGCATGACATGCGGCACTCATGTACTTACAAATTTATCCATAGTAAGATTGATGGATGGATGAGAAATCAAACTTTGTTTGTTTTTTATTTATCATTGCTGACCTGTTTACAATAGGTTTTTCCCAGGTCTTGCCTTGTATTACTTAAATTTTTATGTTATTTCTTGTTAACTGTTATGACAAAGGTATTTATAGGATAAACATATCAACTTAATTAGCGGCGAGCATGCACGAGAAGTATTAACTTGCATCGTCTCGGTCAAGGTTCCCAATCCAGAATTTGAAGGCCAAACAAAGGTGATCCTTTGCCCTAATTCAGTGATTGTAGATTGGCTAATATTTGGTTGTTCTTAATTGATTCTTCTTATGTTTTTCATTGTATTAGGAGGCAGTCAAGGTTAGGAAATCCAAAGGTGAGAAAGATATATAGTTGAGCAATGTGTTCAGGAACATCTGACCGAGAACCTGGAGTTGCATCCAGATGCACTAGATTCTGTTCTTTCAAAGTCTCTTAATGCTTTCAAAGTAATTTGCTTTATGATACATTTAATTTGTTATATTGAGCTACACATTAGAACCCTTCTACTTACATTTTTCTTTAGGTACCAGGTACCAAGTACGACATATAACTTGAATGATTTATCCTATTCCTTTTCTTATTGGTAGATTTGGGTAATTGCTATACATTTACATTTCTTATTGATATATCGGTATGCTGTATTCTTTGTGCTGCAGAAGGCATTATTCGATGAATGGTGCATTTATGTAGGTGTTACCCCACTCTATAAGATCTGCCCTCTGCAGTATTTTGGGTGATGAATTTTCTTAAAGCTTGTCACCAGTTTTGAATTGATCTATGACTTCTAGGTTGAACGTGGCAAGCAAATATACTATCATTATGATGATGGAGAGTTTAAAAACTTAAGAGAAGTTTCCTTCAAATGCCTCGTACAATATCCAGAGGTTCAAAGGTATTGAACTATAATAAACCTCTGCATACACTTTTGATATGTGTGTGGATCTACTTTTTGAAATATATTCTAGATGGGAAACTTAAATAAAAATGCTAGAAATGTGGCAAAAATTTTATTTGCTGCTAGCACATATTTATGATTCCTTCCAATTTTGTTTCTTTCATAAGTTGATGTACTTCCATCTTACTTCTCCAAACATGTTGTTAGCTTCTTTCTTGTTGTCAAAAGTGGTAATCGAAGTCTCAGCTTGATTGATTCTTTATGCTTAATTAGAAAATAGAAGCCACTTCTTCAATGTAAATATTTCTACAATGTTGTTCGGGCCAGGAGTTTCTAAACAGAATTCATTCTCAGTATTCCTTCATTTCTGTTTGTTTTCCTTTTCAAATAATTTTGACTTGGGAAGTAAATCAAGCCATAAGGTCCTTATTGGATATTAGACATTTAGAATTAGTTCAATTTTCGCATAGTTCATTCATAATCGACGTATTTGATTGATCTCTCTCAGAAGTCTATAATATGATCGGACAAAAAAAAGGACAGATGTATTCATAAATAGCATGTAAATATCCCACAATATTCTTAGTTCATAAAACTTGAGTATTGTGTGCTAAGGTATAATTATTGAATCATTCAAAAAAACTTCAATTATAAAATAATTTTATTTTCCTTTTCATCTACAGCTGCTATCCATACTGATGATTCCCCTAATCTTCCACATTAGATAGATTCTGATGATATGGAGATTAATTAACACTACCTTTGAGGTAGCATCACCATTGATTTTGCCCTAATTGTTGCTTTTCTTGTGATATATTGATTAAATTTTACTATTTATTCACTTTTTTTGCCTACTTTTGACAAAATCGCAAAGAAGCGTCTAGGTGGACGCTAGAGGTACATAAAATAATAAAATTCTTGTTTCACAGCTTTGAATTTTAGTGTTAAGCAATCTACTATTTATCTTTAGCATTGCACGTTAAATTTGAAGTGCTCAATCATATTTCAAGGAGTAGTGTAGTTTTCATGTAGACTACATAGATAAAGCATTTATTTGTTTGTTTTATTTAGTGGTATGAATCTGACCACTAGTAATAGTGAATTTTACTTCTTGCTAGGGAAAATTAAGGTGTTCAAGTAACTGAAAGAATGGTCTATGAGCTCTTGCACCAAAATATAATGTTTGTACTACAGTGTGCTCCTTGTAATTGTTTTTGCCTCTATTTCTTCATTATAGTAGCATCAAGCGTGACAAAATTTTCAGAAATTATCTCTATTAGTTACTTCATTTTGATCAGGAGCTATATCATGGGAATGAGGCCTATTCCTATGCATTCAACTACTAAAAGTGCATGATTGATATTTGTGAAAGTAGATTTTTGCAGTGACTTGATTGTTTCCAAGATGTTAATACGAGGAATGATCATTTGGACTTGCAATTAGCAGAGCTAAAATTTCACAATACACACCTGATAATATTCTCAATGACGCTCTAGATAAAGATTCCACGTGAAGGATGAAGAGAGTTCCATTTGGAAAAAGCATGTCCTATTGGTGAACAGATGTGTATATTTAATTAAGGATGGAGAATGGAAGTCATGAAGAGTTTTAGAGCTTCTGTTGGGTGAGTCCACCATCCATTTCACTAGTTCTTCCACTTAGGATGTTGAGGGAGAATTTATGGTATTTTACTACTGGATTTTTATTATAAAATCTTTCATTTTCGTGACAGTTGATTTCGCGATAGATTGTTGTGAATTTGCTACTCTGTTTGCTTAGTTTACTTGCTTGTGTGAACCTGAAAATCAGTGTGCACAAAAATTACTATTGGGTATATTTCTTGTGAGATACTCATTCTTGAGGATATTAAAATAAAAAATGAAAATCTGAGGACCGACATGCCATCACTAAATTTAAGTAGTCTGCTCTGTTTGGTTAGATTCATTCTGATCAAAGTTATGATCAAAATAACCTCTATTTAAAAAAATAAAATAAAATATTAATTACAATAAAAAAATTTAATTGATGTATTAAAAATTATATAAAATATGATACAAAGTAATTTTTTTATTACTATTTATATATTGAGAATAAAAATTTTTATTTTAATTTTATTTTATTTTATTTTTAAAAAATTAAAGATTATTTTAATCATAATTATAATGAAAATGAACGCAAATCAAATAGAACTTCAAATTACTATGTGCCTATTAAATGTGGCAGAAATATGATTGTGAATTCGTTTGATTTGATTGATTTGATTAACCAGATTGAAAAAAGATCAGATTTTTTGTTAAAATTTAAAAATTAAACTAATCAAATAAGACTATAAATCAAAATCGTATCAACCAAATAGAATTCAATCAGTTCAATTTAGTTAAAGTAAAACTACAATTTTCTCTTTATTTATTTAGGAAACATTTAGTTCGTTATTATATTAATGTTATGTTATGTAATATAGATGTTATAACATCTAAATATCATCTTTTAACTAATAGTTTTATAATTTAATAGAAGATTATTTATAAATATCATTAAATCAAACGATTACTTTCTCTATATAACATAATATAACATCAAAATAACATTGAGTCAAACGCTGTTATATCTTAAAACTTAAAAATTTTAAAGTAATATAATATAATGCTATAAGATTTCACAACCACAAAAGATTAAAAATATGACCAAGAAAAATGAATTCACAACTTTAAAAAGAAAATTAACAAATATCAATTTCATATAAATTCAATAATATTATCACACATTTCAGTTAATTTTATTAGTCCAATTTCCAAATATAAGAAATAGAACACAAACTGTTTAACCAAAAAAATTCAATTACCAGCCTAACTTATTTTAAACTAAATCAAATCGACTAAATTTAATCGATTTAATTCTTGGAATCATTTAATGCAACATCTCTAGATAGAAATGAGGCAAAACAAAAGGACAATTCCACTTGATGCAAGATCATGATTGGCATTTGGCAGCCTAGATAAACATTTTTAATTGTGCAGAATGCGTAAAGAAGATATCCTATTCCATGGGAATGCTCTGTTTAGGTTAACGTGTTGGATATCTATTGTAACTAATTTTAGCTATAACTAAAATTTTAAATTAAAATATGACGTCTAAAGGGAGTTGAATAGACGTAATTAAAATTTTAATTTTAAATTTAATTTATTAAATATATCAGTTAGTGCAATAATAATAAAAAAAACAAACGGAAGTAAATATAAGTACAGACAAGAAGAAAGTATAGCATCCACAAAGAACACACGATATAACGTGATTTGGCTCAAATATGAGCCTAGTCCACTCACTCACTCACCTCCTCCAACCCTTATTTGGAGGCCCTCTTCACACACAAAGTGAAGGTAGAAAGAAGAATTGTAATATTACAATAAGAAGAAAATCACTCACTCTTCCTTTTTATGATTGAATTTTGAGAGCTAGAAGAAGAGTGGATGAAGAGTTTGAGTACTTGAGTCCAAGTTCACTTAGATCGCCTTGAAGCTTGATTGAAACTCGGCTTGAATGTTTTTATCAACTTTTAGGATGGTGGAGAATGAAGGTGAATGTTGGGAGCAATTAGAGAATTTTATGAGCAAAGAGAAATTCCCCAATAACCCTCATCTCCTTATATAATAAGAGCTCCAATGGCTAGAAAAAAGAGCTAGAGAAGACCTAGAAGTCGACCCCCAGCTAGCCGTTGGAGAATGAAAATTGGCCAACAGTCAATTCTAAAGTCAACCTCAGGTCGACCTATTACTGTGGTTGCCTCAAGGTCGACATGGACAAATCTCCCAAGATGACCAAAGATTTTGTTAAGGGTCGCTGCTGAAGGTCGACCTTGGGTAGACCTCGGGTCGACCTCAGTACTGTAGCCATAGAGGTGTACAGGCGTCTGCGCACGGGTTGCTGCAGCGTGCATCCACGCTTGAGTATGCCGGCACACGAACGAGTTGCCGCAGCCGCAGCCCTGCACGCGGTCGCTGGCACGTGGGTCGCCGCAGCTCACGACCCCTCTCTCCGGCGATGCTGCGGTGACCCATGCGAGGACACCGGTGTGCGCAGGGCGTAGCAGCGTCGCTGGTGCGCGGACGCTGGCGAGCAGGGCGCAGCAGCATTGCCGTTGCACTAGGCCGCGCGCTGCAGTGACCATCGCACGGACGTTGGCGCACGCAGCTGCCTGCACCGGCGTCCGCGTATGTGAGGGGTACAATTGTAATTTCACATAAAAAATTATGATTTTTTAATTAAAATTTTTATTTAACGAAAACTATTTAATTGGACCTTATTGAAAGTTTTTTATAAATGTTAAGCACCACAATGAGTTATACAGTAAGTTTTAAGGACTTGTCTGGCATGTTTTTAAAATAATGGATATGCGTGACAAGTCGAGTAAACCTGAAGGCCTAAGTGGAATTGCCCCTAGATTTAAAATTTGAGGTTATTTATTAGGGACATATAGCATTACTTAATTTTAATGGCTAAAAAATCTAATTAAATCATGTTTTTTGTCCCATTACCAAATGGAGAAATAATCACCTTTGCATTTAAAACATAACATATTAAAAAATTAGTTCACAACTTAAATAAATAATAATTAGAATTGTGCCAGAATTAATAAAATAATTATTCGAAAAAGTACCGGAAAAGAGTTGCCACTTGACTCAAAATTCTACACAAAAACTTGATCTAGCCCTAGTCATCGAGGTGGGTCTGAGACTCCGAGCCAATCGAGATCTGAATCGGCTTATGTGTCATTTTTTGTCAAAATTATATACAATTCGGGGAGTTGAAGGGTGCAGACTGCTTACCCTTAGTAATTTTTTTGAAACAGATATTAGGTGCGTAAAATATCAAGTTTTCTTTCTTTTTATCCTCAATATTGCTATTGTCTCATAAATCTTATTATTCAAATGAATCAGAGATGATAAACTAAGAATGCGGGCAACATCTAACGATCATTATTATGCATGTAGGGAGAGTATGAGAAAAAAATTATATATGTAATATAATAACTTAATAACAAGTATTAATAGAAAAATATTAAGAATGGTAAGCTATCAGTAATAAAAATATCGGATATTATAGTTTTCATGACCGCACCACCACCAGGACTTGTATTATCATTTTTTTGCGAGAAAGAATAACATTGAAATATTATGAATCTACATGTGTAATTTGTAATTTACCCTTATTAGTTTAAAAGGACAAGCGATCTCCCAGTTCGGAGCAAATTCAAAAATGCCCGCCACCTCGACTGCCGCATCTTCATCTCGTCCCGTCATTCATCGTAGACGGCGCCGCCGGACGTCTTCCACTGCTGCATCTTCGTGTGGTCCTATCATCAGTGGACGATGGCTCCGTGATCTTCGTCGCCCGCACTTCTTTTTTCCTCAGGTATCGTCTCCCGCTCCATCCGACATAATAACCTCTTCTCAACTTGTTCTTCTCTTCAGCATCGCCTGCGCCGGTTTCTTTGTCTATCGTTCTTCATCCGTCGGAGATCTAGCCATCGGAGATTGACGATCTCGTCCGCAGGATCTGCGATCTCCTCCACCAGCCATCGGAGATTGACGATCTCGTCCGCAAGAGATCGCGTCAGCCATCGGAGATTGACGATCTCGTCCGCACGATCTGCGATCTCTTCCACCAGCCTCATCTCCACTCCACCACATCAAGGTTTGAGTTAATATCCTGTTACTCGCCTGCTATTTCTGCGCATATTTATTACTCACCTGCTATTCCTGCGTATATTTAGTGTTTTACTTGCTGTTCCTGTTTATGGCATATACAGCTTTTCATTCTTCATATGCTCTTATTTTGATTTTTTTCAGAATTAGTGTTATCTGGCTGGTCTGAATTCACACTCTCCCGGTTAATTGATATGCCAACTGATCCGATAATGCTTATACTATATCGGATCCCAGCAGAGTATATTCCTAACATTATTCATCATCAGAAAAGATTTGCCACTGTTGTTTCAGGCAAAAATTTTGAAAGTTTATACAATTCCTTACTCTCACGGAGAGGCACATTAGGTGTCCTTTACGTACCTTGTTACGGTAATCCTTTGAAATTTGCCGCTTTTCAAGATCCAGTATTATCCATTGAGTCTCATATAACCCTCCCGCTTGGTCTGTCTGCTTCATATAACATCTCACACACGACAGCTTCCTACTCTGCGCGCTTGTTGATGGGGTGGATTGATTCATATCCAGTGAGACAATTAGATACATGTCTTCCGAGTTATTACATCATAGTAGATCCACTCACTGGTTATAGTAGACGCATTCCTGATCCGAGGAGATTATTTGATTGTGTTATTTTTGCTTTGGGATTGAATTTCTCTCCATCAAGTGAACCATTGATTGTAGCTGTTGCTCGTGAAGCTTCATTTCATGTGGATCATTCTACCTATTTCTTTTTGAGGTATTCTCCCAAATTGTTTCAAGAAAATGGGTCTGGTGGAGAGTGGCGATTGGGGTGGCAGCATTTGACAGGATCAATTTATTGTCAAAGCTTTTATCAGATATTTACTGTGACCCCTCCTCCTTTTATTGATAGTAGTTTCTATTGGCTGTGGAAGTCTAATACTCAGTGGAGTATCCTAAAGAGAAAAATAAATGTGAAAGGTGATGTGAATGATGATGAGGAAGTTTCAATAATTACCCTTCCAAGTGGGTTGAATCCAGCTGTTGAAAACTATGGATACCCAAATATTTTGTTGGGTTCCATGGAGGGAAAATTGATTATTGTTTACATTGATAAAGATCAAGAGGGTATTGATGTTTGGAGATTTGAGGACTCGATTTGGGGAAAAAAAACTCTAGTAAGCAGAAATTGGGAAGAGTTTAGAAATGGCCTTGGTTTTGATAAGTTGGTTCCTATCTTTTTGGGTGAAGGTATTATTATCGCATTGGCATGGCATCACGCTGAAGAAAACCCTTGTTTCAAAATAATTGTTTATAATATGGATTCGCAGAAGTGGAGATATCTAGCGAATATTCAGCATGATGATCCTCCCTCCCTATGGTCTGCATGGTTTCAATTTTATCCTTTTGTATATGAACATTAGTAGGCTTATGCTCTTTTTTTGTTACACAATAAATAAATAGAATTTACTTGTTCGGGATTTTTTCTCCAAATGGTGGTTCAATTTGTGTCCTGTATAATCATAATACTTTAGTTATGTTATATGAATACATTTTTTGTTTCTACTTAGTGTTTCTATGATACCACACTCTGTGTATTACTTAAATAGTATTAAATGACATTTTAATGGGTAACATTCAGTTTCAAAAATTAAATGCAACTAATTTCAAAATTTATTTTTAAGTACAAAGAATATGACTATTTCACAAAAGCTCACTGAATATAAGATAAGCCCAAGTTTAGACAGATTTTGCACAAAAACAAATATATACTGGAGTGTCAAAAAACATTTCTTCCAAGATTAGAATACTTTGTTCATCGTGGTATCAGCACAATTCAGAATCTACCAAAGAAACTAAGTTTGAATTAACACAGTTGCCCATAAAAATCCAGTAATAATTTTGAATCAACTGTCACAAAAATGAAAGATTTTATAATAAAAATCCAGTAGTAAAATACCATAAATTCTCCCTCAACATCCTAAGTGGAAGAACTAGTGAAATGGATGGTGGACTCACCCAACAGAAGCTCTAAAACTCTTCATGACTTCCATTCTCCATCCTTAATTAAATATACACATCTGTTCACCAATAGGACATGCTTTTTCCAAATGGAACTCTCTTCATCCTTCACGTGGAATCTTTATCTAGAGCGTCATTGAGAATATTATCAGGTGTGTATTGTGAAATTTTAGCTCTGCTAATTGCAAGTCCAAATGATCATTCCTCGTATTAACATCTTGGAAACAATCAAGTCACTGCAAAAATCTACTTTCACAAATATCAATCATGCACTTTTAGTAGTTGAATGCATAGGAATAGGCCTCATTCCCATGATATAGCTCCTGATCAAAATGAAGTAACTAATAGAGATAATTTCTGAAAATTTTGTCACGCTTGATGCTACTATAATGAAGAAATAGAGGCAAAAACAATTACAAGGAGCACACTGTAGTACAAACATTATATTTTGGTGCAAGAGCTCATAGACCATTCTTTCAGTTACTTGAACACCTTAATTTTCCCTAGCAAGAAGTAAAATTCACTATTACTAGTGGTCAGATTCATACCACTAAATAAAACAAACAAATAAATGCTTTATCTATGTAGTCTACATGAAAACTACACTACTCCTTGAAATATGATTGAGCACTTCAAATTTAACGTGCAATGCTAAAGATAAATAGTAGATTGCTTAACACTAAAATTCAAAGCTGTGAAACAAGAATTTTATTATTTTATGTACCTCTAGCGTCCACCTAGACGCTTCTTTGCGATTTTGTCAAAAGTAGGCAAAAAAAGTGAATAAATAGTAAAATTTAATCAATATATCACAAGAAAAGCAACAATTAGGGCAAAATCAATGGTGATGCTACCTCAAAGGTAGTGTTAATCTCCATATCATCAGAATCTATTTAATGTGGAAGATTAGGGGAATCATCAGTATGGATAGCAGCTATAGATGAAAAGGAAAATAAAATTATTTTATAATTGAAGTTTTTTTGAATGATTCAATAATTATACCTTAGCACACAATACTCAAGTTTTATGAACTAAGAATATTGTGGGATATTTACATGCTATTTGTGAATACATCTGTCCTTTTTTTTGTCCGATCATATTATAGACTTCTGAGAGAGATCAATCAAATACGTCGATTACGAATGAACTATGCGAAAACTGAACTAATTCTAAATGTCTAATATCCAATAAGGACCTTATGGCTCAATTTACTTCCCAAGTCAAAATTATTTGAAAAGGAAAACAAATAGAAATGAAGGAATACTGAGATTGAACTCCGTTTACAAATTCCTGGCCCGAACAACATTGTAGAAATATTTACATTGAAGAAATGGCTTCTATTTCCTAATTAAGCATAAAGAACCAATCAAGCTGAGACTTTGATTACCACTTTTGACAACAAGAAAGAAGCTTACAACATGTTTGGAGAAGTAAGATGGAAGTACATCAACTTATGAAAAGAAACAAAATTGGAAGGAATCATAAATATGTGCTAGCAGCAAATAAATTATTTGCCACATTTCTATCATTTTTATTTAATTTTCCCATCTGGAATATGTTTCAAAACGTAGATCCACGCACATATCAAAAGTGTATGCAGAGGTTTGTTATAGTTCAATACCTTTGAACCTCTGGACATTGTATGAGGCATTTGAAGGAAAACTTCTCTTAAGTTTTTTAAACTCCATCAACATAACGATAGTATATTTGCTTGCCACGTTCAACCTAGAAGTCATAGATCAATTCAAAACTGGTGACAAGCTTTAAGAAAATTCATCACCCAAAATAATGCAGAGGGCAGATCTTATAGAGTGGGGGAACACCTACATAAATGCACCATTCATCGAATAATGCCTTCTGCAGCACAAAGAATACAGCATACCGATATATCAATAAGAAATGTAAATGTATAGCAATTAACCAAATCTACCAATAAGAAAAGGAATAGGATAAATCATTCAAGTTATATGTAGCCTGCATGAATTTGTTTAGGTTAAGTCAGATGATTATGGAAAATTAAGCAATAAACATATTAACCTCAATTTACAACTTGGTCCAGGGGGGCCATGTCTGGGATTGATGGTAATAATCGGAAGTCAAAGGTATCTGGAAACTTACTCGAATTTTGAGCCGGTTTGATAATAAATCACAAATTTCAACTTGAATGTGAGCCAAGAGGTTTTGGCTCAAAATAGAATTCAAACAGATGTTGAGTTTATTATTCGACCCAGCTCAAAAGTACGTTATGCAATATTAATTTACTTCTTATATATAAGTTTAAACCTTCAATTAATAGCAAAGCAAGCATCAATCTAGTTGTCCATCTTAGATAAGCCTAAATACTGTAAAAATCTCCAATTCAGCACTAGCCATGTCATAGGCTAATAATTGCATTTGCTAGCTAAGCTTGGAAGTAGCTTAACAACATAAATTTTCCTACTTTTTTTTTTATTCTGCAAATTATCCTACTTTAGCAAAGTTAGCCTACCCCTTTTTCATCATCTTGTAATTCCATGAAGCAAACCTGTGCCGCATGACTGGGAGAACCAACACAATAAATTAGCGAAAAACCACATAGTATAACTACAGACAAGAATCAGGACGCTCAAATACAATAAATATCAGACGTTAATTGTGTAAAAGTAAGTATAAAGAATTCTTTGATGTCGCTATATGCTAGCTAGCTTCGTAATATTGTTCAATTACGACGTCTGATTCCTAACACTATAGTAAGACACCAAGTTATCTGTAGGCACAATAGCAGTAGTACACTGATTCAACTCCATTTAAGAAATTATATTATATATGGCAATGCAAAGGTTTTCAACCTAAACTGGCTGGCATCAGTCAGTAATTGTTGCAATATAATAACATTCAAGATGCAAAAAATTCTTGCTTTGCCACTACCACCAGCTGAATCACCTTCAACTAAGAAGATCTCTTGAAATATTACGAATAAAACTGAATTCTTGCTACCAAATCTACATCAACCAGAAAATACTTTGCTGCTGAAGAAAAGAAGAAGCATATAATATGTCACGCCAACTATCTGTTCTTAGCTTTATTCAACATGCATGCACCCTTATACAAAAGAAGATAATTGATATAAGAATCAATACCTTATTCAACTATCTGTGTGCCTTTTATTATCAAATAGAAAACATTCAAAGATATGTCCACTTACCGCATTCAGCAGACTCCACAGATGAACAATCTGCGAGCTTCCCAGGAAGAGAAGACGACTTCAAAATACTTTTTGTTCTAACCAACTCTCTTGCTCGTTTAGCTGCCATGGCAGCCTACACACAATATAATTAGAGCATTAGTACTCCTGTGATAAGACAGATTAATACCCATATATCGAACAAAGTGAAGACATGTTGATTAAATAGTATATATCCCAGTCAATATAAATATTTTTTTGATAGTGTAACTCGATATGACAAATTAAATGTATCATAAAGCAAATTACTTTGAGATCATTAAGAGACTTTGAAAGAACAGAATCTAGTGCATCTGGATGCAACTCCAGGTTCTCGGTCAGATGTTCCTGAACACATTGCTCAGCTATTTATCTTTCTCACCTTTGGATTTCCTAACCTTGTCTACCTCCTAATACAATGAAAAACATATAGAAGAATTAATTATGAACAACCAAATATTAGCCAATATACAATCACTGAATTAGGACAAAGGATCACCTTTGTTTGGCCTTCAAATTCTGGATTAGGAACCTTGACCGAGACGATGCAAGTTAATACTTCTCGTACAAATCCTATAAATACCTTTGTCATAACAGTTAACAAGAAATAACATAAAAATTTAAGTAATACAAAGTGAGGCCTGGGAAAAACCTCTTGTAAATAGGTCAGCAATGATAAATAAAAAACAAACTTAGTTTGATTTCTCATCCATCCATCAATCTTACTATGGGTAAATTTATACGTACATGAGTGCCGCATGTCATGCACACACATTTTCAGGCAACTTAAAATTATTGTAGGGTTTGACTAATCTGTCTTGAAGTGAAGAAAAACTTCATAGAAGCCAACACTATATATATATAAATATATATATATATATGTGTGTGTATTATTTTTATGAATTATAATATATAAGGTAAGATTCAACTATGAATAAGCTCCTGCAAGTAAGCCAACAATGATAAATAACAATCAAAACTAATTTGGATTCTCATCCATCCATCCATCAATTCATCGACACATTCATTAATCTCACATTTCTGCATCAGTTATTGGACGTTGATGCATTTAAATCTAGTACTTTTTCTAACTAGTTTTAATCAAATATAATTTTTAATTTTCAGCTGCACAAAACAAGTAATTTCTATATATGCAGCTACTATTCATAGTGATAACATACAAAATTTTGATTGATCTAATATTTGGTTTAATTTGTGTATGTTTATCTTTTCTGCCTCCTTTTGAATTATATATTTAGTCTGACGAAGCATTATGAAATCTTCATGGTAGTCGTGGATTGTAGCACGTTCAAAAGCTTAACTCTTTCTCAACTAATACAAAATAAAAATAATAAGTACCATATTGGTCTCTAATAATTATTGAGAAATAAGAAAAAAAATCTTAGCTCTTTCTCTTAATTATTATAAAAGAAGTAACTAGAATTTTTTATATTTGTATTTAAATATTATTTTGTAGTAGGACATACTTCACTATTATGATTTTTTTTAATTCGAGTATTTTGGTGTAGGATGTGAAATAAAGTTGATATTTTTATTAAAAATTATTGAGTATGTAAAATAAAATAATATTTTTTTACATTAAAATTTATGTAAATTAATTAAAAAATTTATTTATTATTATTATTGTTATTTTTTAAATTAGTACTATTTTAGTATTCACGCTAAACAGGGTTTTAAACAGGGGTGTAAATATTTGCTGGGCTCTTGTACGAATACTTAAAATAATATGTGAAAATATGAGTATAGCATGAATGAGTATCAAGATAAGTATTAGAGCTAACCTGTGGTTTTTAGCCATTAGCAATATAAACCGCAAGTTTTTTTTTTGTTTAAATTATTATTTTAAACTCTATCAAGATTTGTATGCAATTAATCAAAGTATAAGTTCTCCATGCTCAGATGCTGCAATAAACTTAAGCACATACTCTGATTATTTAAAAAAAATGAAATTTATATAATAAAATATGTAATGTTTTACATGTTTTCATTATACATATATTGTAAGAATTCTACTCTTTTGGGTCTTGGCTTGCAGTGAGAAGATAAAAATCTGCATGCGTCACATATGAACTGTGAATGTTATATTTGTACCAATTAGTACTAAATTTCCTTAAAATATGATTATCAATTAAAAAATGGTAAATTATACTCGACTTTTTGAGTTTAGTGCTTAATGACGTATAGATTCATCCATCCTTTTAAATTTATAACATTGGGGTTCTGAGTTATAATAAATTATTAAATGAGTTTTTTTTTATTTTTTTATTATTAAAAATTTTTAAAATTACCATTATACTCATCTTCAGTCTTTTTCCACCTGATATGGGGGACGAGGGCTGCCGACTGCAATAGTCCCCGAGGCCTTGCACGGCGCGTGCAAGGCCAGCAGCCGCGCAGGTTGCGCACATGCAAATCGGAAGGAGAGAGAGGGGGAGGGCGCACATGCGGATCGGGAGGAGAGAGGGGGGAGGGCTATAATGATAATCTTAAAAATTTTTAATAAAAAAAAAATAAAAAAGACTCATTTGATAATTTATTAAAAATTAGGGACCCCAATAATATAAATTTAAAAATGTAGACGTATATGTTATTAAGCCCTAAACTCAAGGACTCAGGTGTAATTTACCCATTAAAAAATCATACTCTAATTAAAAGAATTAGGGGTGACAAAATAGGTCGGCGGGCCGAGTTCGGGTCGAATTCGAATCTGACTCTACTCGAATAGCCTCAACCTGAACCTAACCCATTTATTTAGTGGGTCAAGATCTATGATTCGAACCCGACCTGACTAATAAATGAGTCAGGTTGGTAGGTTGACCCAACCTAACCTTATACTCAACCCAAATCCGACTTGTTTAATAAATGAGTCAAAATTTATGACTCATAATTAAATTTTTTGAGTCGTGTTCAGGTCGGGTTCACGGGTTGAGTTGTATATTGCCACCCTAGAAAGAATTAGACCTGGACATTGGGCGGGTGGCCCGACGGGTTAGTTAAAGCCCAATAAAGTTAAGCGGGTTTGTTATTTGTCTGAGGGATTTACATACAGAATATTGAATTCATCACAAATTACATATTTTATCATCATTTAGTAAATATTACTAATGTCATACTCTGCTTATGGGTTTTACATTTCTATTGTAACAATCGCCAACACAGCAGAGTGTGATATTAATAATATTTACTAAATGATGGTAAAATGCGTAATTTATGATGAATTTTAGTGTTCTGTACGTAAATTCTCCTATTTATTTTTGGGTTTGGCCCTGCCTGAGCCCAATACTGCTTAGTCAAAGCCCGATTATGCCCGGTCCGCACCAAACCCATTTCGCCCGTGTCGAAAATAATGATGTTATATGTGCTTCTTTGGATAATGTTTATATTATAATAAATATTATTAAATTATATTTATCAAGTTTTAATTGTTTTTCTTAAGTTATTAAAGGAATTAAATGAAAACATGTACCTTACTAGCTTAGAATTCTCACTAATCTATTTAACTATTTTAAATTAATGTTCTAGGTAAGATATTATTAGATTTTATAATTATCAACTTAAATAAAATTATATTAATATGTAATTATGAAAAGCATAAATAGTAATATAGTATGCTAAAATGCCTAAAACATAAATTTATGGTTGGATATAAATTTTAGGTAATTTGGCTTCATTTGGTTCGAGATAGTTTTTTGACCCAACACAAATTTAGTTATAAAAAATCAACTTTATTATACATCTAACATAAATACTAATATTATAATCAATTTTATTTTACATCTTATATATTTTTTAATATTAAAATAAAGTTCTTTGATATTAAATTTAAAAAATAAGTATTTTTTCTTTCGTCAAAAAAAAAAAACTCTAACCAAAGGAAGTTTGGGCCCGTGGGTAATTCGTCCCGCACATTAGGTGAGTTTGGAAATAAAAGTAGGCCCATAAGCCAAGTTAAGCCCGATCCGAGCCTAATTTGACTTAGTCAAAATCTGATTAGATCGAGCTAATGCCAAACTCAGCCCGCCCATTGCCCAGATCTAGAAAGAATGATGCTATTCAATCTAAGTCATGAACTTAATCTAGAAGACACATTGGCAATTTTAAAGTCAACATTCAATAAAGAATGGTTGACTTTTAAATAAAGAATGGTTGACTTATAATGTAAGACCACATGATATTTCCACAAAGTTGTTTGAAAAGTTTATCTTAAGCAGAGAATTTTCAGTAGAGTAGTGAGATGAGTGAAAATTAAAGAAACATTTATATACATAATACTTCATACTATCATATTTATATATTATATATTTATTTTTAAATATTATATTATACATATAAAATATTACATTCCATGCACTATTTATATTTTAAAATTCAATATTTAAAAAGTCATAGTATGCATGTTGTAATATTTTTAAAAATGAATGTGAAACATGTAATTATGACAGTTTGGAGTATTATATATATAATTATGTAAAAATTTAAATTAGATTAAGAATTGAATTACTATTTAGTTTATGGTCGAATCGGTTGAATTGACAAATCTTTATTTTTTAAGAAATTAAATAGATGATTGTATTTAGATATATTAAAAATAATAAAAAATAGTCAAAACAATATACTTATTAATTATATTAATTCATTGTTATAATTAAATAGTATTATATAAAGGCATTTTCTTTTATTTGAGAATCAGTCTCCAGTCTTTATGGTTCTCGGTTGAAATTGCACTGAACCATTAAAAAAAATGAATAATTTCATATATGCCCAATAAATATTTATAAATTCATATTTAACCCCTTAATCTTTGATATATTGCAATAACTTTTTGATTCTTTAAATCATTACAATTTAACCTCTAAAACTGAAAGTTATTATGATTTTAACAATCATGAACGCAACTATGGTTAATGTTTTGCTCTAAGGCCCCGTTTTTTTGGCCATTGAAAATTAATTTGGCATAATTTTAACCAGATATATTATACAACAACAATAACAAGCCGTAATCTTATTAGGTGGGGTCAGCTACATGAATCTTTTGTCTAAGTAACTAAGATCATTTCTTATAGTTTCTTGTCATGTCTTCTTTAGTCTCCCTCTTCTTTTTTGTATATGGACAAAATCCAATAACTCAATTTTTCTAACTTAAGCTTTAATTAGCTTACGATTTAAACATCCAAATTATCTAAGCCAATTTTCTCTAAGTTTATCCTTAATTGGTGTTACACCAACTTTCTTTCGGATGTACTCATTTCTTATTCTATCTTTTCGTGTATATCCACACATCCACCTTAGCATCCTCATTTCTGCAATATTTATTTTATTTATTCATTTTTTCTTTGCACTCCAGCATTTAGCACCATATATTATCGCTGGTCTTAATACAGTTTTATAAAATTTATTCTTGATTCTGGATGAGATTTTTCTATCGCACAATACACTAGAAACATTTCTTTATTTTACTCATTCTGCTTGAATCCTGCTAATAATGTCATTATCTATTTCATCATTATTTTATATAATTGATCCAATGTATCTAAAGCGTTCACTCTTAATATTAGCGAATTAACTTTATTTCATATGATCCAAGGTATCCAAAGCGCTTACTATAATTGATCCAAGGTATCCAAGGTATGCTATTAATCAAACATATCATATCACATAAAATTTAATATTAAAAATTAATTTTATTTCATATTCTTCACATATCACAATATAATAACTAATTTTATATTATATTCATCACATATCCCAATATAATAGCTAACTTTATATCACATCCCTCATATATTTTAATATAATAACTAACTTTATATCATATCTCTCACAATTTCAATAAAAAATATCTTTATTTAAATTTAATTTTAACTTTATTAAATTTAACTTTACGGACAAACGGGCCATGGTATTTGAATTTTAGAGTTAAAATCATAGTGAATTTAAGTTTTAGAAATTAAATTACAATGATTTAAAAAATGAAGGGACTATCAAGATATGTTAAAAGATTAGGTGATTAAATATAATATTTATAAATAATTACGAGACATAAAATTATTTAAAAAAATATTAAACTGATTTAGATGAAATTAGCTCATTTGATTTGAGTTTTTCTAGCTGAATTTTATTTTTATCATATTTTACAGTATTTTTAATATTGAATAAATTTTTTTTTATCATTATATTTATAAAAATTATTTTTTTATCCAAAATTAAATCGTAAATAAAACTTAAAAAAGAACCTAAAATGAGCCCTAACTCTGTCATCTTTCCATGCTTTCGTTGTCATCTGGTTCTCCCAATTCTTCAGCTCACTAACTCGCGCGTCGCTTCCACTGGTCACGATCACGCTAGTGAATAATTCTTCATCGTCATTATTTCTCAAAATATCTCTCATAGCTTTGCAGACCCACCATTTTAACTCTCGCTGAATCAATCCCCTTCCTACAGTCTTGCTCGCTTCGCTGCATTTTCTTTTTTTGCCATGCTTTTCTTTCCTTTTTTTATCATCCTATGAAGTGTGAAAATAATCTATTGTAAATAAAAAAAAATTAACATCTTAATACTTTTGTATTCATTAGTTAAATTTTCTTAATTTAATATATTTAATCTACTTGTAATTTTTAGACATTACAATAAATTTCGATGCAATGAGAGTCTCGTAATAAGCTTTTATATAAAACGCCTTAGATCTATATTCTTGTCCCACATAAGGTGGGACTAACAATCTAGGGCTTTTTTATATATTTAAATTGATTTTTCTTCCTATTTTTTGATATATTCACCTTCTTAGTAATATGTAATTATGAAAAGTTTTTTTTTTTCAGATAATTTAATTTCATTGCTCTTCAATTATTTTGATAATGTTATCCGGTTAAGCATGATTTTTTCCTGCATGCTTTCTTTGTTCTCCATTCTTATGTTGCTCGGTGCTTGTTCTTATTTGGTGGTGAAAATGATTGAATTGGTTGATGTATGTTGAGCTTATGTTTCTGTTTTATATTTGTGTGTTTGTTAGGTTTAATAGTTTTGTTTTAATTCACAATCTATGTTCAATTATGCTTATGGTTAAACTATTAAATTTTGATGTGGATACATATTGGCTAACTTTATATTAGATATATCAAATAGGCTGGGTAATTTTCTTTTGTCATGTTGAATATCATGTGTGTTTATCAATCTTTGTTGGTTATGTTGGATATACGTTAATATTTGTTAATTATTTTAAATATAATTTGTTTAATCTTTTTTTTATTTGCAAAATTGTTTGATTTATGAGTTAATGCATGCAATAAACATCAATTATTTTTATTTTTAAAATATTATATATATGCTATTCCGTCATGCTTATATCTGCAATTGAAACGGAGAGTCAGACCTGTCAACAAACATCATTCCAATTTAATTATTGGTTTAGTTTGTACAACGTTACTTTTAATACCACACATGAATAAGGAGCAATTGAATTAGATAAAATCACTTGATAGGAGTAATTGCCAGGTGACTTGGATAAATAGATGCTATTTGGATGACGGAAGAGGAGGAATAAGTTTTTGGGAACCTGATGCGGGGCCAGATCACCAGTGCTAGCGATTTCGTTATAATTTACTGCCTTGAGCGTAGATTATGATAATTTATTTGCTTGTATATAATTTTTTTTATTTTTACATATTTTATTTAAGTTATTTTGAGTCGTATATTATATTTATGTTAGTGAAAATATTCACTTTGATGTCATGTATGTATTGTGGGTTAGTCTGACTCTTATGTGTGGGTTAGATCAAATTGAGTTCAAGAATAGTTTATTTTGATTCAAATTAGGTAAGCTTGAGACGTATTCATGATGCTGCTGAAACATGAGGAGTTGGATGTGATTTCACCTTTAATTAAATCACATCCAGCCCTAAATTGAATCGGGCCTCCTTTCTTTGCCGATCTTGCGTCGCGCGGAGCCGCACGGCAGCTCTGCCTCGCTCGGCCGCTCCTATTTCGCCGAGTCGCATTCAGGTTACCACGTCCAACGGATTTCCGTTTCTCGTCACGTCGACCACGACGATGCGGCGTCTTCGCGCTTAACCGGCAACTTCCCGTCCGTTTTCCTCTTCTATAAAGCTGGGAATTTGGAGTTGATGAGGGCTGCTGCTTGAGTTGAGTAAAAAGTTTCTCCTTTTTCTGCGCAGGCGGCGCTGATTCGGACCGGGACGCAGAGGGCTGTAGGTTTCTTTGGTCTTTTTTTTTTTGTTTTTCTCAGGTCTTCAAGTTCAGCTCTGTTTTCATTTTGTCTTATATCTAAACTTCTTGGGCCTGTTTGATTGACCGCTTGAAGCGGTTTTAAGCGGGATGAAGCCGATTTAATAAAATTAATGAGCCAAACAGTTTTGATTCATCCCATAAATTTGAATCCGTTTTAGAAGCATGAAAAGGCTTCAAGGCTACAAAGCTGAAACCATCGAAAAGTTGGTTTCAGACTCGCGATCGCTGCTTTTTTTTTTTCTGAGATTTTTAGAAAAATATATTGGGGATAAATTTGGTATTTCTCTGAGACCTAAAATTAAGGGATAATTAAATCTGATAAATTCAAAATTTAAAGAATAATAATAAATTATTTTTTGACTCATAACCACATGCCTTAATTATCTCAAATTTTGATATATATATCCTCTCGAGAATTTTAAATTAATAATATTCAAATAAATTATAAAATTTTAAATAAATATTTTTTTTATTTAATTTTATTATAAAATTTACGTATTTTTATTATTTTTGAGATTTTATTATGAGATGAAGTCTTTTCTAAATTAATATTTATTCAAACAAAAATAAATTAAAGTAGATTCAAAACTAGTTTCATGCTACTTTTCGTTCAAACAAAATTTAAGTTTGAAACTGCTTCATTTATCTAAAGCCGCTTCAAACTTTGAAACCGATTCTATTTATTTTGAACCTAAATCCTTTGTCAAACAGGCCCCTTGTTTATGCTCTGTTGAAGTTATTGATCTACCCAACTGCCATTGCTTGAGCTTCTTGTTCATTGGGATTGGAATGTTCAGTATGCTTTGAAGATGCTGAGTTTAGTCCAAAAATTTGTGTTTAATTCAAATACAATTTTTTCTTATTCTTTTAGTTGAAATTACAATGGTTTGCCTGAACTTCTGAGTTGTTCTTCCTCTGTATACCTCTAATTCCTCTGTTTTCTCTGTTTTCTATAGTTATTATCATATAGTTGAATAGACATCTTGTTTTATTGAAAAAAAAAAAACTTCAGCTGTTATAAATGACCTAATCAATCAGCTCTTTATTCTCATCCATTAAACTTGCATTGTAGTCCGCTTTCCTAATAATCAAAGATTATTCTCATGTGAAAGGTAACTCAGTTTATGCGTGCTAGTTAATCTTTGCTAATTTGATAGTTTTTGTTTTTTATCGGAATCTGCAAGAGTTTTACTGAATTTACACAGAGCACATTTAATTTCTTTAGAAATTTCATGAAGGTTATGTGAATGTGCAAATGCTAATGGATAGTATGATTTGCGTATCCTTTTAGTTAATCTCCTCAAATAGAGGTATATCATTGCATTTTGCCCTAGGCATTTGAACATCCAATAACATAACTTTAGGTTAAATTGCCATGAAAGAAGTTTCAGACTTCTTGAATATTTAGGCTTGAGTTCTTAATTGGTTATGTGATTTGTTTTAACAAATTACGCAGCATTAGAACCCTAGTTTTAGATTGTAGAAGTGTTTCAATGGTAGGGATCTATTGATTTTGAAAGCCTTGGAGGAGGGTATTTGAAATGGTTCCTAATAGTTTGATGCACGATTGCGGGGAGCAAGTTGTTGGGTTTTAGTCCTGTTTTGTTCTCTTGCATTTAATTTTCTTTTCCTTTGATTTTCTTAGTTTATCTATTCTATTTGGTTATAGTCTCATCTCCAAACAGTTTCAATCTTGTACTTGAATCTCATCTTTCTTTGGACTGTGCAAGGCTTCACTAAACCATTCGTCTACTATTTTCTATTTTTGATTGTTGGAATCAACTTGGGTTATGTTTAAATGTTCTCTGTTTTAGTTGAACTCGTTACATGGCCATTTAATTTAATCTATTGCCTAGTTGGTCAAATTCTGATGCAGTTTTTGATTTATAACTTGAAATTCCTGTCATATCATTTGCTTGTACTCACTCTTGGTCAATTCTGTAGTACAATTCGTGTCAGATAGCATAGTTCAAACTTTATCACTTCATGTATTCCTTTGGGTTGTATTTTTGGATATCGATTACAAACACATTTCTATATATTTTTGTTTGAATTAACAATTGTTTTAGTATTATAGCATGTGTTTAGAATTTAGTTTCTTTGCATCACATTTCACGAGTTTAAGTCATAGGTGGACCCAACTTTTTGGGTCATTCCTACATTAGATAGCTTCATTAACTCCATGGATGTCACATCGAACTTCATTAGCCTAAGAATATCAACAACCTAAAACATCCATAGAGGGGTCGATGTCTATAAGAACGGACCACAGCCAATTAGATTTCAAGATCGGGAAGAGAAATCGAGAAGTCAATGTGGCTATAGAGAATAGGCTTGAGGTGACGCATCCACCCTTATGGCCAAGGAGCACAATATCTCTCAGCATTAGCTAAAATACAATAAATTCTTTACCTACTCGGATAAAGAGGCCGAGATCAATTCAAGAGTTGGGGTGGTAAATATGACCCAACTCGTGAACCCGACTTGAACTTGACTCGTGAATTTTGGGTATTGAATAAGAATTTTGACCCGTTTATCAAACGAGTTGTGTTCGGGATGTACATAGTTGATTTAGGTTTGGGTAACTTGTTAATAAAAAAATTTGCTTTATGAATAGACTAGGTTGATGGGCTGACCCAAGCCGTTTATTTGTCATGTTGGGTTCTAATTATTAATCTCAACCCATTTAATAATTGGATCAGGTTTACGTTAGCTATTCGGGTGGGGTTGGAGTCAGGTTTTGCATTGAACCCATCAGTCAACCCATTTTGCCAACCATATTCATGACTACAGGTTCGAAGGAAGTAAAAAAATGACTTAAAGATCGATAAATAATTGCCTTTTGTGACTCGATCTATATATTGAGTCAAGCTTGAGTCGTGCCTAACTTGACTCAAGCTCGGATCTTTCTCACCACTACTTCACTCATGATAGATTTTAATCAATCCCATAGTTTGTGATTAAACTTTTGTCATTGTTGTTTATGCCTTCCAAATGCATTTAAAACATGTTTTTTTTTTAATAAAATTTTTATTTCTATATTGCAGCATTTATAACCAAGCCCATGAGCATCTATAAGGAGTTTCTCGCTGCAACATTTGGCTAGCAGAGTCTACTTCAAGCTTTTGCGACCTGCCTGGTAATACAAAAGAATACAACATGGGTTTCTTATATTTGACCTATTTTAATCGACATAAATTCTAATATAGGTTTATTTTGTGGGTTACTGTTTAACAGCTTTCTCACAACTCGTAAACATTCATGCAAATTTGTTATAATTAAATAGGTAAATATGTTATTAACATGCCAAGTTAAATTTTGAACTTAAAATCATCTTGAATTTTTAAATTAGTTTTAATAAATGTAGTTAACATCTGGTTTTCTAATAAATTAATTGTAAAATGTAAATCTACATTTATATTTATTTATAAATAAAAATTGATGCTTTTATCAAAAAGAAAAAATTGAAAGAAGGTTCAGAATTATATAAATATTTTTTCCATTTCTTTGACCTCTTCCCTCAAAATTGAGTCAAATGACTCCAAATAGGGATCATTTAGATGTGGCTCGCCTGAATCTCACCTAACCATCTTAGAACTTTGGCTTGCTTATTTCCTCGTCTAACTTAGGGTTGGGGGCATATTAAATTTTGGGGTTTGTAACAACTAGGAGCCTCTAATTTTCTCCTATATTCATCCAAGTCTCTTTAGTTTTTGAATTAGCCTATGGAATCTATAGTTTAACTGCAGATGTGTCCCTCCCATCGTAATTGTTTAAAAGGCCAAAAGATGTCTTCACCGTGTTTCATATTCTTAATTTACTTTTTTAATTTTATGTGCAAGTAGGTCTTCAAATCTTACATTTTTCTCTCACTCAAAGTTTGGGATGGTGGTACTCGTCTGAGTGTGGGCACTGTCGTATTGCTGGCATTAGGCTTTCGCTTACCTCAATGATGGGGAAGGGTTCCACACTAAATATATCTAATGAAGGCAAAGGGGTCTTGCTCGACAATGTTGGTGGGAATTAAATCTCATTTCCCTATTTCTACCATAATTTTTTGCTTGTTGTAATGACATAGCAAAATCTACTGTGGATGACTGTGGGATGACTAAAGGGAAAAGAAAGGCAAGACTATGATGAGTACATGATATTCCATGATGTGGAAGTGGTTTATAGGGAGGGAGAGAATTGAGAGTCAGTTGTTTAAGAAAAACAATTCCTTGTTAGTGCACGGTAGAGGTGTGACTCGATAGGGAGAAGAAATCCAAAAAGCTTCCTTTTGTGTAGGGTTGCATGAGTACTTGAACACTACCGCAAAAGAAGGCCAAAGATTGGGGAGGGAGTAGTCGGGGAAGCTGCAACGTATGAACAATTTTCTCGAAGTATTGGATGGGACGCATAGAATAGGTGAATATTTCAGCAAAGGATTAGTCAGTTTTTTTTTTCATCGAGTTGACATTTGTTATGATTGGAGGAACCTTTTACAAGTTTATTGAAATCAAAGTATTCGTTTGTTTATTTCAAAAATTGGTGAGACCTCAGATCTAGAGACCCATAAAAGCAAACTAGAGAAATTGAAATGCTATTTATCCCAAATTTTTAAGTTGCCCACAATTCAAACTCAAACTTTTAATTTTTGGCTAAGTTTTATTGAGTTTCATTGTTTATAATCTATAGGAGTTTATATAGATTCAAATTTTATTGATCTAAAAATGTAATTATATTATATTAATATTACAATCACATCAAGAGTGAACTTTGCATGATTAATTGTTTGAATGATCTAGGCCAAATACATTTGTCAATATATATAAAACCATAGACTAGTCGGATGGGCGCTGAGTTTTTATTTCCATTTTTTGATCTGCAGTTGTAGCCTTGGCCATCATTTCGTAGGTGGGATTCCTTTGTGTTCAAATAATTTCTCAATGGTTGTATTTTATGCTTATAAAATTACTTAATTTTATTTGATCTTTCTTGTTTCTTTCATTTGGAGAGTTTGATCTTGATTTGATGCCCGTGATGAATTCTTACGGATTTGTTGCAAAGTTTAAGTGAACTTGTTTTAGTGAACTTTTCTCGAATGCTTTTGTTTGTTTTCATGGTGTGGCAATAACTTGTGCCCTTGTTCAGAAGATTGCCACTTAAAGGATCAAAAATGGAGTTTTTCTTATCTTCTTATCCTTTCAATTGTTGCTATTCGTTCATTGCTGTTAACCATGCCTTTTTTGTTAGATCAAATTAATGGTGAGAAAATGATGGAAATTTGTTTCAACAAGGTTTTCTTCTGGTGGAAAACTTTGTTGAATTTTGCCTCCTAGCTCTACTAAAAGTACTTCAATTTCATACTTTTGCTTCCCAAAAAGGGCAATGATATGTTGTAATGGTATCTGGTGCTGATTTTTCATAATTGTTCTTGTCTTAGTTTTTTTTATTCAATTTATTTTATTTTTTACTCTTGAAAATGGAAATGGTAATTTTATTTATATATGGTGCTAATATTTGAAAGTTATTCATTTCTTAGTTTTTCTTTTTATCAACTCTACCAAACTTGGATAATATGATCTTGCTTCATTCTATCTCGATTGAGGCTTTTACAATAATAATTTTAGTTTTCAAATCTTCACCAATTAGAAATTTGTGGTAGTTCTATATTCCCTTTAGGTGGTGAATTGTATTTTTAGCATTCAATTATTTTTTATTTTCATTCCTGTCATTGTGTTCTAGGAACTCTGAGAGGGCCAACGTCAAGAATATGGTGCTAAGGTATTCATTCTTGTCGCAATTATGTCAAAATAATATCTTTTTTAATCGGTATTTATTAGCATAGAAATATCTGTAATTATTCTTTTGTCTAACATCATATGTTTTACAATTTGGTATTCTCATATTTTCTATGATAGTATATATCTTGCGTTGATTGTGTTGTTGTCCTTGGTTTAATCAAGCTATCAGAGAGTTTGAGGCTTGGTTATACACACATATAGGAATTGATGTATTCAATCATTCACATTAATCTATTTGTGTCGCATCATTCCTAAATATTACCTCTTTTGTGTAGTGGTGGTTCTGTGTTTCATGTTTGAATATCTTCAAATCTTGAAATTGTTCTATAAAATGATGAAAATTGATAGTATTTTACCAAAATATTTTACTGTGTTACATATTAGCTATGGAGATTGGACAGTTTTTTCTTATAAGTATGCAATGTCCTATTTGTTCTATATATATTAAGTTGTTTTAATTTGCAGGACGAAGTTTTGTCGTTTTAATGGTGCTAGGATTTACCCTGGGATAGGCATCATTTTTGTCCGTGGTGACATGCAGGTATACTTAATGATGTATTTATGGACTTGTTATGCTTATTTAAGGGTAAGGAAAATTTTTGTTGGTCTTTCAGTATAACTATTTTTTATGTTAGTCGGTATATTTTGAATCTTCTCTCGTTGGTCTTTTCTTAATTTTTATTTGGATACAAGTATAAGGGTTTTCTCTGTTGGTCTGTGATTTTTAGAGAGTATTATTTAGTTTCTTGATTTTATGTGTAATATCAAATGGATCCTTACATAAAAATTCTATCAAATATAAATAAAAAGAACATTATGCCCTCTGTTTTTTTCCTCAGTATATCTCTCTCTTTTTGATGTATTTTAGTAATTTTACAAGTGAAACTATTAAGAGCTCTATTTTTTAGTCATATCTTAAAGAATGTTTGACAAAAACATATAAAATGGTCTAGCATAAAATGATGAAGTCGAAGTTAGGTTTAGTTTGTATAATTTAAGAAATCTTAGCGTCTTAGATGTTCATTTTCGAAAATTGTGCACCCATTTGTTATTATGGCATAATTTCAAAGAGCTGTATGATATTTGCCCTTTTAACTTTGCAGTAGTCTTTGAGATTTTCTTATTTGTTAGCTTTGATCAGTTCTTATTCTTTCCATATAGCAAGTGGAAGTTGAAATATAAGTTATTATTTAATCTTACGAACTTTTATATTGCTTTTATACCTATATTCCTCGTTTTATAATGTAAATTTTTCTTAAAATTATGGTATAAATTTTTAGAATATTCTTCTTTAATATAATATTACTGAAATAAATTTAGAACTAGCTGCCTTTTAAAGATGAACAGGATCGGCCACCTGTGCATCTTGTAATATTGTACATGTAGGATTTTATTTTAGGAATGCATATCATTTACCTCTAGATAAAAGAAAATAAAAAGTATTATGATAAAATAAGAATCTATCAAAAAGACAAGAAACTTTGAAAATACAACACCTAATAATATAGAACGATTAACCTGAAATAAATCTTGAGCTCAAAGACCTAAGTACATGATTTAGAGTTACGGACTATCATGAAAAAAAAACTCGGTTGACCTTAGGGAACAAGTAGTTTACTTGTTTTCATTTTACGTGACATTGTTTTTATTCTTTTTTGCTTCTTTAGTTCTTTCGTGTTGTGAGCTCAAAATGCAAGAGATACTTCTGCAACTGCATCAAGTCCGCCAAGCATACTAGGGTAGCAATATGCAGAAATTATCACAAGAAAGTAATTTTTATTATCTCTTTTCTTATTGTGTAGAGCATTAGTTGTTGCAAGCATGACAGTGAAAGTTTCAATTCTGATAGAAAGGTTTATAATTCTTGGTGTATTTGTGTATTTAGATTCATCTTTTTTAAATAAAATAATTGTACTGCATTGTCAACAAATATCTTGAGCTTCCAGCAGTTTTTTCATGCATTTTGCTTCTTTCAGTTGGATATGTCTTACAATAAATTTAAATTAAATTAAGCCTTCTAAAGAGAAAATCTTTGTAAAGGAAGAGATATTAGCTATAAATTTGTCTTTTATATTTCACATTATTTTGAAAGTGATGGTAAGCAAGGGAAATTACATCCATTGAAAAATTTTATGTTTTTGCTTTCTCATGAAATCTAGCTCATATTATAGGCTAGAAAATGCCATGGGTTCTCAGTCCAGTTGGTTGTTTGGTTGTTCGTCAAATAGTTGCTTTTCCTTTTTAATTTTATGTCTTTCATCAAAGTTCATATCATTTTGGAGATGATACTATTTTTTATTCTTTTGGTGATTAATGCCTTCTAGGTTTTCATCCATTCAGATGAGCCATCTTGGAATTTTTTTTAATCTTGCTTTATTACTATGTTCATTACCCGCAAAACACAACACTGCATGAAAGGGAAATCGACATTTTATTAGTGGACCATTACATCTCTTTACCTTTGTGTTTCAATAGTTTGCTAGAATTTATTTGACGCTCATTTGATTGTTTTTGATGGCAATTCACTTAGTAAATCTCTATCTTAACTGGAATTATTCTAGTGTATTAAAACAAATTCTATATTGTATAGAAGAGTTATGTCATGCTATAACTATTGTATAACTAATTTTTTTTTGGTGGTTAGATGCAAAGAAGTTATTCTATTATTAATTATAGATTTCTTTTATTTCTTACATTGTCGAACATGAGTACGATTTGTTTTTTGTGATACAGGGTATTCATGATGAAATTGTTAAGAGAAGGCGTTGTGCTAGGAAGAGGCCTTTTTCAAAATCAAGTGTTGTGGCAGTCTTTGAAGTCATTCAAAAGAAAAGAATTGAGAAATTTGAAGTCTGTGATACTATTAAAGAAGCATCTTTGCGGTATGTCTTAATCTTGAACATCTATATTGCCTGCCAGTTGCTACCAACTTAAGTCCATTGAAAGGAAAGAATGCATTTATTATTGATATGCTAGATTATGATTTTGTTTGATGTTCTCAGCTTCATGTGACAATTATACCACCAAGATTCATATACACAACATTTTAGTTAGCAAATGACATGATCATGAAATTCGAGCACATTACACATTTACTCCAAATTTGTTATATATCATTTAGATCCTTTATACGTTTTTTTGAATAATGGAAATCCTTTATACTTTTTAAGCACCGTAAAATAGTCCCTTAATTTGCGTCAAAAAATATAAGTCCCTTAAGTATTTTTCATAATCTAATGGTTGGTGATTTAGCCAATTACGTTTACTTTAAACACATTTTTAAAATAGATTCAATGGTTTTGTTGTTTAAAAAAATGATGTAATTGGAGATCTTTAGGCTACCTAGGGAGAAGATTGTGAAATAGAAGGCCAACAATCTGTTCTCTAATAGTGTCGTCGCTATGAAGGTCCAAAAGGCTCATGCTTGGGAGATTATTACCAACACGGTTGTCCGATTGGTCGAACTCTCCGGCTCGCTGAAGGCCTTGGAGAAGGAGAAAATTGGAGCCTTAAGGCCCAAGCTCGGGCGAGAGTTGGTTGGGTTCTTGAGTCTGGAGGGTTGGTTGTAGGCAGAGAACACAACCTTTCTTTGAAAGTTTAGAATGCAACTTTCATAGAGGTTATGTCCAAAGGCTCTGGCCTAGCCAATGGTTGGAAGATGTTCGTCGATTGGGCAGTTGAGGTGCATCGGTTGGGTTTGTTAGGCATGCAATTTCCAAACTAAGCGACATATGATCTTTTACTCTAGACTTTGGTGAACCAAGAGATCCTCGACGATTAGAATATCGTATTTCATGAGGTTTTGGTCTTCATAGGTGTTGGATGACTCTATTGGTTCTTCCCCCATGTGAGCCTTGGGCGATAAAGGATGATGTTTGTCGCTTTGTCGAAACCCATGTGTTATTGGGCAGACCTCCATTGCATAATACTACCCTCCTCCTAGGCCACCATTCAAGAAACCGCACTGAAGGCTGTCAAAGGACTTGTGAAGGGGCCGATATTGTTTGCATGAGTTGTGGTGATTGGAGTGTGGCCAAACTATTATGAAACATCGTTTTGAAATGATAGGATTTTTGCCCAGCGTTGATTGTCGCTTGATGTTGTTTGTCCTACGTATGCACCTGAGGACACAAATTTAAGTATTTGAATTCTTGTCGGAAAGGTAGCAATATTCGTGGGGTATTAGCAAGCATTTGAAGGCGCATAAGGCAACGTACCATGTTGTTGGATTGCTTAGTCAATTGCTCCTCCACTTCTTATGGGAAGACATGCAGTCAATTGCGCTATTATTATCCTTCTGAGGTATTAATACGTGTGTCAGTCTTTGCTTATTTCTTTCCTTTGTCTTAGTCTTCTCCTTTCGTGCTTTCCTTCGCCATTGCGCTGATGGCTCTTGCCTATGCCCAAGTTGTTGTGCTGGGAGGGTCTTTCGGCATTGTTTTTTGAAAATAATTCTTACAGGCTAGCTGAGCTTAATGTAATGAGGTGGAGCATAATATTGTTCCACACCAACTTGCATTGGATGGCTAAATGGGACCCACCTCGAGTGTCTAAACTTGCATTTGCTCATGCATGCCCACATGACTCGGGCACTAGCTGCTCGCTCGTTGATTACAAAGATTTTGCATTCGTTGGAGGCGACCTAGCGGTAGAGATCTTGTACCCAAGGTGGCTCCCTGGGTTTATTCTCTGATCCCAAGATTGAGAAGGGCATCCTGATGAGGGCTGTTGTCTTGGGCAGAATCCTTTCTAATGCCAACAACTCCTCTGGGCAAAGGGAACTTGAGGAGTGGAGGGTACCGTGCTAGAGAGATTGAGAGTTGTCCTGCTAAGGAAAGTGTAGTGATTAGGGGTGGGACGAATGATGGAGAAAAATTAAAACCATGTGTGCGGAGCGATCGACTTCATCCCCAAATGTGACGGAGAGTGATGAAACCCAAAGGGGTGCAATTCTGTCCCAAGAGAAGTTGGTGAGGATGCGACCTTCTTTAAAGAAGATTCTTAGGAAGTATCTCTATCTGGAGGAGCATGCGCTCGAAGAGGATATAAATGGGGATGCTGGAATGAATAAGTTCTTTTTTGACATAGGCATTGCCAATGCAGAGAGATGGGATTGCAGGGCCATAAAAGGAATTGTCTTTATATAGACTGTCGTCCTCTGAGAAGCTGATGGGGGTGGAAGAGGCCAGTCACTTGGTGACGCGGCCAACCATCATGTTGGTCAAAGGCAAATATGGTGTTAACAATGTGCATTATTAAGGAGCCTATCCGTATGCACAGGAGGTGCTTAGCTATATGTGGGGTACATTGTTACCATGGGTAGTTGCAGCCTTCTCGTTGCGAGCATTATCTTCTACGTGTAACTTGCCTATCTTAGTTTTCTGTAGGGGCGCGCCTCTTTGAGGAGATGGTTGATTAATGGCATTATGGCCAACATTGGTGTAGTCGATTGCCATAAATGATGATAGAAGGGGCAACAATTGTCTTGGTCAGTGCTTGAGCGGTTATTCGACCTCTTAATTGGATGCTGCAAGAGCCCCTCCATAGGATCCACTACATAAACCAACTCAGAGGGTTTGCTAAGTTTCTATTTTGGCTTGTACATGGGGAAGGGTTGTCGCTTGGTCCTTCACGCCTTCTTTAGATGTCGATGGAATGGTGTTAAATGGGATTAAGTCGGGGCGTCCGAGCTCTTCCAATTATTGCTAACGATAAGGAGCTTGGCATGAGCGAACTTGCTCTTTGTAGTCGCCATGACCTCTTTATAAGGTTTGGGCTTGTATTAGAGAAATTGCTCGATGGAAGCTATAAAGAAAAGCTATCGGATCAATGTTATCAATGGCTACTATATCATAGAAGAATTTGTTGATGAAATCCCTCAATGTCTCCCCATTTTTTGCTGAATGTTTGCAAGGTTGATGTCAAAAAACGTTAGCCACAAATAAATGAGTGACGAACGCTACCTTCAATTAGCAGTTAGTGTGGATGTGTTCCCAGGAAAGTTGACTGCAACAGTAACCTTTAAGGTGGAGTAAAAACTGATGTATTTGGAAGCATCGTCAAGACAGAGGTATTAGATTGATGTGTCAAAAGCTTAATGCGCTCTTAGGTATTTGTCTTCCCTCGATAAGAATCCAACTTTGGGATTCGAAAGTTGGTTAGTGGTGGTGCACAACAAATTTTCTTGCTCACCTGGGAGTTATTTCCTCATCATTTTGGGGAATGGGGGCAGGGACAAAATGACTACTGAGGCAAGTTGAGGTGGTCCTAAAGGCACCACCATATGAGCTAAGATAGTGGAGCTTGTTGAGCTATTTATGGTAAGAACTAACTGACATATTGCTTGATTACAACCATGCAAGCACTTGCTTGTGGCCCGATGTGAGCTGGCGTTGGGATTGTTGATCGTGTTGATGTTGAGATCGCCCGATGTGCTGACTGAGGAGGTGACAGCATATAGACTGTAGAAAAGGTAGGCTGATGCGCCTGAGTAGTCTGTGGCTATAACGATACTTCGGCGGAGCAACCAACTTAAGTTTTGGTGGGGCAACCAAAGGAGCATCTCTTGCTTGCTTAAGTTTGCTGCAGGACTTCAATCACTACTTGGTTTGGTTCATGTCTACAGCTTGAACTTGAATAAACCCAGTCATTGCCTGGTGAGAGCAATGAACATCCCTTAAATATCTTCGATCTTATGGTCACGAACAAAGGTGTTAGAGGATGTAGATGGAGCCCTTCTGCGTAAGGAGGAAACGTGCAAAGCCTCATCTTTTCCAATGAAAGAGCTAGCCTTGCATTTTTTGTTGGCTTCGTTGTGGCAGATATTGAAATTCACATCACTTTTGGTTAGCATGTGGCGAAGCACTGGAGTGCACTGTGCTACTGGCAAATCTAGCTAACTGATTATGAGTCTTACCATCTTTCTTTTGTACTGAAGGTATGCAGTTCAATTTTGTTTGATGGCGCTAGATGTTTACAGAGAAAAACTACCAAGACAAACGAGCAGCCATGCTTACTCGAGATGGTGCAAAAAGTATATAGTTGCATGCAGGATCAACAAGATTTGTAAAAAGAGAAAACACTAGGGTGTGTACAAGGAGGAATGGACAATGCTCTAATGCCTTGATTTGGTTCATTTCTAAAGGAAGCTAAACTAATATCTAATACTATTATAAATATATGAGTTTAGTTGTTGAAAGTTTTTTTTCCCTATTTTGAAGCAGTATCTCGGCCATTCATCCTTCTTATTTATTCATGGTTCCGCGTTTAGAGAATTTTTCAGCTCCTACGCGTAGGGTTGAGAGTTTAGCTCGAAGATCGCAAATTGCTTGATTTTATCTCGAATCAAAATTTTCGAGCAGAGCCGCATTCAATTTTTTAGCTTAAGGATTGTTTTGAGTCAAGTTCGAGTCAACATCGGATCGGATTGAGGTAGTTTGGATCGGATGGTTTTAAAAAAAATATTAAAATTATGTAAATATTAGATATATAAAATAATATCTTATATAAAGTAGTTTGACTTAGTGGAAGAGTGGATTGTTTGAACTGAAGAGCAAGGAAGTCTTATAAAAATGAAATGTGATATTTTATTACTTAAGTTAAAACTTTATAATAAAATATGTTTACGTAATATGTTTTGAGATAGTAAACGTATAGCCGGACCGGTATCTCCTAGGAGGCTAAGCATATTCTGATTGAATTTTAAGTAAATTACTTTTTGTTTTCTAATTTTTAGATAAGTTATTAGGTAATATATATAAAGTATAATTTTGGATTAATATATGTACATATTCTTGTATCTATTTGATTTTAAAAAATTACTCTCTTTGAATGGCATAACGATCTTCAAATGTGTCTTCTCTCATTTCTTTGGGGACTAGCTTCTTCCTCCAATGACGCCAATATGTGTTATTGCTTTTACAAGGCTCTCATATTATGCACCGAAGGCTAAAGTTGTTCCCAATAAATTTATCCATATTGAACTGCTACATTGTTATATTTATTCACTCATGTTGATCTCAAAAAACTTTGGTTCTGTTGCCAGTTTGTTAAGAGTATGACTGGTTTGATATTGATTTATGAGAACAAAACTACTCTGATATTATTTTCACATTGGAATCACAAATGAATTTGCTAAGAGTGAAACAACAAATCGAGAGAGGACTGTTATTTGATCCCTCGTTTCGGCTAAACACGCCAATACTGATAGAGCACAAGAGGGAAGTACTTTAGTTCAGCTTTAACTTTGTGTGCTTGGGGAGAAAAAGTCATGAGGGGATTAGCAGCTAATCATGATCAACAAATGTTTAGACTAATTGGATCATAATTAACTTTAACTTTGTTGTATGGTTAGAAAGTAAGGGGATACATGTCAATCTTTTAAGTTGTAATTTATTTGATGTTTATTACTCAAATGTATTTTATTATCTATTTTGTTGTATCATTGTCATTTTCTTTAAAATCATTTTATATTATATTGTATCTTTCTCTTATAGTCTATTTTTTTCTTTATAAAAAACACTGATCCTTTTAGATTTATCCAGGAGCACCATGGATTCAGGGATGAAGATTGTAGATTTCGGTGATGATGTTCTAGAACAAATATTGGGTCGCCTTCCCGATGTGTCCCTCCCCTTTGTCACCATGGTTTGCAAACGCTTCCGCAGCTTGATCTGTAGCCCAAGCTTCCACTATGCTCGTACTTATTTAAGAGTTGTCGGCCTTCCTTGCATTGTCATTGTCTCCCTCCCCGATTACCACATGGCTTGTATACCCTCAGAAGCCTGTCCATCCTCCTTTTTGCCCCAACTCTCGCTCTTCCCTGACTCGAAATTTAAAGGCGAAGATCTTTCCATGTGCACATCAGCAGCTGGACTCTTCTACTACTTTCTTAAAGGATCAAGCCACCCTTATTCTCACGTTCTCTTTAATCCTGTCACCGGTGAAATCCAGCATACTCCCAGTCCGTATTCTGTCCTTTACTTCCTACACGAAGTTGGGGCACTTGGTCTTGCTGTCGAGCCGTCGGCCAGCCCTGTGCTCGTTGCCTGTGTAGGGAACCCTTGCCGTTTCATCTTCACGTACTCCTTTCCATCATCCACATGGCGACATGCTCGTGTTGAGCTTTGTTTATGTGATGCAATCATTAACAATACTGTTGCAGCTTATTGCAATGGCGCCCTCCACTGGTTGCATGGGTCCTGGTACAGTCGTGGTGGAATAATAGCGTTTAATGTGGCGAGCAATTTCGCTTACAGGTTATCACTGCCTGAGGGGGTGAAGGTGGCGGATTTCCGGCCCCCGAACGTGTGGCTTGGGGCCATTGGAGGAAGGTTGGTGGCAGTGCTGATCGAGAATGCTGATGTTGTGGTTTGGGCAATGGAGGACTACGGAGAGAATGCATGGTGGAAGAAGAATGTGCTGAAGAGCGTAGAGACCATCGAGGAAGTTCAACGGCGGCTGCAGATTACAAAGGTAGCGCCGTTGTTCTACGGCGAGGGAAGATGCTTAGCTTACGCATGGGATGGGAAGAGAAGGGATGCACGTATGTTGCTCGTTTACAGCGAGGAGACGCGGATTTGGAGTTGCATCAGGAGGGTGTCTGGGCATCAGCTTAAATTGCTCCGCTTCATTCCTGCAACTATGGTCTTGTCTGATTTCAGGAGAATGAGTTTCAAACTACAGTAGAAGCTTTAATTCCTGTGGATCATGGGACAGAGGAGGGGCTGGTGCTGTGGCTAATATATATTTGGTTAATTAGCAATTTTAACCTACTTATTTATATCTCATTTCCTTTTTTTGAAGAAGTTTTTTGTATTTCATTTCAGATTATTTATTTTTGCCATAGAAAGGAATATTTATGTTTCATCTTACTTCTTATTGGAGATACCCTATTTATTTCAGTTAAGTTTGTTTATTTTGACTGCCCTTTTTTGTGTTTAAATTGATTTTTGGGTAAGTTACACCAAAGTCTCTGGTTGAAGGCTTAATAACATGCAGGTTCATATTTTTAAAAAATATTTATCATTTTTAATAAATAGATGAAATTTTTGTTATATAATTTTAATTATAATGTGATATTTGTGTAATGATGTGTGTAATTGCTTTTGAATTCTTCGAACTACCCATTACCTGGACTAAAGCTTACTTTAGAATACAACCACCCACGATATCACATTCTCTACTTGCAATTGACCATCTCGGTCCTAGAGCTCAGCCAACTCTCTTCAAGCCAGGGCGTCGCTCCACTTAAGGCCCCCAATCTCCTTCTGCAAGGCCTTCAACAAACCTACAAGTTCGGCCAATCAGGCCCCATGTTAATCACCTGCTCCAAAGCATGAGCCTTTTGGACCTTCACGGCAAGGGCCCTGTTGGAGATCAGATTGTTGGCCTTCTAGTTTACAAACAACACTCCTAGGTGGCCCGAAAATCATTCCATATTACTCCAATTACAAAATTTTTTTGAACAACAAAACCATTGCGATCTATTCTATATGATGAAAATTTTAGACCTGTTTAAATTAAAAATTAGATAACAAGGATATAATTGGCTAAATCACCAACCACTAAATCATGAAAATTACTTTAATGGACTTTTATGTTTTGATGCAACTTAAGGTATTTAGGGTTCGTGTAGAATACTAAAAATTTTGAGTAAATGTATAATGCACTCGAAACTAGAAACAAAAATGGTGTGTACACGAATCCTGGGAGTAAAATTGTCACATGAAACCAAGTTTTTAGAACTGGACCGAAGATAGAACTGGTCGATTGACCGGTTCATGGTTTTATCGGTTCAACCGGATGACTTAATAATTACATCATAATTAAATATAAATTTTCTAAATGTGAGATTAATTTTTAAAATATAATAAAAAATATTTTGAAAAAAAATAGTACAATTAATTTAAAAAATTTACTACCACAAGAAATGTATAAAAAATTAAAAATTACAAAACAAAACGAATACAATTGTTTTTCTTGTCAATTTGTCATTCAAAATACTGTCTCTTTTATAACAATTCGAAATAAATTCATGATAAAAAAATTAATAAATTAACTAAACATCCATTTATTAAATAATTATTATTCAAAATATAGCATCAATATTAAAATATTAATGCTTAAATATCAATGTATAAAAATAAAATAAGAAGCTCAAATAATAATTTCAGTTTGATCGGTTTGTCCGGTTTGGCGGTTGGTCCGGTTTTTACCGGTTTGACGATTGGACCAATTTTTACTAGTTCAACCCGATTTTTACCGGTCCAACTCGATTTTTACCTAATTTCGGTTCTAATGTTGAACCGAAACGGACCTTGGGCCGATTCCCGGTTGAACCGGTCAAACCGATCGGTCAGGTCTGACTCTGAAAACCCTGCATGAAACTGAGAACATCGAATAAAATTCTAATTTGGTATATCAATGAATTTAAATTGAAAGCAATTGGCAGACAATATAGATGGTTCAGGAATAAGAAATACCACAAAATTACTTCTCTACCAACATCACAAACTTCAAGTTTCTCAATTCTTTTCTTTTTTTTGATATTGATTCTCAGTTTTTTTTCTTTTGAATTACTTCAAAAGTTGCCCCAATAATTAACCTTGAGCGAGGCTTCTTCGTAGCACGGCACCTTCTCTTTACAGCTTCATCATAAATATCCTAAACCACAAAAATAAAAATAAAAATGTACGTGTATTTGACAATACAAGAGACATAAAAGATATCCATAATTAATAATAGAATTACTTCTTTATATCTAACCTCTAGAAAAGCCTTGTTATGTCATGATTACTGCATGACAAAATACATATAATTCTCTGTACAATATAAAATTTGTTTTAATACATTAGCATGAATACGGTTAAGCCTGAGATTTGCTACGTAAATTGCCATAAACAACAATCAAATGAGCATCAAAAAACTTACAACCATTGTTATATGCATCCCACAATTTGGTGGCATAGGTTATGCAAAAGTTATAATTTTACATTTTTTTAGCAATATATAATATTAAAGATTCGAGTATCAAATATGTAAAATAGCTAAATTTTAGTAACATGTATGTAATTTTTCTTCTTAATTTTCATTAAGCTTGATAGAAACATAAGAAATGAACCCAACTTAACAAATAAGTAGATTTCAAGGGCTACCGCAAAATAAAAAGAGTAAATATCATACAATTATGTAATAATATCAAATTGTTCCAGGATTTTTAAAAAGTACTATGATGCAGGACAATGTGTGGATGTATTACTACTCAGAGATTAGGAGAAAAAATAATCGATAAATATACAATGTTATAAGAATTTTATGTTGATAACAATTATGACATGATCAAGAAAACTCTAATATCAAAAGCAAATCGAGTTAAAATATTCAAGAGACAAGTCCAAATAATATGTAGATATTTCTTCACAAGATCTCAGGTGATGCAAATTCAACAAAAATAGAGCTAGGATACATAAAAAATAGGGTATCTCACAAGAAATATACCAAATAGTAATTTTTGCGCACATTGATTTTCGGGTTCACACAAGCAAGTAAACTAAGCAAACAACGTAGCAAATTAACAACAATCTATCGCGAAATAAATTTAGAGATAAATATTAAGTTTAAAACTTACTCAATTCAATGAACTGAATTGAAGAAACGAGAAGCCCAATCCTAAGAACGCAGGAGAAATCGAGGAACAATGTTGTTGCCAAATCCCATGAGTAGTTGCTGCATAAAAAGGAGGTAGACTGAACAAGTTGGCAAACTGGTCGTGACCTACGAAGGAAGTCTATGTAGGTGACATGCGGTGGAGCAGAAACTGACGAGTGAGATATGAAGTTGATGAGAGCAGTATAGATGCAGTGGGGGGGAGCGCAGCGACTCTACACTGTCTTTGATGATGAACAGAGGTTAGCAAGGCAGAGGTAGTGTCCCCGACAAAGGCAAACTTACTGGCGAGAAACAAATCGATGCGGACGACAGATCGGTCAAGAGCACAACTGTTGGGCGGAGCAAGAAATGAGGGCCGGGTGGCAAATTGTCGGTTGAGGACACTCAGCGGTGCAACAGGCGGGGCGCGGGTGGTGTGGCCAAGAAAGGAGAAATTTTTGTGTGCACCGGTGCACGGTACACCGGGCCAATGAGCACACGACACATCAGCACGTCTGACCATTTTTATCCATGTTTCGTGTGCTCATTGGCCTGGTGTACCATGCACCGGTGCACGCAAAAATTTCTCCCAAGGAAGACAATTGGGCGAGAGAGGAAGTTCAGTCGAAGGATTAAATTAGGGCTGGAAAATTAAGCTTAAGTAGCTGGACTTAGATTGACTCAAAATATTGCAATAAATTGAGAAAAGTCAAAAATTTATATGAAACAACTCGACATTTATTGCAATACATAGAACAACTCGACATTAATCGCAAATTTTAACAACTTAATATATACGGAATAACTCGACATTACATACAAGAAAAAAAAAAAAAAACTCAAGAAAGTTAATGTGTAATAGAATAAACTAACTATTCTAGTAAAATACTATCAATTTTCATGGCATCATAAGATAACTTCAAGACCTGAAGATTTTCATACAAGAAACAAAAAATAATGGTTACACAAAAGAGGTAATATTTAGGAGTGATACAATACAAATAGACTAATGCAAATGGTCTACTACATCAGTTCCAATATGTGTATATATAACTAAGCCTCAAAACTAGTTGACAGCTTAAAAAACTAAGTACAACACCACAACCAGAGCAAGCTATATGCAATCAAAGAAAACATGAGGATGTCAAATTTTACAGCATATGCTCTTAGTCATGAAGAATAATCACAAATACTTTGTACTAATAAGTATCTTTAAAAAAAATAAATTAGTTTAATATAATTGAGACAAAAACACACATTTGAGAAATATGTTCCTGCCGTTGGCCTTCTCAGAAGTTTACGAACTTTACTTAAAAAGAATAACAAAATGGAAAACAAATAATAATTGAATGCTAAAAATACAAGTTACCACCTAAAGAGAATACAAAACTACCACAAATTTCTAATTGGTGAAGCTTTGTAAGCCGCAATTTTTGTCGTAAAAGGCCTAGTTGAGATAAAATGAAACACTAGCCAAGTTGGGTAAAGTTGATAAAAAGAAAAACTAAGAAATAAATAATTTTAAGAAATTAGCATCATATACAATTAAAATGTACCATTTTCATTTTTCAGGAGTAAAATGTAAGACAGTTGATAAAAAAAAAAAACTAAGACACGAATAATTATGAGAAATTGCCATAATTGAATTACTTTCAATAGAACTAGGAAGCAAACTTCAAAAAAGTTCTCCACGAGAAGAAAATCATTCTAAAACATACTTCCATCATTTCCTCGCCATGGATTTAAATGAACAAAAAAATGATAGATAACAACAACGAACAACAAACAATTAAAAAGATAAGACAATTGGGCGAAAACACCATTTTTATCCTTTAACTGGTAATTTTCTGTACAAAGGCATAAGTTATTGCCACAACAAGAAAACAAACAAAAGCATTCGAAAAGAGTTTGTCAAAACAAGTTCTCTCAAACTTCATAGTAAATACATAAACGTTTATCATAGACAACAAATTAAGATCAAACTTTCTAAACGGAAAGAAAACAACAAAAATCAAAAAAAAAAAAAAAAAAAAAAAAAAACAAAAATCAAATAAAAAAACAAGATCTCATATAACTAAATTTATAAGCACAAAATACGACAATCAATGAATTGATTGAACATAAAGGGATCTCACCTAAGAAACAATGGTCAAGGCGGCAACTGCTGATCGAACTCTAGAAATAAAAACTCTGTGCCCATTAGGCCATTCTATGGTTTTATATATATTAATGACTATGCTCGGCCTTGACCATTCGATAAACTTCTAAACTAGATAATCATGCTAAGTTTACTCTTAATACAATTTAAATATGAATATAATATGATTACATTTTCAAATCAATAAAATTTAAATCTATAAAAAATCCTATAGATTTTAATCAATGGAAGTTCGCATGAAGCTTAGCCAAAAATTAAAAGTTTGAGATTGAATTGTGGCAACTTTAAAATTTAGGATAAATAGCATTTGGAACTCTCTAGTTTGCCTTTATGTGTATTTGGGTCTCTCTAATTTTTTAAGTAAACAAATTGATACTTTGATTTAAATAAACTTGCAATGGTTCCTCCAATCATAACAAATGTTAACTCAATGATAAAAAATTGATTTATCCTTGCTAAAATATTCACCTATCCTATGTGTCCCATCCAATAGTTCGAGAAACAATATTCACCCAAAGTTGCGGCTTCTCCCCTCTTCTCTCTCCCCAATTTGTGGTGGTCTTCTGTAGTAGTGTTCAGGTAGTGCTCCTCATGCCATCCTATGCGAAAGAAATCTTTTTTTATTTCTTCTCCCTTTTAAATCGCTCTTCCACCACCCACTAAGAAAAAAAAATTCTTAGTCAACCAACTTTCAGTTCTCTCCCTCCCTTTAAACTCCCTCCACATCACAGAGTATCATGTACTCATTGCAATCCTGCCTTTTCTTTCCCTCCAGTTATCCCACAATTAGTCACAATTGGTTTTGTAGTGGTATCACAACATGCAAAAAATTATGAGGATAAAAACAGGTGCAAACAAGATTTGATCCTAATTGACATTGTCAAGGACTCCTTTGCCTTCATCAGAGATGTTGACCGAGAACCTTCCTTCCACCTTCATTGACGTAGGTAAAGGCCTAATGCTGGCAATAGGCATTGTCATCTCCAACTTCGGGTGAGATAAAAAAAATGTAAGATTTGAGGACTTATTTGCACATAAAATTAAAAGAGTAAATTAGAAAATATGAAACATGTGTGAAAACATCTTTTGGCCTTTTCCAACGTTTGTTATGATTCGAGGGACACATTTGCACTTCTACTTAAACAATAAAACCATTTTTTCTAATTCAAAAACTAAAGATACTTAAATTCATATAAGAGCAAATAGAGGCTCTTCATTGCTATTAGCCGTAAACAGGGTTTTCAAAACCGGACCGGACCGGGCAGTTCGACCGGTTCAACCGGGAACCGGCCCAAGGTCCGGTCTGGTTCAACATTAGAACCGAAATTAGCTAAAAACCGGGTTTGACCGGTAAAAACCGGATTTGACCGGTAAAAACCGGGTTGAACCGGTAAAAACCGATCCAACCGTCAAACCGAACAAACCGGTCAAATCGGAATTATTATTTGAGTTTCTTATTTTATTTTTATACATTAATATTTGAGCATTAATATTTTAATATTAATATTATATTTTGAATAATAATTTTTTATATAATGGATGTTTAACTGATTTATTATTTTTTTCATGAATTTATTTCGAATTGTTATAAAAGAGAGTATTTTAAATGACAAATTGGCAAAAAAAATAATTGTATTCATTTTGTTTTGTTT